>VXAB01008327.1:107650-147381 GCA_013399175.1 Odontophorus gujanensis | reverse complement strand
TTTTTTTTTTTTTTTCATTTTGTCTTTATTGCACGTTGTCTGTTTCAGGATGGATAAACCATTGGCTAACTGAAGGCTTAAATATTGACTAGCAGGAAGTAGTTAACAACTTTGAATTCATTCTTAACTTCTTTCAGAGTCAGTGCTCCACTGAAGTAACGGAAAGAGCCGAATTTGTCTCTTGAAGCTATTGTCTGTTGCCACATTGAAGAAGAAACCGCTAGGCTGATTTAGGTTTGACTGGTTACTTTCATAACTGCAGGGATTAATTCCTGGTGATTATGCCAGAAATACTTCTAATCTGTTTGTTTTTACTGATTTTATTACCTTGGAATATCTCATGCATAGTTTTTTAAATTGAGAAAGAAATCTGAAGAAATCTTCGGAACTAACAAAAATTACAAATTGTGAGGACTTGAATTCAGTGAGGTATATTATATTTCATAGTAGTTTCAAATGTTAGTCACCTGTGAGCTTACTACTAGTAGTGTCCAGAGAGAATGAGTTTATCCAGACATTCCTTCTAAAGATTGTTTGTTGTCACAGAGTAGTCTAAAATATGAAAAAAACTTCGGACTCTGCTTGCCTAAACTGCAAGACAGCTCATGGGGCAGATGTAAGCTTATGTTTCTTAAACTGTTTTCTCTGTTTTATGCTGCAAGCACCTGTTGTGTCAAAACATCACCCCTAGGATAGGATGAGAATGGAAAAAGCTGTCTTGATACAAGCTGGCATTTGAAGTCAGAATGGCTTTGCTTTACTCCTACTGTGGTTTTTGTTTGTTTGTTTTTGGTTCGTTGTTTTTTGTTGTTGTCATCATTTAGCTTGATTTCTGTCAACAGTTTACGGGCTGGTTCAGCCCAGTTCTGTGGCAGTTGGGATGGGGGGATCCACAGACCCACGCTCTGGGGTAGGGGGAAGTGGAAAAGGGAGATGGACCTAAAAACAAAACAGCGTCAATAAACTGAGTTTACTAAATGAGATATCGGAATGCAAA
Source organism: Odontophorus gujanensis (assembly GCA_013399175.1). Taxonomy (NCBI): domain Eukaryota; kingdom Metazoa; phylum Chordata; class Aves; order Galliformes; family Odontophoridae; genus Odontophorus; species Odontophorus gujanensis. The sequence continues at coordinate 146,384 of VXAB01008327.1, read as the reverse complement.
ATAACACAATATAATACAATATAGTTGGAACTGAAGCTAATAAATAAAATGAGACAGTCTGAAAACTGAAGTTCTTATGCTAATGCTGAAGGTGAGATATCTAGGGAGCACTCGCTGCTGGGTTGATCCGAAAGGGAGAGACTGTGTCTCATGACATGTGAACAGTTTTTATCTTTCCCTCTGAGCGGAAAATGGAAAAATGCAAAGCTATGCGAAGTCCTCTGGGTTATGTAGTTCTTCTCTTCTGAGACAGGTATACCTGGAACTATCGACAATCCACAGAACTGGAGCATTAACTCTTTATCTCCCAGTGCACTACATAATGTTATGATGTGGAATACCAGTAACGAAAATCATAAAACCTTGACAGTTCTGCTCCTGAAATCAGGTGTTGAAGGGGTTTGTTGGCTGGAAATAAAGTTTAACAGCACTGCTAGTGCATGTATTGTGTATGAAAGGGCATATGGAAAAGGAGAGGTGCCTGGTGTCACTTCGGTCTTCAAAAAGGGTAAGAAGGAGGACTCGGGAAACTACAGGCCAGTCAGCCTCAACTCCATCCATTGTAAGATGATGGATCAGCTTGTTCTGGATGTCATTTCCAAGCAAGTGGAAGAGAAGAGTATCAGGAGTAATCAAGGTGGATTCAGCAAAGGAAAATCATACTAGACCAATCTGGTAACCTTCTGTGATGTCATAACCAGCTGGGTAGTTGAGGGGAGAGAGATGCTATTTGCCTTGATTTCATCAAGGCTTTTGACGCTTTATCCTGTAATACCCTCATACATAAGCTGAGGAAGTGTGAGATAATGAGTGGGCAGTAAGGTAGTACACATCAGTACAGATTAGGGGCTGGCTTGCTGGATAGGAGCTCTGCATAGAAGGAGCTGGGTGTTCCATACTGTGAGCCAACAGTGTGCCCTTGTGGCCAAGAAGACCAGTGGTGTTCTGGACTGCATTAGAGTGTGGCCAGCAGGTCAGGGGAGGTGATCCTCTCCTTCTACTCTGCCCAGGTGAGGCCTCACCTGAAGTACCATATCCAGTTCTGGGCTTCTCAGTTCAAGAAAGAAAGGGTACAACTGGAGAGAGTTCAGCAGATGAGTAAAGAAGATGAGGGGCCTGCAGCATCTCCCTTCTGAGGAAAGGCTGAGTGACCTTTTTGCCTGCAGAAGAGAAGACTGAGGGTGGACCTTATCAACACTTACAAACATCTAAAGGAAGGGAGTCAGGTAGCTGGGGCAAGACTGTCCTGCTCAGCGATAGAACAACGGGCAGTGGGCACAAACGGGAACACATTAAGTTTCTTATGAACATGGGGAAAATCTTTACTGCGAAGGTGATGGAGAACTGGAACGAGCTGCCTGGAGAATCTGTGGATTCTCCTTCTCTGGAGATACTCAAAACCTACCTGGATGCTTTCCTGTGTAACCTACTGTAGGAAACTGCTCTAGCAGGGCATTGGACTGGGTAATCTCCAGAGGTCCCTTCCAACCCCTACAATTCTGTGACTATATTTTTCTGTATTTATAGAAGTATCAACAGAATTAATATTATGTTTTCCTACATTATTTGAACTGCGTTGTATCTCCTAATGTTTAAACCAGTGAAGTTTGTGGACAAGATATATAAATATTTGTCCCCATATGCCACATTCTGAAACTTTTTATTTTCCTGTCTGTTGACAGGATTGTACATAGTCCTTTAATGTGGAACTGGAAAAACAGTGTGATAAGTTTCCCTGCTTATTAATGCTCACTAAAAGAATTTGCTAACATCAGTGATAATAATTAATGACCATATTCAGACGACGTGTGGGCCCACAAAATTCCCAAGTGTACAGACTTACGCACTCTTGAAAATGTTACTTGTGATGTAGCTATAGTCTGTTCTTGGCAGATCTGCTTTTCAACTTAGCCACCCTCTCCTACTGCTGTTGGAAACTTCAGTGCAGTAACTTCGTGGCACGTAATTCAATGATGTTAAAATAGGATAATTAATTCCTTTCCTTCTCACATTTTATTTCTTTCTGTTAAATGATTTCCAGGCTCAGAAGTAGCAAGGGAGGTGAGTTTGTGACCTGAATATATCTGAGGTTTATCTGCAGAATGCTTCCACGTTGCGTCCGTTTTCAAACTGCTACTCTCGCTAGTAATATCACATTACTTTTTCATGGAGAAGCTTTGAGGTGTTGAATTCCAGTGGTCTTTATTTTATGATGATCGGTCAATACATGGAGGCCAAGTCCTGATTTATTCCAGCCAGTGGGTGGCAAAGATTCTTGGGTATTTGGACTGCAAGCAATACATTATGCCAGAGCAGACTACTTTTCTGATATTCCAGCTTGCACCTTGTTCTTCACATAGTGAGAGCTACAGGATTGGCATTCCTTTTCTTATAGAGCACAGACTGAATGGGATGAGTTGGACCTTCTCAGGAGGCAGATGATGGTCCAGCACACTCATCTGCAGACAGGGATGGTCCTAGACTGATGTAGTGATGGCTTCAGCATCATCTCTTAGCTAGATTCATTTCTCTTGCTGCCTGAGGTGTGTCGGACAGCAAGTAGCAGACATGGAGACACTGGAGTTTAGGCAGCATCAGTCACTTTGCAGAACACCAGAGCACGCAGGCTTCCTCCCATGCTAGCACTGAAGACTTCTCCAGTAATCATCAAATATTCATCCTGCTGCACTGCATATGCAGTGCCTTTGCTGTAGGCCTTACCGGCCAGAGCAACTCCACAAGAATGGGAACTCTAGCAATGAAGTTAATGGCTGTTACTTGTTTGGTTTAGTCCAGAAGCACTAAGAAAACGTGTTCTGAATTTGCATAATATAGGCTTGACTGTGGCCAATGATACAGCTTCACATCTAAGACTGTTCACTTGTTTCCCTTGGATGGAAACAGACAGAAAGTTGTATCCACTGATCTCTGCCTTCTATAATGAAGGAAACTTGGTACAAGTTGCTATATTTGAGGAGCAGGTATAAATTCATGTTCCATGCTGCTTTATTTTTTTTTTTTCCTTTCCCCCAAGAAAGATAGAACATCCATTTAAGAAGGACTATTTTGTGCTGCTTTTACTACCAACCCCGCCCCACTTGTTTTTTTGTTTTTTTTTTTTATCTGAAGGCTTCTGACACCTCGTTAGGTAGTAATTTTAATTAATTTCCCAATTATTAAGCCTATATCCACTCACAGGAACATGCTAAACATCACAATTGTAAAGATTAATTGTTCAGATGTAATTAGAGCTGTGCTCTGTGCTCAAAAGCACTGGTGAATGTCTACAGTCACACTATTTAAATCATTTAAATCTATATTGGACTAATGCCATTATCTCTAAAATCATGGTCTGCTCTATAGTGCTTGGTTATCCTCTTACATACAATATTTTTAATGTGGAATGTGTGTCTTCAAGGTACTAGTGAAACTTGTTGTATTCTTAAAAACAAAAAACAAACAAAACCTAGGCAAGCTCCTTTAAAGAGGAATGGAACAATTACTTCTCTCTAGTGGTCATTCCCTTCAGAGTTTCGAACAGAAGACAAATCCTGTTTTCTATGGAGCAGTTTTCTGAAGATTAAGTGCTAAATAATTACTACTTTTCAGTTGTGTGAATCAGTGGGACACAGAGCAAGAATAGTTGGGGGGTTGAAAGGCAGGGAGGAGGTAATGGTGTTAATGGAAAATAAGTGGGTGGTAATTGTACAATAAAGACTCTAGGATATAAATCTTTGACTTGCACATGTTGTTTATTTCATGCTTGATTAATAGTTTTAAAATTTAGGAGAAAAGACACCTTTTGACCTTTTAAACAATGCACACCTTCAGTGAAAACACTCCTCTTTGTTTTGCTTGCTTATTGGAAAGAGGAAAATCGAATGGTGTTAGTCACACTTACAGCCATTTGATTGTATTTATAGCAGTAGTTGATGGCCTCTTATTTGGAGCCTATGCAGTTTCATTTGGAGTGCAGCACATGTTGTATTCATCTAGAGGATTAACTCAATTTTCTACATTAGGAAAGTGACCTTGACCAACACAATGTGTTTGGCTACGTGCAATAATGCCTCTCCTTGATTTTGGGAGGATACATTTTTTGTTTTAGTTAATATACTGAAGTTTGTATGTTAATGTATCCAGATTCCCATCCCCATTTCTATTTTTGAATGAGTACCACTTACATGAGTACTGGGCAGTGTTCTTCCTCCAATGAAAATATTTAACTCTAAACTCCCAGTGGGAGCCATGTGTGTATTTGGAAGAGATTTGTTTTTCAAACCTCTGGTCGTGCTTTGAGATGGGCTAGCTCTAGGGTGAGTGAAGATGGCTGAGTACTACTCCACTGCCTGTGCTGCTTTATTTCACATTTTAAATCAGAGCCTAGTAAATGGCCAGCACAGTTTACATGGTGTTAATATTTTACACCCTTAAAAACCCTTAAAAGCCATTAAAGACTCTGTCTCTCCTTTTCAGTGTGAGATTCCTTTAAGGCTGCTTAATGTCTTTGGGTACCTGGCTCCCATTGAATTGTACAAGTCCATTTTGTAGCTGGGAAATTCTAACCCTAATGGTCTTAGGGGGAAACAGTTTCTGTTTGCCCCCATTCCTGAGTCTAAATTCCTGTAGACAGCATAGCACAGCGATATGTTCACTGCTTTTTCTATAGATGTTTTCCTTTGCGTAATAGGACTGAGACACCTTGTACATATTGTACATATTCACATACAAAGTGCCTTGGTCTGGAAAATCAGCATAATAAAACATTTAATTTTGCAGACTTTGCATAGTATGCAGTTTTATTTCTCTAAACATCAGACATTCATATCTGTTATTTATGTAAATTCCTATGTCTGTAATAGATTTGCAGTCTTTGCACATTCTCCATTGAAATTTGATTATGCAGTTTGTAAAACACAGACAAGAATTTAATGCCCATTCTTGATGATGATGAAGCATTTTTTTGCTTTTCAGGAGCACATAATCTTTTTTTATTTTTATCAGAGGTGGGATCTAAATAGGTATGTCAGAAAAGCAAACAGAATGTGTTTTTGTTTGTTATGGAGCTTTTGGTAAGTGATGTGTAGCTCCAAAAAGAGCTGCTGTGTATGTGTGGGAGTACTGGTGTCTGGACCTCTGCTGCCAGAGGTTGCTGGAGTGAAGACAAATGAGTTCTTCAAAGCAATTAAAACCAGGTGATGAAGAAACGTCTACTGATCTCTCCCAGTCTCATCTAATGTTTTTGATTTAGGTCAGCGTGTCAGTGCCATGAGCTGCACAGAAGGTGAAAGCCACTGCTGAACCTTCTGTGAGGATGCTCTGTAGCAGTGTCTTTTGGGGTGGAAGGAGTGCCGACAGGAGCATACCACAAGAAAGCTCTGCACACTCCAGTGGTTCCCCTTTCAATTCTGAATACCCTTCAAGGTCCTGATCTGACTGCTCTTAATGGACTGGGGCCTGTCTTAGAGGCCACCTTTCCATTTTCTGTCAGCACGCACAGGTTTAATGAAGGTGCTGTGCTTGTTACAGCTGTGTGTGAAGCAGGGAGTGCTGCAGGCATGGACTGAGCAAGCAGCAAAGGTCAGAGTGAGCCTGGATCTGCTCACAGCATGCTGTGAAGACTGAGTGGCATTGCTGCTACCAAAGCAAGACTGAAGGGGAAAATACAGCTGTACTGCAGAGATCAGCGTATAAACAGTTGCTGCTCTAAGCACGTGAACTCAGCCAAACTTTGATGTATGTGAGTTTTAATGTACTGTGCCACAACTGGAACTTGGTATCATAACACTTCATACTATGTGTCTACTATATACTTACAGTTCGAAAAAGATCTATTTAGCTTCTGAAGTACTACCTACTTCCACACTCAGAGAAGCAAGCTTACAGCGCAAAGTAGTTCTGTCTTTTCTTTCTTTAAAATTCAACCAATTTTATCATAGATGGGGTATTCATGCTGTGAGAAGCAGATGTTTTTACTCTTGTACGTTTGTACAGTATGTGCTCCTGCTTTGATATAGGGGTTCAGTGTATCCACAATGTTTTTATGGTAAAAAATTGCAGTGTTTTGGGCGTTTCTAAAAATAATATTGAGAGGAAAAGCTCATCATCTTTGAGATGATCCCATCTCCTACCCATTTACTTTAAGGAATTACTTCCTTTGCTTACACCAATAAAGGCAAAGCCAGCACATCATACCAGTATGTCTAAACATATGCAGGATGTCTTTCATCCCAATCCTGTTCCATCCTTTGTGACTGTCATGCGTCATCTGTACTGAGCACATCCCACACCGTGAGAATATGTACTGCAGCTTTAACTTCTGCCTCTCCTCTTGTCACAGAATCACCAAATGGTTTGAGTTGGAAGGGGCTTCTGGGGATCACCTGCTAGCTCCAGCTCTGTGGTGCCAAAATGGTGCTGCTGTGGGAGACTGATATTTCTGTTGTAGTTTTACGTGCTGATGATGGGCGATGTAACAACATCCTAATGCAGTCTTCCAGGAAACCTGCTAAGGAAGCGTGTACAAGTGGCTGAGGTCAGGCAAGGCTCAGTCTGCCATTTGCTGTAGCCCTCTGAGTGGCAGTGGCAAAGAAGGGAGCCAAGCAGTGTGGAAGCCTGAGAAAAATACTCTTCCCTTAAGGCATACTGGACTGAGTTGCCGAATGCTGGAAGCTGTCACCCATGGTAGTACCTGCAATAGAGGTCACACTGGCTTCCTTCAGCACAGCACTGCTGTGTCCTGGAGAGACCCCTGTTCACGCTAGTTGAGGCACTACAACAGCAAACAGTGAGGAGATTGAGCTGATGATGTAGGGAAGGGAAGGAGGCTTAAACTGGGAACCAGGAGGAAAGGGGAGCACCGCATGCTCCTCTGCTGGCAGGGAGTGGATGGGATTGACTCTGTCACATCAGGCAAAGAGGCAAAAGACATGATGAAGTGGATAGTATCCATTGCATAAGAGAAGAAGCGGTACACCTCCTTATTTCTGCTTTAAATGTAGGATTCAAGCTAGCTCTCCAGTTCAGCTGAAACAGCCGTGGCAGCCATGGCTATCTCTGCGGATGGTGACTTGTGGATGTCATGCTCACATCCTGTCCAGCAGACTGCTAATCACTGGCAGCTGCAGCGTGCCCTCCTGCCAGCTCTAGGGCCCTGGGTGGCAGGAGAACCCCTGGAAGCCTGGGTGAGTCAGGGCTGTGCTGTGGGGCAGCGGTGGCTGGATGGCACGCGGTGGGATGCGGCCAGGCAGGTGGGGGCATGGATCCCTGCCAAGCTGGATTGCTGTACCCAAGGTGACAGTGATGACTGTGTATAAGAAAGTTGTAATTTGGTTGCCATAACAACGGGGCACATCCTTTGTAGTCTGGGCACTCCACGCCTGGTGTGCGACATGCGGCAGTTGCTCTAACAAGCTGAAATCGGCTTTTATTTTGTTCTCGTAACATCTATTGTTTTGGATGGAGGAGAAACAGCAGCTCACAGCCACTATGCTTTGTGATGAATTTTTGCCAGCTTGTCCTAAAATTCATGGGTGAAAGGGGAGGGGATGTCCGGATGGCACCGTGAACTATTCTTATTTTGAAGTCTGGAAAATAAGTGCATAGCATACATGTATGTGTATATACTTAAAGAAAAAGAAAATACTTGCAAAAACAATTTGACATATATGGAAGTTTAATGTCACAATGACTTTTTTTTGGGGTTTTATTCATCATTAGCTATGGAATGTATTACTGGGATTTTAATAGCATTGTGTTCCCATCATATGGAGGGACAGCAGGATGCTTTGCTCCATCACTACTTTGAGAAAGACTATCAGTGTAGACTGTTTTTCTCTGTAAATGTGGAACAAGCAAGCAATTGCATATTGAGGAGTCACAGTCAGGAATGCATTAAGAAGATTGCAGTTCTTTTTTTTCTCTGTGTTCGCTCTCTTGTTCAGCTGATATTGAAGGGTGTAGGCCATAGTACAGGAGGGTGCAGGAGTCCTTCTCACTGCTTGACTCATTGCCTAGTGTTCAGTAGAACTTTCATTCTTTACCAGTAAGTCCAAAGCTATTGTCTTTATTTTTGTTTAATTTGATATTTGGTAGTCACTTAAGGCAGTTTTTAAGGGGCCTGATTTTCACCCTAACTCTTAAAAAAACCAAAGTCCTTTTAAGGTGACTCCAGTCATAGCTTTATACCTCATCCTAAAGTGATCTGATGGTTATTATAAAGATGCTAACAAAAGATTTATTTTAGATAGAATGAGACAAACACAATACCACAGTATTTTGCTACTCTTTCCTCAGCTGGGCAGGTAGAATATTTTCCAGTCAACATTTCTAAAGGAGTAAGGACAATTCTTATTCAAGAGTGGGATTAGATGCAATGAGAAGCTAGAATTGCAATAGCCAGCTTTGCAAATCTTAATGAAAGTCATAACTCAGTGGTATAAGTCTGCTTCATAATGTTATATCACTGTAACTATTGCCTGCTCTATCAGACTATTAGGCCAGAAGCTGCAAAATACCATATCCCTGTCTTGGTATAGTGCATGCAAATTTCACCCACTTGTGATTCTTAATTCAAATGTTGGCATCTGGAATTTCACCACAGTCCCCTGAGTGCAGATGGTCAGTGTATTAGTTAACTATTCAGCTCAATTACTACTCTCTTCAGTCAGCTTTCCCATCCACTGCACATCTTCTGTCTGCCGTTAAGTTCACCCTGCTTCAAATTATCCTAACAAATAACAGTGTCCTGCAGATACTTTTGGGGGAATTTTGTGAATGACCTACTTTGAGGAACTGTGTGCATCATATGATTGTAATACATTTCAGGTATTTAGTATTTTGTGACTTTCTGAGACAATCGTTTTAGTATTTATATTCTTGGTAGAATAGCAGAGGGTGCTCTCTACATCATGTTTTACTTCTCAAATGTTGCCTCTGTTTTATTATGCCTCTAACAGGGGAAATTGCACCATACAGTATTTGAGGCCATAATGAAAAAAATATATACTTTCCATTATAGGAAATCCTCCTTTCTCCTATATGACCAAATTGCAGTCTTCTAAAATCAACAGACAATAAAGTAGTTGGATTTTGAAGACTTATAAAGTAATTCTGCTGCCATAAATAGTCCAAAAATCAGCTGCTCATTTATCCAAGTTCCAAAATGCTGACTCTCATCTTTCTTTCAATGAATTACTTTATGAAATTGAAACTATAATATTGTGAAATGCTTGAGTATTTTGAACACTCAGTGAAATAGAAGTACCAAGTTGTGGTTTAACTCCAGCAAGCATCTCAGCACCATGCAGCCACTCACTCACTGTCCTTGAGTGATAGAGAATCAGAATGGTAGAAGTTCAAGAACTCGTGTATTGAGATAAGGCAGCTTCTTAGGTAAAGCAAAAGCTGTGCTTGAAAGCAAAACAAAGCAAGAAGATTCATTCACTGCTTCCCACTGGCAGGCAGATGTTTGGCTGCTACCAGGAAAGCAGGGCTTGTCCTACAGATTGCTTTATTACGAAGATTCATAGATTCATGGATTCATAGATACATTAGGTTGGAAAGAACCTACAAGATCATCTAGTCCAACCATCCTCCTATCACCATCCCTACCCACTAAACTACTAAATCAAATCCCTTAGCACCTCATCTAAATGCTTCTTGAGCAGCGCTAGGGATGGTGCCTCAACCACCTCCCTAGGCAGGCCATTCCAGTGCCTGACCGCTCTTTCAGAGAAAAAATGTTTCCTCCAATCTAATCTAAATCTTCCCTGGGGCAACTTGTGGCCATTCCCTCTCATCCTGTCATTAGTTATCTGGGAGAAGAAGATGAATGCCATCACTCTGATTGTCCTTCCTTCCTCCTGCTTTACCCCAGTTTTTACTCCTGAGCACAATGCCATATGGTATGGGATATCCCTTGCCCTGTTGGGACCAGCTGTCCCAGTTCCATCCCCTCTTAGCTCCATGTGCCCCCCCAGCTCCTCGCTGGCAGGGCAGAATGAGAAGCTGAAATGTCCTCTATGAGCGCTGCTTAGCAACAACTAAAACATCAGTGCACTATCTCTACTGTTTTCACCAAAAATCTGAAGCACAGCCTCATACAAGCCTCCACAAACAAAATTAATGTAATCCCAGTGAAAACTGATAGTATCCATATTATTCCCCCAGTCTGTGGGACACCTTTGTGAAATGTCCCTAAAATGCTGATAAATTGTCTGCTGTGTTCTTTTGTTGTGATGGTAACTCATGACAGGAGGGGCACTGTGTTGCATGGAGTTTATGGACACCAAAGCCATTTCAGGTCAGGTTGCTGCTGCTCTTGTACTGCTTCTTGAGAGGCTCTCCCTCTTGGTTTGAGTGGTTCCTGCTATAGCAGCTTTGCTTTATGCTAAGCAACAGATAAAGGCTGTGTACTTGAAAATGCAGTGTATATATCTTTTAATGTTTACGTAATCGTTTGATGTTTCACAGGGCAATTCACAATGTTATTGAATGCCACTATTGGTAAAAAGAAATAAAGGTGTCCAGTGAGAAGGAAAAAATGACTCATCAGCCTATTTGCTTGAGAAAATTTAGCCAAGTTACAGCCTTGGGAACAAAGAGAGCGGTAACACTCCTCCAGGCTGCCCTCCCACTATAGCAAAGAAGCTGTGAAAAATAGACTCTTTCAGGGCTTGAATGTGAATGAGTGAACTCTCCAGCTACTAGGAAATCTTTTCTGAATCAGATAGCTGAGCAGGTTTCAAGCTAGTTGTAGCCCATTCATTCCCTCACCCCTTATCCTCCACATACTGATTCAACTTGTAGCAGCACAGGTTAAGGCTTTTGAAGTCTGATCAAAGATCCCACACCAGCTGCAGCATGGTGGAAATGAAGGCACCTTGCTTTTTCTGCTCTTCCTTGATGTGGATGTTACAGCTCTGTCACAGCTATCAATGGCATCTAAACCAGGAGCAGAAACAAAGCAAAATGCAAATTGTGCTGTTACTTGCCTGATATATTAGTTGTTGCATTATCCAAGAGACGGGCTAACCCTAAATGATTTTGTTTGCTCTGCTCATGTGCTGATTACTTGCAAAATCCTACAACCTAATCTCCCTGATCTAAACTATCCCCTCTATCTAAATACACTTCAAGAAATATTTGGAGCTGAGTGCACCTGCATTACCACTCATCTGGGAAGAGTTGCCTGGCTTCCGTCTTATGGCAATTGCTTGTGAACCGCTGGCATGTTTTTAACTTTTTGGATATCCCATTTCATTGAAAGGACAAGTGAGCTGGAAGACACCTTGTTGTTAAACATCAGGCTCTAAGTATCACCAAAAAGGTCCTTGTAGCCCCATTTTTACATCAGGTCTGCACAGTCCATTTGCTTGGAAGGAAGTAATGAATCACATTATGAATAAAACATATATATTTGTGTAGCCTCTGGAGTAATAGTGCTAGCTTGTATGTATTTATAAAATAGTCCTTGGTAAACCACTAATAGTTTTCAGCTATGATATTAAAAAATGACAACAACATCAGAAAGAGATGTTTTTTATGTTGCATTTAGATTTGGAGCTGGACAGTGTCTGCCTCAGTTTTAGCAAATAGTTTAAGGAGGCAATGTAAGTAGAAATGGATCGATCTAGACACTGCGTTATGAGTCAGAAAATAGTTTTTGCTTTTTTATTTTTTTTTTTAAGTTTGAAACAAGTTCCTGGGTCACGAGTTAGACCAGCAAGTGACAACAGCCTGTCACTGTTAGCCCACCAACTTTTATTGACTTGCTGGGTTTAATGCATTGTTGTTTTGTTCATCCCTAAGCTGCTGGTGAGCATAATGTTTTTGGTTCTCTTCTCCATGATCCAATGGAGTCCCATGGCCATTTTCCATGCTACAAATCTTCCTGCAGGAGCAGGCTTGAGAGGAGATTGTGAGATCCTTCTTGGTGAACCTGTGTGTGTGAAGAGGCTGTGTTGTCTTTTTCTTCTTGGTCACTTTCATCAACAGCTGATGTTTTTTTTGCTTTTTTATTATTACTTGCCCAGTCTTTTATTACTTTTTCTCTCTGTCTGCATCTGATGTCAGTACTGACATGTATCAAGCCAGCCAAAATATTTGACTAGTCAGCAGCATGATACCCACAAACTGGCACTTTTCACTTATCTCAGCATTCTCCCTGTAGAGGAAAACGCTAATGTTTTCACTACTGCTCCTGATTCAGTGCAGAGGCTGCATTCCACTGTCAGTTCATTTCAATTCATATTGCATATTATGATTTTATGTGAATTGCGAAAAAATTATTGTCTTTCATTATCTACAGCACAATAAATATGTTTCAGTGAGATTATCGATCTGTAGTGAGATCTGAATCAAGTCCAGCATGGGGTTTTCCCAAGTTTGTGAAGTGTAGGCAAAGTTATGGACAAAGACTGGGTTCTGTTGAGTTCTCTTTTCTTTCACAGCCTCATTATATAAGTTTCTGCTGATAAATGAAGTACAGCAAATGACATTAAACCAACTCATGATGTCAGTAAGCATTGCTGCCTGGAAATGTCACATTGTTGTCACTGCACTGAGAATGGGACCCAACTTTGGCTGCTGTATACAATCCACACGGTGAACTGATCCTCGATCCTTTCTTGCTCTTTGCAGAAGAGAGATGTTGATGGCCATGAGCAGTAAAGAGAGAAAAAGAAACAAATATTTGCATTTACTTTTGCTATTGATTTTTACAGACAAAAGAAATAAATATTTTTGTTTCTTAAAACTTAGTACATTTGAAATGGTTCCTGGTCTCGGCAGTTAAAACAGCATGTAATAGTGCCTGACTAGCAACATGAATTCATTGACTACCAACTGTTGAATATTTGATCTGTTTCTACTCTTTATGTTTTATTAATGCCAACTTTCAGTTATAATAAGGCCTGATTGTGTGCTTCTCAGTCAGCTACAGAGAAATGAATTTTCTGGGGCTGAATCCTAAGGAAGAAAGGATGTAGGACTGAGCCTGTCATTCCTGTGGAGCATTAACCGTGCTTTGGTGTTGGGGAAACTCTTTCAGATCCTTTCAAACAATATGCATTAAGTAAGGATAATAGCAGACAACAAAAGCATATTCTGTGAGCTCTGTAGCTTTATACTTCACTGCACTGAAATCTGGAGGGAGGAAGTTGCGGGCAACATTCTGTGATTCTATATGAATGCATGTGGACCGGTGGTGAGGTGCAGGGACCCTTCTCACTGCGTAGCGGTTAAGGACAGAACAAAACCTATCAACAGTTGTGATATGTGTTATACTTCATAGATGTAATACCTCAGGGTCTGTTCGTAAACCACAAGGATCAGATCTCTGGCCAGCAGAATGTGGAGGGGAAGTGGAGGAGCCTCGGGATGAGATCCAGTGCGTGCCCTGGCTTTGGTTGATGAGGAGGTGTGGTGTGCTACCCTTGGTGGCAAGAAAAAGATCTCCAGTTGTGAGGTACACTACTTCGTCTAGTTGGCCTCTGTCTGTGCAGAGTGATTAAAAATCTGCTGTTAGCAAAAGTGTTATTGTGCTGGCAGGTACCATGGCCTGTTTCAGGTTATGTGTATTTCAAGAGGTACTTGATTTAAAACTGAAAGATTCTCCTGATATGTCTTCTGCAGAAGTGTCCATGGAAGCCCAGAAGCCTGAATGGGTAGCTCAGATTCAATTAAAATAAATTACATCTGCTCACGTGTAACCAAATTTTTGGGGAACCCTATGAAAGGGTGTCTTGGTGTTTCAGAGGTACAACAAACCGGACAGAATTCCCCCCTTATTTCTCTTACACAGCATGAGATGATTCTTCAAAAATTCCTTTTAAATTTATCTTTAAAAGCAAATACTTGAGAGGGGGGGTCTATACTTCTGCAGTACAAAGCTCATTAGATTTGGACTTAGTGCTTTTTTAAACAGCAGACTGTGAAGCTTTTATTATTTATCTTTGGGATATTGTACCTTACAATATCAACAGAGAATGCATTTGATTAATCAGATGTTTTTTGTGTCCTTCTGCATGAACTAACCATCTATGCATCTTCCTCTGAGATTTAACAGCACTGTTAGCTTGATATTTTAAGTGGCAAGCATACTACTGAATTGTTGCTGTGTACTACATAATCCTTTGTATTTAGTCTGTTGTTCCACAGAATTTTTTGTTTCTATGTTGTAAAGCACATTTGCGAGAAGCTTTTCTGAAGTAAAGGTATATAACCAATGCTTTAAAAAATATTGCTCGAGGAAATCATTTTATTAATCCTACACGCAATATCCTTCCTGTCAAACAGTGGAATTTAGATGGCAGAATCAATAATGTAGTATCCACATGGGGATTGCTAATACACAAATTAGTGCATGGTGCTTCTGTGCTTGGTAAGAAGGATAGCCTGTATTCTCTCAGACCTTTATTGCTGTGCAATCAAAGAGAATTATGGACACAAACAACCCAGTAAAATATAATGGAATATTTCATGAAATGTGATGTTTACTAACAAGAGTAGAAGTTGCTCTTTCAAAGATGTGGCTGAGAGTAGCAAGCAGTATTTAGTATAGTAATAAAAAGCAAATTATCTGTGTTTTCCTTTAAAGACCATTGCAGAGGTAAACTAAAATCTAAAGCAATCTGTAACATTAATGTGTTCTCTTTATGGTGTAGTATGTGAATATGGGAATACTAATGGTTCATCATATTTATTACATGCAACAATATTCTTCTGAGTTACTGAAAATGTAAAGAGATGTAAATTACTAATAATGAAATAATTTAATTTCTAATGATTACAGAATGATCTAAATATACTGAACAAAACCCCAGGACTGCATACTCCAGTAATTGCTCAGTTGTATGCTTATTTTCATAATCAATGCATTACTCAGGCTATCTTCAGTGGAATTTATTACCTCATTTTCAGTTTCATGCTACTTAAATATGCAGTAGCTGGTCCCACAGAAAATTGTGATCTGTGCAGCAAAGAATCATGGTGTCAGAGGTCAGAGTTCTTTGTTTTCGTTCCTTTGAAATCGCACTTTAATATTCTAAAAAGGGCAAAAAGCATGTAATTTGCATTTAAAGCACTGCTTCCCTGCATTACATCCCCTTGAATATATCTTTTGGATAATGGACATTTATCATAGCATTCCTCTTGACTCTGGAAGCAGTGCAGAAGGTAGCTGAAGAACCTTTATAACCGTGCAGTACAAGGCAATAAATCCCAAACTGTCACATGATTACTATGGTAACCATCAAGCCTCTCGAGCTCCCAGCCATACTGAAAGGTAGATTCAATTTTCAGCTCATCAGCTCTTCCTGGTGATTTACTTGTTGACACCACACATTTGATATAGTAGTGTTAATGCCCTCTTGCACCACCAGGGACTAATACTGACGCCCCCTTTTACATGGCGTTACGCTGCAGCGACCTCAGGAAGTCATTTAAAATTGTAGAATTGTATTTGTCAGCAAATACATAAAGTTGTATAAATAACCAGATTTCAGATCCTGTTTTTTAGCTGTCACAACTTCATATAGAAAATGAGACCCTTTTCATAAAGGCAGTGTGAAGTATGAATTTGGCATCGAGATGGAAATCCTGTACTTGCTTAAACATTTATGCAAGGGGATATGTGCAGGTCATTGTGGTGTGTGCATTTCTGTGCTTGCAACTTTCCCCCATTATTTGCTGCAGAGACAGAGGCAGTTTTGGCATGCAGAGTGGTGATCTGTCTTTTTGGTCCTGGAGTATTCCCCGTGGAAATGATCTGTGTTTCTCAATGAGTACAGAAAATGCTGTTACGCCTCAAACAGATTACTTGAAATGTTACGTTTTGCATTTACACACTTTTTACTTTACACACATTTACTTTCTGCCCAAGGCAGATGGAAGCTGAATCAGGTGGGCCAAGTAATCCACGGATTGCTGGCTGACGTTGCAGTGTTTTGTTGCAGCTGTGTCTCAGCTTTCTAGGGGCTGATCCAAGGATGAATGCTGTGTAAGCTTAAGAAGTTTTTTGATGTTGAAGAAAGGAAAGAAATCCATATTAACTTTTAAAATCTGAAGAGGTTTGGAAACAGCATAACTTTTGAACCCCCCTTTACTAAAAGATTCTTGCGTGTGCATCTGTTACTTGGAGTGTGGTTGGATCCTCTGGCATCCAGTTAGGCGTGAAATCTGATTGCCTTAGTGGTACATAATGGCAATTAGCTGTAACATCTCTGTTAGGAGTACATTCTTTGCGTGTTGATAGCCAAACTCAGCATTAAGTTTTTCATAGAATCATAGAATCCTTAGAGTTGGAAGGGACCTCTGAGGACCATCTAGTCCAACTTCCCTGCAATGAACAGAGACACCACAGCTAGATCAGGTTGCCCAGGGCCTTAACCAGCCTTGCCTTTTTCCCTCAGTGGGATCGTTGATCAACTTTAACTTTTCCACTCTGATATTGGTCTTCAAAAACAGTGTAGGAACTTAGTATCTTTCTCAATTCCTTTCTGTCAGATGTAACTGGTTGTTGCTACAGGTAGCAGATACAGGAGGGATTATGTCCTCTCTCAACAAGTGCTTGGTTTGAGGTAGTTTCCTCAACCCTGACATCTGATGTCTGATAGTGGTGTCACCCATCCCATCTTCCAACACAAGAAGGCTTAAAAATCTGCATCTTGAAGGATCTTTAGATGTCCCTGCCTTCCTTTCCCTAAAATAGTCCTTACATTTCTCCTGAAAATGTATATGTCATAGTTAAAAATAAAAAGAGACACAGCACTGTTGATAGTACAAGGAATTTGCAGCAATATATCTGGCTATATCTGCAGCTGTATTCTACCTGCTGAAAAATGTTTGTGATTTGTTACTTGTAAAACTTGTTGCTAATCTTTGAGAAGTAAAAGTTATTTATTGCTTGGTGACAGCTGGTTTGTTAATGTGAAAACCTCGGGAAGATAACATATACTACTTAAGCTCCACTAGTACTAGAAAATGTGACAACATGGAGAACTCCCAAACTGGAAATGTGCTCTACCTTTTGCTTTCCCATAGTGTAATCTGGATTTTCTTCCAAATGGCAAAGGCAGGGGTGGGAGTGGGGCCCCATAAGACAGAGTGTGGTTTGGCACACTTCTTTGCTCCTGTAGTCTGCTCACTGCTGGATCAAGTTGTTTTCTTCCAGTGTTATTGCAGGCAGGTTAAAGGAGATTTCTTGGAAAACAGTGCTTCAGGCCAACCTTGACCACTGGATTGGAGTAAGGGGCACTGAGCTATTGAGTTGCCTAGGGCCTGCTCCTGTGGTGTCTCTCTGTGAGCTGTGTCTCCTTCAGGCCTCATCTACTGCTGCACCATGAGCTCCTCCATGGTTGCACGTGGAGATCTGCCCTGTGTGGTGCCCATGGGCTGCAGGAGGACAGCCTGCACACCACAGGCCACTCCTGGGCTGCAGTGAGCTTCTGCTCCACACCTGGTGAACCTCCAGCCCTCCTGCACTGACCTTGGTGGGTTCAGCACTGTCTCTCTCACATTTTCATACTCCTGTCTCCTACCTGTTGTGCAGTGTATTTTACCCTTTCTCAAATATGTCATCACAGGGGCAGCACCAGCACCCCTAGTAGAATTGGCAGTCCTGTGGTTCCTCTTAGGGTGGGTCTGTTTGAACATGGGGGCAGCTCCTGATTTCTTCCTACCGCCCCCACCAGTAACAAAACATACAACAATGTATTTTGTTTTTATAATGTGTGAGCATCTGTAATGCAATTGAGAGTCTTTTGGAAGAAAAAAATTAATGCATGGATTTTGTTACTGACTGTGCAGATTGGTATACCTGATCTTTAAGATACCACTCCAAAACATGCTGTTTTGTAACTTTGCCAAGACCTATTTCTACCTTACTTACTGTTTATTAAAGACTGTATGTATGGAAATCACTCATCTGATTTCAGTAAAGCTTCCTTTGAAAGCAGAACTATTTCTGCTCGAAGTTCATAGTGACCAGCACAGAAATGAACACTATTTTGCAGGATAATGTCTAAGATATAAGAGAGACAGTGGGCAGAAGAAGCTATTAGCTTCTTGCTTTATGCTGGCAGCACAGTGACATTACATCTAGTGAAATTACAAAGAAACGTGTTTCTCCGGCCTCTTCCAAAATATGATGTCTTTCTTGACTTCGTTAGAATGATCACTCCATTCCATGCAATGATTTAGTCTCCCATTCAGAGTATCGGTAGCATGTTGTCATGCAGGGCCATGTGCTTTATGGAGAAAGGACAGAAAAAAAAAGGATATTGAACATTATATGAGATTGAAAGAAGGAAAATCTTAGAGGAAAAAAAACCTGGTTTTGTTTAAGTGCTCGATGGTGATAGATGTTGGTTAGTGTTGCTTTCCAGACCACAATTGCTTGAAGGCAGTCAAGTTCACTTGTTTTGGCAGATCATAGCTAGAGCTTTGTTTGAAATATTAGTTCTTGGCTACGCTGTTAAGCACAAACTTAATAAGCATCCATATTTTCACAGTCTTAAAGCTCTATCTGGACTGAGATTTGAGTAGATGTATGTGTCTTTCTGGACAAACGCAGATGGATTCAGTTCTCATTGGAAAGCTGCTTATAATTTTCTTTGGGCAGTTTATGCATATTACAGATCAGAAACATGCTTAATAAAACCTGGTATCATCTTACAGCAAAAGCTATGTTCGAATTATCTTTCCTAGAAAGGTGCTAAGACTGAAAAAAGTGCTGACTTCCTACTAAGAACATTGTTGACAATTTATTAAAAGTCTTCTAGAATTGTACATCTTCAGAATTCATCTTCTGCCACAAAATTTGGTTCTGGAATTTTGAGCTTTATATTTAAAGAGGAATTCATCCCTTGCTCTGGTTACTGCAAATAAAAACTTAAAAAGTGTGAAGTAAAGTGTGTCTTCCTCCATGATCTTGGCAACATGTACTCTGAAACGTAATGCTTTGATAATTTTAAGGCTCACTCAACTCCTTCAGTGATGTCCTTTTTAGCAGATGAAGCTTCTTTGCTAGCATGTGCTGTCATCATTAATAGCTGTATTGATTCAACCCTTCATAGTAATATTTAATTCATTACGAAAGCGCAACCGCTGAAGAGGTTATCTAATCCAGAAATCTTAGTGCATTAAATCGGAAGTTGGAAGAAGGAAGCTATAAAATGCAAGGGAACTTTTCTTCCTCTTTATCGCATGAGTTGTCCTTTTCTTCTTGACTCTTCTGACATGCTTTACATCCTGTCATTTCGATAGCTTCTGAATTTTGTTGTTGTTTTTTCTTTCCCTACATCTCTACATGTTGCTTCAGAGGGGATTTTTTTGTTTCCAGATACCAGCTCTACTCCATCAGATTCCTGCAATGCTGCATTAAAGGGAAGTTTAGGGGGTTCTATAGAAGGGGTTCTATAGAAGTTTTCAATATGCTCCATGAAGTCTATACATTAATGTGTATACTGAAAACTATTAATCCATGTTTTTGCAATTACAGAGCTGTATGGTGGATTCGCTAGTGCTGTTTGTACATGTGCCACTGAGTAGTCAATAATATCTTGGTACTTCAGTTTTAAAATAAAATATGGCCTAAAAATGCTCTAATAAAATCCAAATGTACTGAAATGCTGGAAGATTTTCTTTTCTTTAAACATATTTATTTTCAATTCAAAACAACACTGTCTTCCGTGATGAAGTTGAGGAATATCATCCTTCACAGAGCAAATTGATGACAGCTCTGCCTCAAAAGTGCAGAGCCTAGGAAAGATTGAAAAATGGAGCCAGTCAGACATTAGGGGCTTAAGTAACTTTGGATGCTAACAGATAGACTGAGGTTTTTGAGAAGAAAGTCTGAAGGAAGGAGAAATGTGGCAAGTGTTTTACGGGTCATGCAAACATGAGCTGGTGGATGGGATAAATGTTTCTGATGTGGATGAGACACAGTGCTGTGTGGTGAAGGATGCTTCTGCTAGGCAATGCATGCGATGCTGAAAAATTTCACAGTGTGGGTAGGCAGCATGTGAACACGTCTGCTGGTACTGGTTCCTTGGGAAGGACTGACGAGGCTGGAGGAGTTGTTTCGGGGGAGTGATTATAGGGACACACCATGGTAGATTCCTCACTCTGTCTGAACTACAGAGATTGTTTGTATAATGGAATGGCTAGGAGAAAAGCAAAGGTTGTCTGGTCACAGCTAAGATCCAGCATACTCCTGCTGTCATCCTCTAGAGATTTCAGAAAACAACACACAAGCAGCCTCTGAGGAAAACAAAATTAACCCCCCCTCTACTACAGGAGGGAGAGTATTGTGTTTCATATGCTAATTTGAAGTCTCTTTATAATTTACTTCATTTGCAAATCATGTCATTGACTTTCTGTGTCATGCAAGCCTAAGTTCCAGAGTGAAATATATTGTTTTAAGGAAAGGTGGACAGCAGCATAAATCAAGTACGTGCAGGTCGTTGTTCCATGGCTTTTTCCCTTCACTGAACATACAGTAATGAGATTTAGAGAAGGTGGAGGCAGGGCTTGTAGTAGAGAAATATATGATGGTGAGTGACAACCAAAGCACGAGGAATAAATGTTTTCAATTAACCATGTCCAGGATCAGATCTTGAAAGAGATGAGATTGTGGCTATGTAAACCATGCATAATTTTTGCCAGCCTGTATAAAAATGAGACATTATCACAGTGTGCACTGGAATAGGTTGCCAGAGGCAAATGCTTGTGTGATAACTTTCCCTGGGGAATAAATGAAAAAACTTGCATGCTGTCAGCTGTAACATTTTATCTGTTGGCAGCTACTCTCCATCTGGGATGGATGGTTGGCAAGTGGTAGAAACAGACCCTTTACACCCAAGAAGAAGGTCAGAGAATTGGAACATATTTAATTATATCTTCATACACACAATAGTTTTCTGAACGTTTTTCCTTTGGGGGTCTTTATCGCTTGCTTACATAGATTTCCTCTAAATTAATGCAGTGCTAGTGGTCAGAGTACATAGTGCTGCAAATAAATTCTATATTTGTTTCTGAGTTAATTTTTGAGGTATTTTAATGATCTTTTACTCATCTATATTTCTCCATATTGATGTGTTTTAGTGGAATGAATAACAAACTGTTTGATTTGTATCTGAATCAAAGAGGGATTCTGCTGGGAAAGAAAATCTAAAATGATTTGATGGTACATTGACTGATTACTCTGGATGCAGTACAAGAAAAAATCTTGAACAGCGATTTATCTGGTTTTATATATGCATGCATCTGAATTTACCACTCATAAAAATATCTCTACTGCTTGATAACTGAAATTTATACTATTTCATACACTCTATTCCTTTTATCGGAGATAATTAACCTTGTGACTGATTGAAACCACCTTTGGTGTCTATTAATAAAATTCCGTTAACAATATACATGTCTCAGATGTTCATAAAATGAAAATTATTAAGGTGCTAATTTCCCAAGTAACATGAACTATGAAGCTTTATCTCTGGCCTTAACAAATGTTCTTGGTTTGCTGGTGATCCCATTCAATTTTGCAATTTAATGCTCTTTATGTGCATGGGCCCTGTTTGTTCTAATACATCTTTTTCTAGTTCTGTTCTCTTATTTTCTTGTCCCTCTTATTCTGCAGCTCTGATGAGTAGAGTTCTCAAATGCGTTCAACAGTTCAGTGTTTCCCCTTGAGTTTTCCTTGAGGTTTGCTCTGTGCAGAGCAATACTTTAAGATGGATTTCTCCCAGTGCTTGGCTGGGTGGCATGGCTGTGCCCTGTGAGTGCTGCAGGCAAATCCTCTCCATTCAGATACATATAGCTGGTGAAAATTTCTTATCTTTGAAAAGAGAGTAGGTTTCTAGCTCACACTGAGATAAATTTGCTGACCTTGTCAACTAATGTGCTTCATTGTGCTAGTGTTCCTCTAAAGTGGAATTTCTCAGACATAGTCTGCCAAATTCTATGTGTTGAAATCTATACTTGCTTTGCATTTGGATTGAGATTCCAGGAGCTTCATATTGATCGGAAGGAAGTCTTTGCTTTCTAACAGCTGTTAGACTGCAGAATTCTTAGTCATGGTTGCAGTAGGAGAATGGTATTTTATTTGGTATAAAGCTCAGGTATTAAATAGATGTGAAGGCTGACTTGCTGCCTCCTGAGCCCCCATGAATACCTCGGTACGTGGCTTGGCTTTGCACACAGTGTGGTTGGAGGGCCTTTCTCCACCTCATCTATTTTCATGGATCGTGTTATGCTGGACTGAACAATCTGTGAGAGCCTAGTGAGCCAGATGAGCCAGCTGATTGAGTGGCAAACCTCATTGTGACAGATCAGCCTTCTGCCAGGTGGGTCACCATGCCAACTGGTGCTGTGGGCACATGTTTGTCAGTGCTGGTGCTGGGCCTGGTGGGAGGTAAGAGCAGGCTTTCTGTGGCAGCCTGCCTCTTCACCAGGCTGAAGAGAACTTTATACTGAATTTCAGGACTGGTGCCTGGATTTTGAAGCCTGGTGAATGGATTTTATGCAGTCATTTGTTACACAATTTACACTGCACTCGCTTTCACTCTCTTTCATGTAAACTTAATACACTAAATTGCATAAATCCTTATGAAGGGGGTTTTGTCTTGACATGCTTTGTGTCATTACAAGCTAAAGTTGAATGCTCCTGCAAAAATAACTTGCTCTCTGTCCCACTCTTAGCAATCTCTTGATTTCCTCTTCCGTCAGTGATTTTATCAATTGTTGTAACATCTCTTGCAATTCACTTTCCTAATTTGTATCAGTATTTATTTCTTTCATTTGATTTTAAAATGCTTCTCTTTGCTCCCAGTACCCTTCATAGCCTCTCTAAGTAATAACAATTAGGATATATGGATTACCACCTTTATTCTGCTTGCAGTAAACCCCTTTTGAAAAACTTTCAGGTTATTTGGCAGTAGTGCTCTATTAGTATCTGCAAAGTGATTTTCTTCTTTGTTTTGTTATCCTTCAGATCCCTCCTTAAAACCTGTATTACAGTGCTATAAAACCAATGGCTAGCTGGTGCACTGAGATGGCTAGCTGTCCAATTGCTGCTAGGCCCTTTCCTTTCTTACTGTTTCACACTCTTCCTCATCTATATCCCTCACCTCTTCCCACATGTAAGTTCTCTAAGACAGGCACATTGATTTTGATTTGTATTGAAGACAGTGAAGCCCAATGGGGCCTTGGTCCTTGACAAGGACGTAGTTGTTTATGCACATGCTTTTATCTGCTATCTCCAGTCCTTGCAGATTTTTTCTCTGATATGTTTCTGTTTCTCAGCTTCAAGGTTTTATTTCCTCTCAGTATTTCTTGTGTACCTTTAATCCAACAGTTATCCACTTTCTCATTTACATTGTTCTGAAAAGCACTCACAGGTTAAAAATGTCTGATGATCTCACTCAGAATGTGTTGTGTGGGTGAGTTAAAGAGAAATCAGGATTCCTGTTTGTTCGTGGTTCCTTGTAATTTTAATTAGCAATGATAATTATAGTAATTCTGATTAGAAGCTCTTATGTATGCACTAGGCCATTTGCTACATGTATTTGCTGTGATAAAAATAAGTGTTTAATTCCTGGGTCTGGAAAATACACTGTAGACCTTAGAAACTGAACTGTGATTTTGAAGATTGTTGACTGCACTTGAATAATCTGGCCGAATCCATTAAATCTCTTGATCCTGAGATGGCAGGTTTCTCTCTTAAGAAAGCCTTTCTGTTCATTGTCATAACATACTCTTCTCCGTAGTAAGATAGCAATGTTCTGCCCTTTCTCTTAACTTCAGTGGGTTGCAATTCCATACTAATATTTTCTGAAGTTCTCAAATGCACTCAGATGAACAATTAAAGTTTATTGCTGTTTAGTGGTATCTGTGTCAAACAACTCAGTGAACTACTCTCTTAAAGGACTTGGTTTTTTGTTTTTTTTTTAATGAAGTTGCTGAAAACATGAACAAAAAAAGCTTATGGCTAAAACATAGCTCCTAGAAATTTAAGATTTTACATTTGGTAAAACGTTAAGGACCTGATCAACTCAAAAATTCTTCATTAAAATCAGAAACAACTCAAAATTTTCATGTATGTAATGAAGAACCGATCTGAGTTTTTTACTTCTAATAAAATAAGAATAAGAAAACACAATCTTTTTCTTAAAAAAAAATAAAAATGATACGTTTACTGTTTTTCACTAGGATCATTCTGTTTGCCTTAAACATGTACAAAGTGAGAAAATTTGTGCAGTGAATGTTGCTTAGGGTCTGAACTCTGGAAAATCCTATACTTAACCTGAAGCTTTTACGTAAGGAAATCTCAGTAAGAGAACTGATTATATTTAACTGACATTACGTTATAAAAATATAATTCCACATTTATACAAAGTGTACTGCTGTATTTGGAAGTAGTTCAGGACAATATCAGATGACACCAAAAAGTTGTTTAAGTAGCCAAGAAAATGGATCATAACAAAACAACTTAGTATCTGTGAGATACTTTAGATGATTTCCTATGGCAGCATTGCTTGTTTTGTGAAGATCCTATTTGCTATAGATTTCTGTGCATGTTGTTTTCCTTTCAAACCCTCAAGACAGTTCAGAATCCTTTGGGTTATTTTTGTTTTGGTTTTTGCTCTCTTCTTTCTCATGCCTCAGTTGATTCAGGATGATAAAATAAACTTTGGATGCATGCAATTCTGATTCTGAACCTTTGTTCAACCTGGTTTTGCTTGCTTTGTATGGTGTAAGTGAAACATCCTCTATGTGACCTGCAAAGACCTTTCTGATGTCTTGCCCACTATTTCCTGATGTTGCGTGCTCTCTCTATTTAATGATGTCTGTTTCACTGCCCAGTACTATTTCCCTCTCTTTACTGATCTCCTTGTTCTATTTGTTTCTTCCTTCCTTTCTGGTTGTCATAAAACTGTCTTTTCCTCTGGGAAACAGCAGCTGCTTGAGCTAGGTAATTAACTGCTGCACACCAGATCAAAGGGCTGAAGACTGATCTGTAATCCGAAAGTTCATTCTACTGCAGTATTTAAATGATTCCTTGAAACTTCCTGGATCAAAACATTGAAATGGCTGCCTTGTGCTATTTTTTCATTGTACTCAGGCTCGTAAAGAATTCCAGATATTTACACAAATCACCAAAATCAAGCATTTGTTTTGAAAAGAAATGATGGAAAGATCACTGTAGCAAGTTTTTATTAGTCACAGTGTTGGATAGATGAAATGACATTTTCCTTGTGAATTCTTTGCTGATGGGACATATTTCTAAGGATGATGTTTAAAAGCTGACACTTTCTAACTGAGCAGTGGCTGTTTTACTGAGACCATTTCTCTCCCTCCACACACACAAGTTATCAGTACAGTTTTGGAGCTGAAAATAGTCACAGAATAATAGGGATAATAGCAGCATTTCAAAAGCTTGTACGTGGGTGGCTTATTCCATGGAAATAAATAGAAGACATTACTATCAGAGCCACGTATGTATGTATGTAAGTGCAGAGAAGTCTTTCAGAATAGGCCCTCGTGCAAAACCACTCAAGCAATATGTTCATTATCATTCAGTGTAGTTCTGTTCTAATTGTGGTTTAGGTTAGTAGAGGCTTCAGTCATGGCCAAGACAGTTGTAATAAAAATGTACATCCCTTTTCTATCATCACACACAAAAGACAGTTCTTTCCATTTTCTTTGATTTTAATGCAGTTTATCCATGTTCTTAACCTATAAAATTAATCCTTGACTAATAATATTGATAGAGAAAAGACTGTGTTTAATGCATTTCTGTTTGAAATGTTAGACACTGACATTCTGCTTCCAGGGAAAAACAAAACATTGTTGGAATCATTTGTGACAAAGCAGGAAATGGCTTGGACATGCTTTCTTACTCTAGTCCTCAAACATGATTATGTTTTTCTGCTGATTGGATATTGACTTATTGGCATCAGGATTAGACTTTGCAATGAATAAATTACAGGGGAAACAGTATATTGCTGTCCAAGAATAATCAGCCTTATTGGATGCTGCCTTCATGGGCATGCTCAGGCTGTATCAGCAGTGGTTTTCAACTCTTGTAGGGCATTGTGATAAGACAGAACTACTGTCCTTCTGACTTTTCATACTCTTCACTGTTACTGTTTTGTTCTTGTTAGTGCAAAGCTATTGGAAAAGATACAACCCTGTGTGAGGCACTCACTAAAATTACTGATATGGAGATAAGTAATTTGGGGAAGAGATTGATGGATTTGGGGATGAAAGAGTGGCATATAAGGAGGGCAGAGATTTATTTTAATGGTAAAACATTTCTGTTCATATATACTCCTCAGGTACCAGCATCCCAAGGTTAGTGTATGCATCAGCTTAAACTGGTTGGAAAGGTGTTGACTGTGAAGACTTAGTCATGTTGCTGACCCTGGGAGCAGCTGGGCTCATTCCTAAGTGACAAGGGGATTAGGGATATACCTAATGCCTTTGTGGGCTGAAGTCTGCCATGATATCTTCCCATCAGTCTTTTATGTCATATGTAGAAAGAATCTTTTTGTCCCTTAGAAGAAAACTTAGGGGAAGGGCACTGGAAAGTTACGTGCAGTGAAGTGTCTCTGCTCTGCAGCTCCACTCAAGACAGGGCAGTCTGAGCAGCTGATTGGAATCTCAGCAATGCAGCCCATCCATGACATGCAGCACCTCTGACCGGTGCTCAGTGGGCTGTTAGTGTGTGGTCAGGTGTCTTGGCTTAAGCCCAGGGAGAAAACTGCATTCATTTTTGTGATGAGAACTATCAAGATGTGCATTTGGCAAAGAGAAGCAGCCTTAACTGAGGGCAGTGGTAAGGAAGGAATAGCACATGTGGTGTGTATTTTGTTCTGAGTAGCAGCAGGTTGTAGCAGAAATGCTAAGTCACAGCTTGAACCAGTGATTGAGCACCTGGTGGGAAGGCAGGGCCAACCCAGGGGAGCCCAGGTGCATGCAGTGAGCCTGAGTGACTGGAAGGTCCAACTCCTCCCAGATCTCATTTAAGGGTTGGCAGTGGAGGCAAAGGTATCTTGCTGGAGATCCCTGTGTATCTGAGGTCTTCTAAAGGTAAGCTGCTTGTTTCTTTGTTATTGTGCCTATGATTGTTGCATTTGAGCAAATCCTCACTTGCTGCAGCCTAGTACTTTGCTATTATTCTTGTGTTTTCCATGATGTTACAGCATTACACAGGCATGCTGTGAAGTTTGCAGTTGCTACCTCTAAATCTTTCTTGGGTTACATTGTAGTCTCTCTCTGGGGCTTTTCTTTCTCCACACGATGCTGACCCCTCTGGTAGTGCAGAGGGTTCCACCCGTGCAGGTGCAAGGAGGGAGAAAGGAAACAGCTCAGTAAGAGGTGGCAGCTTCATGCTACAGCCTGGATCACAGCTGATCTTCTCCAAGAAGGGGCTGATGGCCACCACCACCCATCCCCTTCCTCCCAGTAGTGAGCAATCTAGCTTCACAGATCTTAATGGGTCTCTTCCTTTCACTATTAATTTTCTTCCTCTATAATACTAGAGCCCTTTTGGAGAGGCTGGAAATGCCATCTGTCCCTCAATACTTATCCAAGCAAATTGAATCTATTTATTACTGTCAAAATGTGTACTTTCTGTTTTGTTTGCATTTGGAGAATAGTGGTCTTAGATAATTTGTCATTGCTTCCTAATAAAATACTCTGTTCCTTCTTATTGCTTTCAGACCTCAAAGATAGACTGAGAGGCTGAAAGTGTCAATATGTTATTAATTCTACAGTGGCAAGTTCCTGGCACCAGTCATTCAGATGAAGAGGTGTGATAAAGTGAAGCAGTTTAAAATTACAGCAAGTTCAAGGTAGATATAGTACCTCATTCACAGTATCTTCAGGCAAAATACTGAGATGAAATTGGTGAACTTTGATTGATTGTTTGTTAATCACACCAATGGACTGAGCTGACAAAGCCGCCTGCCCTTACAAGATAGTGTGCAGCCATTCGTTTCTATCCTGTCACTTGTGCAATTTGTGCAAGGAATAGCTTTTAAAAAATGAATTAAAATTGATGCAAGTAACAGGTAGTGCAGATGCAGGTTGTGTGGATTCCACCAATACCCATTTCCCAGGGCAGTGGAGACAAACACGCTTCATTTTTCACCCCATCATAGTTGATGAAGATGAACTAGATTAGAGTAAGATTATATACAGAAAAAAATAGCTCTGGGAGAGCAGTATTGCCTTGCCTGTTTACCCCCAGGGTACTGAAATAAATTTGCTCATGTCCATGTAAGAAAGGAAGATACACCCACCACTGCCCTGTGGTGCTGGTACAGTGAGGAGGTAGCAGGGTTCAGAGTCTGGTGCTGTGTGTCCTTCCTCACATGCTGTGGAGAAGTCTTAGTATTAGCATTCCAGTGTTCTTTTCACACAGGCTTAGTCCTGTCCTACAACCAAAACAATGTGATTTTCATGACTTTATTTAGCTACCTTACATCTTTCACTTTCACTCTAATGAGCTCTTAGTTCACTACAGTGGTCTTCAGGTGTTGTTTTTGTGAGTAACTGAATGTGAGCTATTGCTCTGGTGACTTGCACTGTGTGGACTGAACCTTGCTTCTACACTGTCTTGTTCCTTTTTTGTGGTCACCTTGCCCACCTCTTCTGCAATGCTCTGCTGCTATTTGATGCTCCTGGGAGGCCACATAAACCTCAGAAATGGCAGGAGGCTCACGTTTCCATCACGTCTTGCGCAGTGGCACATTGGACCTCTTCCTGATGCTTCCCTTCACCTATTTTCTTCTCTGGACAGTATCAGATATAGTTAGTAACTTCATTGTGTATTTGAGGAAGGGCTTGGGTCTGATCATGTCTGTCTGTGAGGATGGTGAGGAAGGTGAAAGGGGGAGGGTAAAAGTGTGGCTGGACAGCTCTCAATCTTGTGAAGCATCCCTGATGACATGGAGGAATCTTACCATCATTAAAATAAAGTTGTATGGGGTTTCCTTGTTGGGTTTGCTATGCTGGCAGCAAAGAACTGTACTTTGATTTGCAAATAGCTGCATTTTTATATGGAGATTACTGGAAAAGATATATGTGGAACCCCCCAAAAAGTCACTTTCGGTTTATGTCTGAATGTAATTCAATTTTAATGAACACAGCCTAATCTTTTACAGAGATTTCACTTAATTGGAAAAATGTTTATTTGCTGTGTTCTTTTTTTTTTAAGGAATATTTGAGATGCATTTGAAATATATTGCATAACACTGATAAAAAATTTTACTAGCAGTACATCTGGGTTTGTGTGTGTTTCACTAAGTTTACTTTTTTTATACTAGTTTGTAATGTGGAAACTGTAATATCTGTCTTGCAGCCTGCTAAATGAGCAACAATTAAATGACTCGCTGGGACTAATTAAAAACAACTCTTGCTGCTCTCTCTCTATACTTTTACATAGTAAAACCTGGAAGTTGAACACTTTGGCTGTGTTTCCTGTCCCCTTTTACCCTCCACCTGATTTTTGAAAACTAACTGCTGACTGCAGACACTTTCAGGTGGGAAAGTTTTCCTCCTTTCTGCAAGACTGTTCTATTAGTATGAATCACTTTGTAAAGTGAAATATTCCTCTGCCGCTGTAGTATGCCAGAAACTCAGGTGGATTTTCTGAAAGGTGAGCATGATGCCTAGGATGTTGGCTCTGTAAGGTGGCTGGACACAATTTATTACCAGTAGAGTTGATACTGGGACAGGGTGTTTTGCAACTGTTTAGGAGTATGAAGGTACGAAGGATGGAAAACTGTAGCAGAGAAGAATATTTGGGTGGTTACTTATGCCTAGTGAAATGCTAAAGCAATTGGTAATGGAAGAGGGTTTCTATTTTGACACAATCAGTTACAGAAGGGATCCACTGCTGGGGTTGTGTGACTGTGGTCCTATCTTAAATGACAGGAGTTGAAAATACAGAGGTTGAGCAGATTCTTACTGTGTATCTTCAGCTTTCTCTCCTGCTGTTTTTTTTCCTTTAGATTTTTTTCTTGTACTATTTTTCAGTGAATTTCTCAGTATGAATTTTTCAAATTTCAAGTATTTGTGGAAATAAAACACAGTCTGTGTGGTGTGTCAGGTTCACTGTTGAAGAATGACTATTTTTGCATACAAATGAGGAGATATCAATTTACAGATCAAAAGAGCTTGTGCTCCATTCTTTCCACACACAGTTTAGAGCTATTTAGGTTTCTAGTTTTTATATAGTAAGAATCACATAATGAAACAATGATGACAATGATTTAAGCCAAACTTATATCACTTTCCAGTAGTATATGCACAGGAGGTAGTTTCAGTTTAATTACAATTGTAGCAGGAATAATTCAAGTGTTCTTTTATCTGGGTTTCCATTATCACTGAAGTGTTGTGTATTATTTACAGTTTTCATCTGCCAATCAAATTATTTTTTTGTTAATTCAAGAATATTGGAATATTATGGAATTATTTAATTTTTGCAGACAAGTAAGCTATGATTAGTAGGCGAGAAATTACTGTCCCTTCCAAGTTAAACTACCTTCCATGTTAATTATGAAAGCAAATAATGACTCTTAGAATAACGAGCAAAACAGTTAAAATAATGTGTTAACTAATAGAGATGTGACTGTTAGTGTAGCAACAATTTGAAACACAACGTGCTTCTACTTTCCATTTCAGTGTAAATGGACTTCCCCCAGTTCTCTACTTTTTTGTTTATACCACTTCCAGAAAATGCTGAACTGATAAGTAAGGAGGTGGTTGCAGTGTCTTTTCTGCCTATGTCTAGTGCATGGTGTATTAACTTTGTGGTTGCAATATGGCACTCAGCCCGTGTTCCAGCTCCTGCAAGCTTTCTCAGGGACTTTTTTTTAATACTCAGCTTAGAGGCATACAGGGTTGAAGAGGTAATACAAGTCAAAGACCATATAAACTTTTCTTGAATGTGTCCTTTGTGCATCAGATTTGATGAAATGCCTTGAATAAGTGTCTCTCTGTTGCAGTGCCTGTCACTGATTGGATGTTGCATACTGGGAAAACTAAAATATTCTTAATTGTTCCATTTCTGAAACAGTACTGAAGGGCATGTGCAAGGGTAGGATCTGACAGGGGCTCTGTATGTTCCATAAGCAAGATCAAGGGACTAATCCAGGCAAGTAAAAGAATGCCATAATTCTCTGATCTGTTTCACTGTATGCCTGTGTAAGTTACTGCACACTGAAAGAACATGTAGAGATTGAAATCAACGGCCAAGGACAGAGGGAATGAAGAGGGGAGAAGCTGAGGACTTCGTGCTATGCTTAACCCACTGTAATTGAAGGCTGGCACTGAAGGGTAGTCCAACATAGTAGGGTAGTCTCCATAACTAGTGATCATGGGCCATCCAACCACAGTAGTTCTACGTTGGATCTGCGCATTGAAGAGACTCATCTTAGAGCTTGCTCACTGCTACACCAGGTGGAAGTGGGAGGAAGGACATTTTCATCAAGTGATGTAGAGAGGAAAAGTGATAGCCTCTTTTTGACAATCTGCATGTGTTCTGAACAACCAATTGTCAGTCTGTGTACCCTACCTTACTCTAGCTTTTGAAGCTGGGAATTTCAGTTGTCTAGGAGAGTGAGGCTCCACCAGACTTCTGTTGGCATCTGTTTCTCTGACATCTGGACTTCTTAAAAAAAAAAAATTCCTTCTTGGTGCCATCAAGTATTTTTTGAATAACTGTAGGTTGCTTATTCTGGCTCTTTCAACCTTTAAATATCAACAGTACTGTTATGATTTTTGGCCATCTAGATGGGCCTCCATGAGTTTGTTGAATGCACAATAAAGATGATCCACGTTCTAAGGCTCTTGGCAATCTAGGTAAGGACAGAAAAAAAGTTTTGCTCTCCTTATTAAAAATTTAAATCTCAGTGAAATAAAGTTTGAGATCTTTCTGCAACAGGAAGTGAGTAAAAATGTATGGTTTTTATTGAAAGCTTCTCCCTCCTCTCAGAGATGTTAAGTCATGTGGAAAAGAACAAAGAGGAAATCAGATATTTTGAGCCATGGTCCTGTGTCTTAACCAGACGTGTTGGTCATCTTTTCTGTGTATTTTGTAATTAGTTAATGCCTTATTAAAAAAGTTGAGGGTGCTTAGGTAGTGAGTTCTTCCATGATCCATTAACATCTGTATGAAGAAGCTGGTGACCACTATTAACTAGTGAAGATTTAATACCAGCAACTTCAGTATCTGGTTATAGAGAATTTCCTGTTCCATTCCAGGAGGACAGGAGGAAGGAAAGAAAACATGCTTTACTCTAGGTTTTCTCCTTCACAGCAGTTCTTTCAGAACACTGATGTCTGCATTTCTACGTAGGTTGCTGCGAAAGTAATGTCTCCTATTTATTTCCATGGAAACTACAACAGATAAAAAGAGTACAGTAGCACTATTTGATAGAGTAAATTCTCAGCTAAGAAATGTGGTTTTTTTCATGTTAGCCACCACCATTAGCTATGCATTTTTTTTTGTCAGCCGTAAACAAGAGTCTGTGCCACACTCAGAAAATCTGCACCAGTGGAGGTGACCTACTATTTCACAGCTGCTGTGACTGCATCCTTACAAAGAAAGTGTTGTCCATGAAGTCCATCTTTTGTCAGCCCAAACAGAAGGTTTGGAATTCAGAAGGTGCTAAATCTGAACTCTGCAGTGGGTGTGGTAAGATAGTTCAGCCAAGATTGTCATTGTGCTCCATGGTCTTCAAACTGGATGAGGCCTGGCATTGTTGTGTTGCGAGAGAAAGTTGTTGCCTTTTCTGGCCTGACTCTCAAAGTTTGAGCTTTGGACAGTGTTGTGATGTAGTGATGCAACCTAGACAACCCCTCTGCTTGCAGGAAATCCAGAAGGATCACCCCTTTACAATCCCAAAAGACGTTACACATCAGATTACCCACTGAGGGCTGCAACTTGATGTTTTTCTTTGATGGGGAATTCACATGTTGACACTCCATGGACTGCTGTTTTCATTTCCATTTGTAATGATGATGCCATGTGTTGTCACCAGTAATTACACAATCCAGGGAACTGCCACTGTCAGCCATATATTGGTTCAGTAGGTTCTGATGGACTTGCGTACAAAGTTCTTTCTGTTCCTTTGTGAGTGTATGTGGGACCTACATTGTGCAAACTTTGTGATATTTAGTGTTGCCACCATCATTTCTGAAGTATTGAAGCTGATATCCAGCTTCATACACTAATCCCTGGCTTTAATCTAATTTGCATGGATGAGCTGATAGGAGACAGTTCCTGGTGTGACAGCTGTGTGTGGCCATCCAGAATGTGGCTTATCTTTTATGGTGCTTTTGCCATTGCTGAAGGCACCACCCTCGGGTCTCACATTTATGTTCAGTAAGCATCAATGAATGTCAGTGGGTGCCATTTTTTCCTTAGAATTTCAGTGACACAACATTTCTTCATACGTGCTTCCATGTCAGATACCATTTTGTTGGACTGCCCCTCTGCTGCCATCTATCACACAGCAACAAAATATTGGTGAGAAGATCCAGCTTCTACTGCCATCCTGACAGCATCCACCTCTCATGTTGTAAGCCAACATAATAAAGTAGGCATTACTTTCCAGAGCAAATGTTGTTTGTCCTTATGAGAGAGAAAGCATGATGGAAAAATAATTCTAGTACGAGAAATATTCTAGTAAAGTTTCTTTCAATTCATCTATAATTTCCTTTGCCTCTTGCATTGTAGGCTGTCTGTACCAGTGCCTTAAGTAACAATTGGTGGTAGTAATGAGACTGCAGCTTCTCTCTAATTGAACCCCATCTGTCCTTCCCAGCAAGCTTGCAGAATGTGTCCAATTTCTTCCTTCCATTCCCCAACTCATCCCTAGCGTGGCATTTGAGCAGATGAATGTTCTGTTTTACGTGTCACATATAGGGATGAGCTAATTGTTGTTTGGCTGGGACCACCTTATTGCTCTGCAGTCAGCTGGAAGGAGCTGAAGGACTGTGAGTTTGTGGTGCTTAATGTTCTCAATTCCTGTTATGACCCAGGATGCCCATGTTGGTGACCTAGCATGAAGAAAAGAGGTGCTTAACAGCTAGGTCACTCTGGAGTCTGTCTGGTGTGTTTGTTTGCTATTGCAGTAGGAGGTGACATCACTTTAGAAAAGCTTATGCCCCCGTTGGGTGGCAGGAGACAGTAAGCCCTTATTTCATAATTCACACTCTCTATAGCCTCCCTCTTGACAATGGGCAGCTGGGATTGCAGGAGCATGGGTTTTGCTTCAGGTAAGCAGGCCTCCCTGGTCAGAGTTGGGCGTGCTTCTTTGCCTTGTTATAGCTAATAAATAATTCTCTGGTATGCTCTGCATTTGTGAATTGGAAGCTCTTGCAGATGTAATTTAATGCCACTGCATGTTCAGAGGTTCTCAAGTAAACCCCTGCAAGGACCGTGGCATGGTGTGCTTCAGCCTTGAGCTTTACTTGAATGTATGCATCTGCAACTACACTGGATGCATAGGAAGTGTTCAGGTTAATGTGAGGTTTTCTTTTTCTGTTAAAGAATACTCAAAATGCTTATTTGTTCTTTGCAAGGCTACTTTAGCACATTTTTGCTTCTTATTTTGATCTGTGGCAAATACTACTGGGGGTGGTTTGTATATTGCCTTATTGAAAGTCTGCTATTGTTTGTTAGCATTGTGAACTGCATTTTATTTCTGAAATGGTAAACAGCATTTACCCAAACTTTATGACCCTTATGCTTTGATTTGCAAGAAGAGACTCAAATATCAGAAATACAATGTAGAGAGAAAAGCTGAAAACATGCAGAATATTTTTAAAGAGTTTTCATCATGGTTTGTACTTTTTCTACTGCTCTTGATATATTTTGCTCCTTCTTTACTCTTAATACTTGGAAAAATCTTTAAAATGTGTGGCAGAGCCACTGGGT
The DNA here is from genome assembly GCA_013399175.1 of Odontophorus gujanensis. Lineage (NCBI taxonomy): Eukaryota > Metazoa > Chordata > Aves > Galliformes > Odontophoridae > Odontophorus > Odontophorus gujanensis. Next base: position 111,430 of record VXAB01008327.1, on the reverse strand, counting down.
ACAGAACAATAGGACTCTGGAAAAGGTCAAACAATGGCTACATAACTGTCCAAAAGATCATATTCACTTCCAGCAAATTTGTCTAGTTCTTCTGACTGAAGAATAAAAGCTTCAGGAATAAGAGAATTTCTGTCATAATTCAGATGTCTCTTGGGGAAAAAGAAAGCATTCTACCATTATATAAGCTGTGAGCCTATGCCTACCAACTGCAGCACCAAAAAAAAATGGAGTAAAAAAACCTCATTTGAACATGGAAAAAAAAGTGCTGCACCTTTAAGGTAACATTCCTTTTTTCTGCTTCTTTACATTGTCAGAGATGACTGCAGACACTGTGCCAACGCACCAGCAAGGTGCAGCAGTAGTACTCAGAAATCTGACAGGTTGAAGTCCTGAACTGAATTAAACTGACAACCCCTTGTCCTTTATATCCCGCTTTAAGGTAGCAAGCCAGAAAACGGTATCCTGTTAACAATAACGGTGTATGCTGGCATAAGGAATATACTTCAAGGGAAGGAAATAAGAAGGAAATGTCTTCAGCAATGATGAGAATGACCTAGTGGAAATTGGTTGCTTAATAGACGTGGTTTTGTAACTACAGGTCAAACACAACCATCCCGGAAACCTTAAGGATACTTTACAGTGGTCTCTTAAATGATAGGTGGCTGCCGGGTAGGGGTGGCAATCAGGGTGCTTTTGGTGTATGAGTCACCTGTTACCTAGGCTGCTGACTGCCAAAGGATACACTGAATTGAAAGGCTCATGTTGAGGATATGAGGATAAGTAGAATGTTCGGTAAGTTACTTTGCATTTTATTTTATTGTCTATACTGGAAAAGTTTTGTAAGGTCAATCTGGTGGGTGCTGTTGGTAATAAAAGAACACTGAGAACCAGAAAACCACAAGGATGAGTATAACATTCCAAGCTGTTAAAAGAACAACAACTATTCTTTTTTGCTGGCTTTTTATTACCTGGGATTTTAGCAGTATTAGATTTCTACAAAATGTAGAGTTGGAAGGGACCTTTAAAGGTTATCTAGTTCAGCTCCCTTTCAATGCTTTTGTAGTTATTTCTTTCTGAAATTGAGATCTTGAAATTATTAGTATTTCTTTAAATGGAATTTCAGGAGTGTTTTAGGCTTTTTGTATTTTTATAATTACAGGTGGTGGATAATTTGAGTGGTGCTGACTACTGTTTTATTTATATGATGTTGCCTAGCCTACTCCGAGACACGTGTATTTTTCCCAGACCTCCTAGCATCTGTTTTGTGTTGATCCTGCAACACTCAAGGCTGATTTTGTTCCGCAGCACGTAAACTGCACACACTTGTGTGTGGGGCTGGTTGGTGATGTGATCATCTAGATCCAGGCACAAGAGGAAGCTGATGAAGGCAGCTAATGCAGCTTATGAAATGTGCTTGTCATGTACTTTTAACAAGGCATGCTGTCTAAGTTTCAGCCGTAAATCCTAAGGCAAGCCCAACCTCTCACGAGGCTGCACTGATGGCAGGAGGTGTTGCTCTGGCAGCCAGCAGCAGCTGGAAGAGGAGGTTGGTGCTCTGCTTCTCACTAAAACTATCTGTGAATATGGGGCTTGTGGGTTGGTAGGTGCAAAAGCAGAAAGTACAGGGCTGTGGGCAGCTGGCTGCAGAATAACAACGTGAAGTGTGAAGCTACTCCTGGAAAGCTCCACTTCTTACTGTGAGCAATGCTTGTAGTCTAGTTTCCTGTGTGAAGCCATGTGCTTGTTGTTATTTTGGTAGAGTGCAAGTGGAATACACTTGGTATTTTTCACTGAAGTGCATTTCTTGTTATATCCTCTAAGCTTTTTTAGCACTTACTACCTGTACATACTACAGTGTGAGAAATACATTTATTTTTGTTCTTATCATTTGTTTATAACTTTTGTATAAAGCTTGTTAGCCTGAACACTCCTTGAAGTCAAACTTGTCACGATTATGTTTTTTTCTCTTCTTGTGCCTCTACTGAATTAAAAAAAAAATAATTAAATAATCCAGAGATTCTGTAATGAATGTTCACTGGATTGTTAAGGAGATAAACACTTCTTTTCTTAAGTGTATATGTAGAGAGGCAGAAAGAAAATGGAAAAATCCTGAAGTCTTATCTTCGGTGTGAGAGACAAAAAATGTAAGGATGGTATTATTTCTTACCCCTAGGAGATATTCCTTGTTTGATATTTCCCTGTGCCATCTTTGTTGCCCATGAGAGTGCATGAAAAACTGAGGTGGAAATACCTTTGGAGCACTGGAGATTTAAGATCCCTGAGGGAAATCTTGGTTTGCTTTTGTAAGTCCCCGAGCCCTCAGGTGGATGAGTCCAGGGGGATCTTCTGTATTGATGCCTTAGTTGATGTATTTGTCACCACTAAGTGAAAGTCATCTGCAGACAAAATTTGAATGGCTTTTAACAGGTACTGATGCTCATCTGGAGAGAGGCTGCTGGTGGAATTAACTCAGCCAGTTCTCTGCTACTGTGGTTGTTGAGTAGTAATACCTATGTGATCCAGAACCTCTGATTCCTTTCCTGGCATCTCTCAATCTGATCAGATACCTCAGGTGAAGACAGCTGTCCAAAAGTACTGGCTGTGCTACATTGGGTTGCTGCAACTGGGAGTGAAAGGCAGGGATGCCCTGACCTGTGTTGGGAGATGCTTCATAGGAATTCTCATGATGGAACAGTGCCAGGTGGAAGTTGTCCCTCTTTGAGTCCTGATATCTCATTTTTATTGGAGATCCCACAGCATGGTTTCTGTTCAGGCTTGGAATAGCTGGGCTCAGCACCAGTATCTTACACAAAACTTATTGTTCCATGTGAACTAAGGCTGATGTGTGTAAAGCAAAATGCAGCAAAACATAAGGTGCACCTGACCTGGTAGAGAATTTCCAAGCAGGACATGTCATTATGACTTTGATTTCATGATTTTAGTGTATGATTTTTTGAGTGCCTCTGGTCACTAGAAGGAGAACTGCATGAGAGTTAATTTCTCTCCTTTTTTTTTTTTGATTGTGATAATAAGCCACACAATGTGCTATTTCTCAACTTTCAACTGTGACAGCTCAACAGATAACTTTTGGACAGACTAACAGCTGATGAGGTACTGCACAAGCAGCCTAATGGCTCTATCCATCAGAAGATTTTATCTCTGAAGAACAAAAATCACTTGAACAATCTCAGCATCAAAGAACTGTGGTAGTGACAACTGAACTGATTGAAAAAAAAGATTATTTTTTTAGTGTGTGCAGTGTTTAATGTCACAGTTATGCTGTGATAGAAAGAAATCAGGCCTTTTTAAATCAAAATCCCAGGAAGAATATGTGAATGTGTTTGATACAGCAAGGTGTGAAAATGTGTCTTTCCTGGAAGGATTTGCATCGTGTTTGTGTAAATTAGCAGCTGTTACGTTCTACCAAGGTAGATAACTTTAGGTGTTGTAAACAGATATATCTACTTTCCAGTCCTTTCTATTGTAAGGATGTTATGTGGTGCTATCATGTCCTAAGTCGCTTCAGACTTTCCTGAATATTCAGCTTTTGGGGTGGAAGTCTCCTATGACTCTTATAGTCTTAAATTAACTTCAGGATAGGTTTATACAACAGAAGCAGCTCTGCTCTTTCTCAGTACGTATGTATGAAAGTGAGTTGCTTTGCCTGCGTTAGACATCTGTGGTTACGTCTCTGAGAAGCTCAAGCATATCTGTTCTTTGACAGCAGTGTTTTGTTCAACAACATTTTTACCATTTATGAGTTTTTTTCTTGGGGGGGGG
>VXAB01008327.1:25704-107643 GCA_013399175.1 Odontophorus gujanensis | reverse complement strand
ACGGTGGACAGTGGGGGTTGAGGAGGGGGGGGGAGTGTGGTAGTCATTTGTAATAATGGCAGGAATCTGTTTATGAACCGCTGGAATCTGTTTCCACAACTGCTCTGTATTACAGCTGGCTGAATCTTGGCATGTCTGTTTTGAATGAAATGCCAACACTGAATTTTCCTCTTTTTGAATGAAGATGAAAACAAATATTAATTTGTCCATAAACTGTTTTTTTTGAAAAACATTACTTCAGCTTCACTGAAGCAGTGTTTTAATGAAATCAAAACATTGTATTCAGCTTTCAACTCTTCTAATTGCCCCATGTAATAAGAAATAACATTCTAAATGAAATGTTTTAGAATGAAGCATGCCTTTTTAAAATGGAAAAAAAAATAATAATCCAAAACATCATTTTTACTTGTTTTTGTTTCTGTTCTTTTATTGAAATGCTGAACATGAACTCTCAAACTTCCAGTTTTCTTAGAATGGTAGTTTCTGTTATTCCTTCTGAACCCAGTTGAGCCTTGTTAGTGCTCAGAAAACAACTTAAAGTTGCAGTATCACAAAGCAGTTTTGGTTCCAGAGCAATGCAGGCTGAATGAGACATCTGTAGCTGCTTCTTCTAACAGAAATGAAGAAAGCTGTCTCTAAATCCTCGTTTACCTCTGTCCCATTGTTTGTGCCTTGGTGTCAGGAAAGATAGTTATGAGGGTTTGGAGGAGTTGCCTGCATTTAGAGAACTGGAAATGGAAAAAGTGTCTGAGCTTAAATGCAGAGCAAGCAACCCAGAAACTAAGATGATTAGATGTTAGGGATTGGGAGCTGTGAGTAGGTGTGGGGATGTTGGTGGGCCCTCTGGATTTGGCCATCAGCGAGAACTGCAAGACCTGCTGAGAAATTGTGCTTTGCTTCTTTTTTGTGACCCCAAGAGAGGACTATTTTGATGAAAACAGTCTGAATATTGTGATGAAGTGGGTCTAGCAATTGTCTCTGCTCACTTTATACCTTGGGAAATGTAAATAAGGAACGGAGATTTCACTAGCTGCAAGAAACAGGGAAATGCCTGGAAACTACAGAGCAGTAAAACTTCAAGCTAACGAAAGGCAAGCCTTCCCTACACAATACAACATAGAATTTGCTGCCAGATGATATGTTAGATGCCAGAACTATGAAAGATTTGAAAAGGACAAAAGCAGTGTCGAAGGAATGGAGGAGCTCTAAGACTCCCAGGGAAGCAATTTCTCGGCGTGATTGCTGCTTAGGTCTCTGAGCTGTGAGCCCTGCTGGAGGCAGGGTGATGAGGCTGACAGATCTTAGGCCTTGTCAGAAATGGCTAGTCTCGGTTTTGTACAATACATTTTTTTCCTTAATGTAGGAACCGTGAAAGTTAAAAATATGACATTAATAGATGCTTATTAAAATCAGGCGCTCATCTTTGTAACATAGCTTTGTTATTAATAATGTAGCTTTATTATTCTGTTTTTTATTTTTAAAGCTACAGAAACAGGTGAGAACTTCAATTTCACTTTTCTCATCAGAGGATTTCAAAGCTAAAATTTCAGAATTACAAGTGTGCCCCTCTGCTATTTCATCTGTAGTGTGTACTGCCAAGAGTGAATTGACAGTAAGGGCACTGTTCTTTTTCTTAAGTTGCAGGCTCTTTCTTAGTCTGAAACAGAGTCAAGGTAACCTGCATTCTCTTTCCTGTGCTCTAGCAGTTGAAAAGATGTGCTTGCATAAGGGCTTATTCCAAGGGTACACAATGAGTGAGGACTGTATGTATGATCCTCTCCTATTAAAGCTGTGTGTTAACAGCTGCAGTCCTACCTGTGTCAAGTGATAACACGAAGCTTCTTGAAACTGGTTTGTTGGGAACCTCAGCATGTTCATCTCTGCTTCTTGTTTGGGTGCTGCTAGCACTGTCCTGAATACACAAATAGTGATTTCCTTTTTTAAAGTATTATTTTCAGTGGTTTTTCTCAGCTATGACAGAATGCAGTGGAGTCAGCCTGCCCATTGAATTTCAGAGCTTTGTTGCAGATCATTGAGGTGCTAGTGACTCTCCAGAAGGTCACAGAGATACCTGAAATAGAATAGGTCAAATACATGGGCTGTATTCCTCTTTTGCTACAGGTTTCAGTTGTACAAAGTTTCTATTTTCATCATTTTTCAAAAAATGAAGATACCTTTTTTTTCAAATTCAGAATGAGTAGTGGTGATGATGGTTGTTCTTTTTTAAAAATCTGTTCCTCAAATTTGCTGCTATTACATTCATCATTATTTTGTCAGTTAAGTTAATAGTGACTCTCATTGTTTGCTTTTACAAAGTTTTTAACTTCTATCTTGAAATTGTAGCAGAAATTTTTGAATCTGGAGTATTCATTAAGTGTAAAACTTCTCACAGAATTATCATTTGCATTTCCCTTCACTTCTTCACAACATTTGTTACCCAAATGATGAAGGACAAATTAAAATTTCTGCTGTTACAGAATTGTGGAATGATAGAATCAACAAGGTTGGAAAAGACCTCTAAGATCATCGAGTCCAACCGTGCACCTAGCACCAATATTTCCCACTAAGCCCCGTCCCTCAGTATAATGTCTAAATGTTTCTTGAACACAAACCTATTAATATAGTTATATAAATATATAGTTATAACTGTTGCTTTATCTTGCCATAATTCAGCCTTCTAGAAAAAAAACATAGAAAAAGTCTTGGGGGACAGTAGCATCTCTGTGGTAGACTTGCATTTCCTGCAGTGTGTATGATTAAAAAAGTCATGGGTAAGGGACAGGGAGGTCCTATGGCCCTACTTGCCTGAAGGGCTCTTGGACCTGGAATTCCCTGGGTGTGTGGTGACTTTGAAGAAGAGAGTAGCAGCATCTGCAGAGACATCTGCCTATCTGAGCTGCAGCCTGGCCTTTCTTTTCCTCCTTAGCTGTGATACACTCCAAACAGGTATTCTGTTGCTGATGAGATCCCTTGGTAAAAAGACACAAAAGGGTTTCAAAATAGTGGCAGTCACTTCCGGTGTTATGTGAACTGCAGAAATCGGGCAAATCTCTGGTTTGCTCTCCGCAAAAGTTGCCATTAATAGAGGAATAAAGGGGAAAAAAAAAAAGATGTCTAAGGCAGAAGTAAAGCTTGTTGGAATGTAGTATAAAATCCTCCATCTCATTAGTGTTGAGAGAAAAGAGATATCTGTAAATCAGTTATCGAAATTAAACTGCAAATGAAGCTAATAAGAAAATTTACATGGTAATAAGAGAAGAACTAAACACAAGATTACAGTGTTAGTGGTAGGTTGTAGGTACCTTTTCTCACTTAAATTCAGGTTTGTAGCTAAGATTTTTTCAAAGGGTGAAATAGTTTTTTATTCTACACCACAACTACAAAAACTTTGTTCAAAGGGTGTTGAAATAATCTCTAGGAAGTAAACCTTGAACTACACAGAGCTCGAGAATCATTACACCCTAGGCTATTTTTAATTAAGAGTTATCAGCATTTTTTCGGCTGGATTATGAAGTGTAAAGCTCCTAGGCGTGCTTATGAACAATGCATGGTAAATACACTGCAACAGTGTTTTCCACTGCCTTCTTGAAACCCTCCAAGTCTTCAAGTTGAAAAATAGCTTTTTACACAGTACCAGCTAAACCTTTGTTATTCAAATATGTGGTAGTTAGGGCTCTAATTTTCTATTGTTTGCACGTGAAGTAGCTTTGCATTTTCACAGAATTTGAATGTAATTTATCGTTATTCTCCTACTTAGCAGCTGGTGCAAATTTATGGATGCTGGCCAGAAGGAAAGGTGGGAGAAGGAGTGTAAGCTTCTGAAGAGCATTGTTCGGTTTTAAACACTGAATGCCCAGACTTCTTTTCCCTTTTCCTTATGTGCCAACCTCAAAAGGTGATGCTTCCAATTTATGTCTCTCAGGAATTACTGCAGTTTGAGAATGGTACCTAGATTTAAGCATTTATTTTATTAATGAAATAGGTGTCTAATCCCCATTATGATAAGTGATTATGATAAGTGAAGATCTAGGAGAAGTTCATCTAGTTCTAGTTGAGATAACCTCTGGAATTATCTGTGGCTTCCTGCTGTCAGTCCTGAAGCACGTGAGTCTTACACTGGCCCATAGGTATCTGTGATCAGTTGGGCACTTTAGCTGTCACCCAATACCTATGTAAAGTCTGCTGAATTAATTCCATGTCAGGACAGGCTATGGCTCCTAGAGTGTGATTCAGTTTTCCCTGAAGTAAGTATTTAAGTTGCCTGGACTAAAGACAACAAAGAGAACGTGAGTGCTTTTCAGAGACCCCTAAATGTAGATGTTTTAATTGTGGATAAATCCCATTCAGACCAATTACCTTGCTTCTAATAACAGGTTGGGATTTTGATAGCCTTAAGTTGTTAATTTACATTATGAGTATTTAATTCTTGTACAACAGCAGTTTTGTTTAACTGCAAACCTCTAATAAGCTTGTTCAATTTGATGCTGGCCTTCTTTGTTCTGTATAATGTCATTGCTAGAAAAGCTATATATGGGTGTGAATATGCAGCTTGAGAATGCTTAGCTTGGTATTTGTTAGAGCTGAAAGTGGCTTGCTGGGAGTAATTTGTATACGGGCATGCATCCTCTCTCCCCACTCACGCATGCACCATGAGCAGAGTTCTTATACGATCTGATTTAACTTCAAATTATCCCTGCAGCCATTTTCATTATTTTGAAGTGTTTCCACAGAATAAGTTATGCTGAAAACTGACTTACATTAATATAGTCTTTTCTAAAATAGTTCGTGTAACCATAAAAATTGACGTAGGAATGGTTTCTTAATCACTCCATGTCTTCTAAATGAAAGACATAGCATACTGCTCTTTCCTAGACTAGATAGCATGTAATGCCTGGATAGCTGTGTATCATTATGTTCCTAATTTTTCAGACAGTCACATTATAAAGATCAAAGAAACAGCAGAATCCCAGTAGCTTAATAAACACATGAAATGCTTGATTTCTTGTTTGTATTATTCCAGTGCAACAATATGAACAAAGCTTTGGTCTGTTGGTTCTATTTTATAGAAAGGCAATTACTTGGCAGTGATGACATTTGACCAAAAGATTGTAACACAGAATTGTAACAATAGAATGTGAAAACTTGCCAACTCTTGATGTTTGGTTGTCTGTTCACTATCAAATAACTGAAATTAGCTTTGTTAAGGGAGAAGAAAAAACTTTAACATTAACATAATTAGAGCAAGCTAAGGGGAATTCAAATTTCCTGTATATATTTTAGTAATACAGCTTGAAATTTGTTATTTACTGACATTTGGCAAGAGAAGGACTGAACAAGTAGAATAATAAGGTTTCCTTATAAAATCTTACATGAGGATTTCAAAATATCTCAGAACTGATAATATTAACTAATTCTTTAGGATTGAAATTGAGCATATTTTTAAATATCTCAGTCAACATGCTATGTACTTTTGGTCTAGGTCAACCCAGATAACAAAAAAAAAACTTTCATTTTACCTCAGCTCAAAACCATCAGCAGTCTGAAGTGCAATATGGATGTTTTCCTGGCAGTCAGTGAAGAGCAATTGCATCTGATATAACACGTTTTGTTGGGATCTAAGTGAAACTGATCCCAAACCAAAAGCAAAGTAATATGCAGAGATAGCTGCAATGGCTTGTTTCATTAGGTTTCCCTTGGTTTTCAACTTTTCCAGGAGAGCAGAGAACTGGTGGCTTCATCAGTAAAGTCCTGTGACCATTGTTCATTTCTCCGAAGTCCTAAGTAGATCAAGAATTGAATCTGGAAAAGTGTGATGACAGGACATCTCTTCAGGATCATACAATAATGGAAGCCAACAGATGTATTCCTTGCATAAGGTTCAAAGCTTCTCATTTAAGAAAGTACTAGCTATTTTCTCTATCTTCACCTCCCTGAAGGTCTCTTTGGAAAGTGGGCCAGGATATTTAAAGATCTTCTTTCTAGAACTTTGTTTACGGAAGTCTGATTTCTGCAGATTGCTCTCTTTTTTGTAGCTGACTTTCTTCACTTTAGCGTCACATCATCTGTTTCCCATGTGCATCCTTTTTCTGAGTTTCTCATGAAGTATGATTTTCATCTTTATTTTTCCTCCTTTTTCTTCTCCAGGTACCTACAAAGGTATGGTACCACTTAAGAGAAATATCTATTCCTTCTTTTTTTTTCTAACATCTAATTTAAAAAATAAAGGTTGTTGCCCTTATTATTGTTTGTCTTCATATGGACGCTAATTAAAGTTTGTCTTTGCTCTGTCATGGCCAGTACTCCCTTGGTTGCTGGTCAGAGCAGGTCTGTCACCTTCTGATCAATGCTGAACCCTTAATGGGAAGGGAGTAGGGTGCTCTAGGGATCATACTTTTCATATATTGTTATTGGTAGAGGCTGTGATTAAAAGCACAACAAATATTTGAATAACTAAATGACTGTCCATTATGTTGCTGTTGTAAAATTAATTCAGTATCTGTATCACATAATCAGTGTCTCCTGTAGTTGAAGACAATAGCCATACTTTTGTTGCTTCTTATACAGATTTCAGTTTCAGTCTTTTAACCTCTTCAAGCTTTATTGCCACAGATAAAAACAAGCTTGGGAACTAGTTAGGAACTGGAATATGCTTTGTCGATTCTTGAATACAGAAACTGTCCTTCTCTCTTTTCTGCCCAAGTACTGTTCCGTTCTGTTTTTGACACCTCAGCAGAGAACCATCAAATAAGGGAAGAAAAACTGTACAGAACTGATAGGGTTATTACTGACATGGGATTTAAAAACAAACTTATTTTTCACGCTTTTCCGCATTGGGTCATTGACACTGATCATGTGGGATCCTGGTTCTACCTGTTGAGTTAGGTACTAGAGAAGGATTATGGAGAAGACAACTTCCCAATCTGATCTTGTTGTCTGAGACCTCTATGGCTTAGTGGTGCTTGTGGGCCGCATAGAGGATAGGGTACATGTTTCATTTGTGCCTTATTTATAATCAGTGAAGATGGAATGAAGGTTTTTCTTAACGTCCCATCTCTTTTGTGTGTTGGACTGGATGGTGTATGCTTGCACAAGATCACAATTACTCCTCTGTGTGCTTCTTCAGTTGGAACCTGCTAACTTCATTAAATAAACCACTTCTGCACCTTGACCCGTAAGAGAATATTAATCATAAATTTCCACTGGTTTTGGTTGCATTAAAGCTATCCATATGACCATTTTTAGATATCTTGGAATACAGCTGGACCTCCACAAGTTAAGCTTTTCATTACTTCTTTCCCCCACTCAGTCATTATAGCAGGATAAAGTTAAAATGAGTTAGTTATATATAAATATTGTAGTCCAGATGTCCCAGATGAATCATGAAGAAGATTCTCTGAGGTGATTCACCAAAATACTGTCTCTATTTTCTCCAATTAAAAAAAATCTTCTGTGTAGAAGACAGTGTTAAAATTCAACATTGCAAGGAAGAATTATATCATGTCGCACATGCTCTCAAAAATAGCATCTTGTTGATGGCATTCAAGCAACAGTATTTAACTGTACATTTTTCACAGTTTTTCGAGATGTTCAGTGGAATTTTATACATAACAAGAAAGCTAAAGTCTCTTATACTCTTTGTGCTGTAGGAGGTAGGCTGCAGCCCAGAGACCTTTGGGAGGACAAAGAATTTCATTTTGCCCTTGAAACCCTATCTACCTTATTTTAATTGGAACAGCTGTGACCAACCTCTATTTCCTCATCTCTTTGAAGCCCTCTAGATGGCAGAAAATGTTTCAGGTTGGAAGCGTTGTCCCTTGGAGCCAGATGGCACATCAACCAGTATCCACAATGGCTGAAATTACCACTTCTAAGTGAGGGGTACTGCAAGTACAGATTTTCTCTGACAAGAGCCAGATTTTACACAGTGGGAATTTGTTGCAACTTTAACTCTTCACATAGCTCAAGGTCGCTGGAGTAGGATCTTCCAGTAACAACTTTATTTCATGGAGTGGAGGGCAAGTATATTGTTTGTTTGCTCCAAGCGTGTTGCTTGCAATGCAGAGTGGAAAAAGATGAGACCAAGAGTAGGCACTGGCAGATGTATGCTAGCAGGAAGTCTGTGAGAAGAGGGTTTTGGCTGGTGAAGTTTGGCAGGAGAAGAGCCTCTTCTTGCTATCTTAGTTGGTGTGAAAAGACAACTCATGCTTGAGAATCTGTCCCCATGTCATTTTGTGCATGTGTAGTCACAGTAGGTGGCATATAGATCGTACCATATAGGTAGCAATGCGTTCAGATTATTATGAACTGAAATTGAGGGTGACTCAGAAGGGGATGGATGAGGTGTACGGCAGACTCTTATCTATGGAATGCTCATCTGCCTACTGTCATTCTCTTCCCAAACACATATGTGCCCTTCTTCTTAGCCTCAACAAGCAATTAAGTCATAGACTGGCATATTTGGAATGGATTATAAGCTCACTTGAACCAGGACATTGGTTTCATGATCCTTGCCTGGATTTTGAATGTCCAGTAGGTATGTTCTTCTATTCCATAATTAAGTTACCTGATGCTTCACATAGTTGCAAATAGTTCCAAAGAGCTGGAGATGGGCATTTTGATAATGGGACCTGTGTTGACAGCCTTTTGGCTGACAACTTCCTTAACATATGTCTTTTTAGTGTTTGAGCTTGAGTTATGGATATACGTTTGAAGTCAGTATTTCCATCTTTGGTTCATAAAATGGTATTAGACCACTCCCTCCAGGATGAAACCAAACCAGATGAAGTGCTCCAACCATCCATGTGTATTCAGTTTATGGAGTTATTTAGAAATAGTTTATTTCCCACTGTGTGTGTGTGCTGTGGATGTCATGTCCTTAAGACTGTCTGTTTCACACTACAAATCCTCTGTAGAGCTGTGCTGCTTCTTGATGCAGCCCGAAAGCTCCGCTGACATAAATGAACTGACTCAGGGCATGATAGTGGGAGACATGTCTTTTCTAGTGGTTGTAGATTGGTTCTACTTGGGGCTCTAAACCAGTAAACCATTCCTCTCCTTGTAGATGTAGATTTTTTTTTTTTTAATGAGTGAAACTGGTAATCACACAGAGCCTAACTATTTAATGTAGATTTTGTCTGTCTGTTCCTAAAACCACATATGAAAGCTATTGGCTATGATCAGCAACTTACACTGCAGTGCTTGGGCAGCTTAGAGATTCCTTCGACTCAGAATTGCTTTATGTAAATATATCTGTATAGCAGTGAAATTACACTAATCAGTTTAATAATCATGAGAGAAGTGTTTCTAAGACCTGGGGCTGCACAGCTTGTCACAGTGTTTCAGAGAAAAAGATCTATGTTAAATAGTTGGCTAACTTGGGCTTGCAAAGGTGAGAACCTGGCAAAGCTGTGTTGTGTGCATTTGATTGGATAAGAACTGGGTTTCAAGCTTGTACAGCTGCTTTGTGACAGTTTTCTTATTACACATGTGCATATCACAGCTGAGATCCTCTTTCCGTGTGTATATCTGACTCACCAGCGTGCCGTGCAAAGTTGTCTGAATATGTATCTGTGCTCCTCGCATTCTCTTTTTGTCTACTTAAAGAAACAAATGCATACTTATCAAGGGAAAATGATGATGGCGGAAAATCCCGAGCTCAGCTTTCCTGCTGTTACTGGAAAACATAATCCACAGTGAAGCTGCAAATATGTGCTCGTCGATCCCTCTTTCTACTGCTGTGTTTCTTGAACTCATGGGATGTTTTCCTCTTACCACCTCTATTGAGGACCACTGTGACTTAAGAACTATATATTTTTTTCCATGATTTTTAAAAAACGTATTTGCTTCCATGCTGGTAATGCCATGAACATCCTGTTCCTTAGAGTGTTCTCTGCTGTGAGAGGACAGCAGCTCTGACCCAGCTGGGCTGCCATAGCTCCACAGCCCTGCTCCAACAAGGTCTACTGCCTGCCTTTCATTCCTCAGTGCTTCTGTTTATGTATAAAGCAGAGCAGAGGTGTGAAAATGCTCAGTGGCTTCTGAAGACCTTCTGGCACACCTGTGCACCGCTCAGACCTCCAACTGTGCCTGCAAACTCACTGGCTGTTAGTCCTGTGAGCTGCTGCTCAGTTGTGCTCTCACTTGTGTGAATGCTGCAGGGACAATGATGTGTGGCTCCAGAGCATGGCGAACAGGATCTATTAATATTACCTTTCTCTACTTCTGCCCTTTCCTCTTCTCAGGTTGCTTTGTTACTGCTCTGCTAACTGTCACCCCACTGGGGCCTTGGTACTGTGCTGGTTTGTATGGCATCCAGTGGTAAATCCCTGATCCTCACTGGATTTTGTAAGCTCTCCAAAAGTACTCTTTCTACTACTAATGTAGAAAGAAACATTGAACTATTCCAAGTCATATCCTTTTCCGTATTACAGAAAAATAACTCTTTAAATAATTGTGAGGGTTTGTTTTTTTTTCTGTTTGGTTATGGATTTTTTCATAAATAATGCTTTGAATTTCAGTGACTGTTATTCCCCTGTTCTCTCACTTACTTTACTTGTCACACTATAACTTGTTTACTGAATCTTGTTCCAACTTGTACTTTAAGTACTATAAGCCTAGTCCCTTATTAACACCGTAAAATCTTGATCATGTAGGAATGTATGTGAGTCACTGCAAAGAATGTGTTAAACAGCAATTTCCTCTTAAGATAGGAATATAAGTTGTGGTACTGGGACTCCTGAGCTGCTTATCAAGTAGAAGTACTATTTTAATGCCTGCAGCTAAAATGAAGTGAAATACTTAGTGACCACCATGCTACCATTTCCACAAAGGAAATGAAACTGGAAATGTATGCAAAAATAGCAACAATGTTTGGTATAAATGCTTATTAAAACTTTATCAAAGGGTGTGGGAGAAAGTACTCCAGTGTATAGTTCTCATACTGAAAGTGTTTGTTTCTTTTAAGAAAAGTGGTGGTTCTTGTTGTTTTGTTGAGGAAAGAAAAACCTTCTATGTTTATTTCAGCTCTGGGCATCACAGGATATAACGATGCTTCCCTCTTCCTCTACCAGACTTTGATTCTTTAATATCTGTCAGTGCAGGAAAACGAAATGCTGTCTGCAGAGCAGTTGGATTATTCCCAAACCATCTTCTTCCATTAAGAGCATTATTTTATAATATATTATGGCCTGTGATGAGTGGTGAAACATCCTTTGAAGCGAGAGCCATCTCTCTCACTTTACTGGCAAAGACAGTGATGCTTCAAGTCTGTGGTCTTGTTCAGTTCTAGGAAAGTAATTTATTGTGTCCAGTGGAAGCAGTTCAAAGGGATAGTCATTGAGCAGTTACTTCTTTGCAATTACTCACCTTTTTCAGACAGTTATGCATCGTCTGTGGCAGCAACAGCTCTTCACTTGAATTCTCCAGTGGTATGAAAATGTTCAATTTAAATACTGCAATAGTTTGATTCATTCTTTCCCTGGCATATTTTAAAATAGTATTTATGGTGGTAGGGCAAGAACAATTTTTATGAGTATCCATTGCTCTGGCTGTGTCTCAGGGTTTAATCACTAACATGAGCATGAGCAATATCCCTGAAAGGGTAACAGGATGTGAACATCCTGATTCACTGAGAACATTTGCAACAAAATTATTAAACAATTAGAACCATAGAATCTTTAAGGTTGGAAAAGACCTCTCAAATCATCTAGTCCAACCCTCCCACAGAATCACAGAATTGTAGAGGTTGGGAGGGACCTCTAGAAATCATTGAGTCCAACCCCGCTGCCAAAGCAGGCTTCCTAAACCAGGTTGCACAGGTAGGCATCCAGGTGGGTTTTGAACATCTCCAGAGAAGGAGACTCCGCAGTCTCTCTGTGCAGCCTGTACCAGTGCTCCGTCACTGCACTGTGAAGAAGTTCCCATGTGCATTTGTGCAAACTTTTATGCATCAGTTTGTGGCCATTTCCCCTTGTCCTATCGCCACAATCTGGTGAGAAGAGTCTGGACTCATCCCTTTGCCTCCTGTTCCTTAGATATCTACAGATGTGGATCAGATNTCCACACTTCCTTGGCTTTGTTATAAGGACGCTGTGGGAGACAGTGTCAAATGCCTTGCTGAAATCAAGGTAGACTACATCCACTGCTCTCGCCCTGTTCACCCAGCCAGTAATGACATCATAGAAGGCCACCAGGTTGGTCGAGCACGACCTCCTCCTGGTGAACCCATGGTGACTACTCCTGATAGCCTTCTTCTCTTCCAATTGCGTGGAGATGGCATACAGAACTAACCGTTCCATCACCTTTTCAGGTACAGAGATGAAGCTGGCTGGCCTGTAGTTCCCCAAATCCTCCTACTTCCCTTACTGTCAGTACTGCCAGCTTCTCCAGGAGAATGCTGTGCAAGACTGTGTCAAAGGGCTTTACTAAAGTCTAGATAGACTACATCAGTAAATTAGTCTCAGTGTTTCTTGAGTTGTTTTTTTTTACATATGTATATTAATGCATTTCAATCATTTTTAGGGGTATGAGACTACAGTAATATATTTAATGGAATAGAAGTATTGAATGTATGTTTTCAATAATAAGGTAATCAGTTTGCTGAATGTAGTTAATTTCTTTGTCTTCTACCTTGTTCTGTGAACCAGGATGGTTGATTATAAGCTGTCCAGAGTAGTGGTTTGACCTTGTTCAATCTATGTTTGTACTTTTGGTAAATTCTACTTTAACACAAAGCTAGGACGTTCATAAGTCCTTGTTACATTTAGAGAAAAATTACTGAAACATAACTAAATAAAATGCCACTGTTTTCAGTGGTAGCATGGTGTGTGATGAGGACTTAAACTGAATTAGAAATTACTTCAGTCATTTCTTTTTTTCCTTTTTCTTCTCCCTTTACATGTAGAGAACTGTGATGTTATTTGTGTCCTCCAGAGCTCACTTAACAGAAAAAAGCTCAAATGTGGGAAGGTTTTTCTTTTACCCTTCTGAAATACTCAATGTTTTATAACTTAAAAGAATGACAAGCCTCTTAAATCTATTTAATTCATAGAGGTTTAAGTCTAGTGATCTGAATAGGAACTATTATTAAAGTTCCATTATTCTAAAATGGTCAAAGTTCAGCTATCATTAATCGTCGTAGGCCTTAAGTGAACAATTCAAATCTAGAGATCTATATCTATGTATCATTTATTATTAAAGATAATTATTTGTTTAATTATTCATAACACTGTCATGGATTGACTTCTCTGTGGTCTGGGGATAGAATTTTACTCTGATTGTAATGTAATATGGATACATTTTTTTACAGTGTCTCTATTTACAACATAGGTAATTGCAAAAGTTGCTTATGTTTTCCTGATAGCGTTTTTGTAAACCTGCTATTGACGAGCTTTATTATTATTAGTAGTAGTAGTACAAAGAATAGATCACATTTATGGATGTATTTTTTTTTTTTACATTTTAATTTGAAGTATCTCATATTAACAGATGGCTAAAAAAAGATAATAATACTTTTAAGTTAACTTGTACATTGACTACTTCCGAAGAATAATATTAAGATAACTTGACAGCTATGGGAAATTAGACGGAAGGGAGAAGTGGATATGTGATTTTGTTTCCCTGCCCCCTTCCAGTGTGTGCATAAATTTTATGACTGAGTCTGTACTGCATATCTTGCTTCAGTTGTTGTGATATCATGGTATCAGACACATGTTGAGAACTCGTTTCCTATAGAGTAGTATATTAGCTATTAAATTTGGAGAAATAGGGATGGCAACAGACCTAGCTGTATGACTGTCTTATCTTTGCACTTGATCAGCCTAAGTTGCTTCCCACTGATGTCTGAAGGTTTTATTTTTATTTTTTAGCAGTGACAGCATTTCTACTGCTCCCTTCTGGATACTTATTCCAGTTGCATCCTTAGTCCTGGAAAAAGTTCCTAGAGCTTGCATTGTTTTGCAGACTATGTCTGGTTTTCTATGGGCACAAATCCTGTTTTATTTGATGTCTTCCCTTGAGACCTTTTTCCTATACCCTGAATATCATCTCAGCCATTAACTGGGCTTTCTTTAGAGAGTCTATGTATTTACTGAAATGCAGTAGAATAAGGCTCAGTGTAAGGCAGAATTCCTTCACAACTTCCATCTTTCTTGTATTTCAGAGCTCTGGCTAGCTTGATATGAGTTGTGTTTCAGTAATGGTATTTGAAGGGCTACCTATTAAAAAAAATTGAGCAGTGTTTTACTTATGATACAAAGGGGATTATTTTATAAGAGTGTGCGTTCTCCATTTTGACTGGTTGGACTGTGTTTACTCTGAGTGATAAGATTTTTGTTGAGCTAATGAGATTACAATCTAATCCATGTATCCTTAGCTTGGAATCTTTAGAAAAGGAATGTCAGTCATTGTTATTAAAGACAAGATGAATAATATTTGTGCTTTCTTCAATAGTCTAAAAGTTTCAGCTTTGCTTGTAGATGACTTTACTCCCCCATCCCCTTACAGAAATGTCATTTCCAGGCATCTGGAAGTTTGTTCTGCTTGAATTGCCACCGGTAAATATTAGCAAATTTGGAGTTACTTCAGACAGATGTTGTTGTATCCAAGAATAGATTTCATGAAGCTTTTCTAAGCTGAGGACAGATGCCTTATGGCATTAGTCTTTAAGAACATGAAACTTGGCACCTTGATCAATCGTTTACACTTCATATGTGACAGTGTTTAGTAAAGGTTGTGTGAAGAAGAGATATGTGACCACAACAGTGAAAGTGATTCCTTTATTGTATGCCCTTCTAACTTTTCCTCAGTATAAAGACTTCTTGAACTGAAGTCACATCTCATATTTGTGACTTCTAATAGATGCTGAATTTTAAACAATGAGCTTGTCTAAGTTCTTGTGCCTTTTTTAAGCTTTTAATGAATGTTATATCATGTGTTACTATATTCAAAAATGCATTTTCTCCAAACCCAGTGATTTTGTTTCAAAGTTCTGCTTGCTATTTTATATAGTATTTTGTTGCTTCATCTAGACTTTTTCTACTGTTTACATTTCTAGCTCATTCACAATTTTACAGAATTTTCTGTTACAGTTTTCTTCCCTCCCATGCTCAGTCTGAACAATACCACTATTTAATTCTATTAAAAGGAAAGCCTTTTCCATTAATTTATTGACTCCCTCTCTATTACTCTTATTTTTAAAAGACACCAGAACTCCATGAAGTTAACTATGCTGGGAGCATGTGATGTGTATAAAAAGTTACATGCTGAAATTTTGTCTTTCACTGTAATCCTTCCTACTATTCTTATGGTACTCTGGACAGACATCCAAAATATGCTTTGTATGTGTAAGTCTTGAACTGTGGGGAAACACTGAATTTGTTACTGCCTCAGCATGATTTGGGCAGTGAGGACTCTTCATCTGCTGCTGTTGCAGACCAGCTGTGTTGTGGGAAGCAGGGCTGCCTTGGGCTCTTGTGGAGTTGCTGAGAAGAATCACAGCTAGAAACCCTGTCAAGGCCAGCTTGGAACCAGGGCACATACCTGCAGGCGTTGGGGAATTCAGCTGTCAAACTTTTAGAGAACCACCGAGCGTTCAAGAACTGAGATCTTCAGGAGTACATCTTTGTATTTAATGCAGGCTTTCAGAGGTGCAAAAGGCATGGTCCAGTCAATAGAACAGTCTCTCAGGCATTTTGAATCCTGTATGTTTCAAAGAGCTTTGCCAGCTTGATGACGCCTGGGATCCCACCCAGTTTATGGGACGCAGACTGCACACCCACGTATGCAGGTTTTCTGCCAAAACACTGTGCCTTCTGCTGTCTGAAGACTGGCCAGACCAGACTGGCTGGGATACAACACATCTAGCAGTCTGTTTCTTATTATCCCCTTTCTGGATGATCCTTTGTCCATTCTCATCTCCCCTCCTCCTTAGGGTGCCTCTGCCATTCCTCCATCCCACATGCAGCCAGGTGATAGGGATGATGCTCTGGCATCTCATGGAAGCAAAGTGGTATGAATGGTTTGTACAGACTGAAGAGATCCTCTGGCCAACAGAGGCAATAAGGAAACCAGGAAAAGTTATCCTTGGAGGTGGTGGGGCATGGAGCATTCTCCTCCCTGTCCTTGTGAGCTAGGTAACAATTCAGTTAATTTTATGGCATATGAAATTTGTCTGTGTTTTCATCCTCTGACTATTTTACTTAAGAGTTATGTTTTCATTAGTGATGCTGTTATTAACGTACATATTAAGTTGTTACAGTGTTTTGTAGCAGTGTTTGGTGGAGATCATTTCATCAAAGTAGCATTCATAGAGCTTATTGACTGGAGAAGGATGTGTCTTTGGAGGATTAGTGATTTGTAGAGTATCTTTGTATCTAATGAAGGGCTTAATAGATCATACAGTACTATGAGATATTCAGACGCTCAGAAAAATATAATTGGGTTTAAAAAGAAAGTAGAAAAATAAAGATAATTGAGAGTATAAGATTTCAATATATCCTATCGTTCGATTACTATTAAATGTTATATATTTTGTGGAAGGGAAGTTCAGTAATACATGCTGCTTTGTAAAACAAATTAAATGCATTTTATGTGTTATAACCTTTCTTTAATCTTCATTGTTTTTGTGAAGTTATTGGCCTCTCATTTAATTTGACAGGGGAGATGTAGGGAAAAAAATGAAACAGTACAATTTTCTGAGAAGATAAATGTCTCTTGGTTAAAAACTGAAAGATGAGTATAAAAGTTACACCTTTCTACCCAGGAGATCTGATCTCCTTGTTTTTAGTCTGTTTCATTAATAACAAAAAGTCATCTTTCTCAGTTTTTTTTTTTAATCCCAGTTGCCTAGAAAAATATTTGCATGGCAAAGAATATATTTTATTATGCTTTATACTTTAATAATTAAGTTGATAAAATTTGGCCCCTCAACTGGGAATTAATTCTCCAGATTTGACCAGTCTAATTCCATTGCATCAATAATTTAAAACGTTGAAGATATTATAATTGCACTGGTGTGAATGTGTGTATACAAGTACATGTTTTCTTGGGGATATTTTTTCTATTGAAAGGAATTCTGTCCTATACTGACAGAGCTTACCTTTTAAAACCCACTGGACAGGGTTTTCCAACTGGTCTGCACCCCTACATAAATCCTTCTTCAATTAGGGAGATCCAATCTAGAAGCAACTGAGGTACTGCCATGAATGTTACTGAGAGTGAGACCTGATGACAGGCTTCTTGAGGTGGGACCAGTTCTTGATACTTCAGTGGGTAGTGGGCTTTAGACTTTGCTAATTAATGCATTCTGCAGTTATTAAAGTCATAAATAAATTGGCCTCACAGCAGCTGCTTGCTTAGTGTTTTCTTGGAGGTGGCAGTAGTCAAAAGGTCATCATATTCTTAATTAGCATTAAAATCAAATAAAGAGTTCCTAATGTCTACTGCTGTTTTGAACACAAATGAAAAACTACTGTAACTTAAAATGTATAATTATTTTTCATTTATTTTTAATTTATGCTTTCAAAACTTTGCTTTTTCTTATTTTCTCCTTCTGTTGTCACATTTTGCCAATATGTTTACCATCCTGTTCCTTCATTAAAGAAAGACCATTTACATTAACTTATTTAAATATAAAATCTTGGGGAAGGAAGCCTCTCTGTTTTCTTACAGTCTTACGTGACTCTTCAGACATGGTTGAAGCAATGTGTATGATGAAGAAATGCAGGCATGCTTGCAGACTGAATGAATGACGTTTGGATTATTCTGTTCTAACAAAAGTCACTGTCTCTAGTCTGGACTGAGACAATGGGGTGAAGTGCCTGTGACTGTGTTTGCTGCCTCAGCACAGATGTATTGCTGTGCAAGGCAGTTACAGTCTGGAAGAAAATCTACTCGTGGTGCTTACGTGCTCTCCTGTATGACAGTACCCTGAGGTCTGTAGTTCAACTATAGGTGGAGATGAAGCACAGAGCTGAAGACTGTGTATTTCTATTGTAGCATGCAGTAAATGTGTGGTGCCTCCATCCTCCTGTACCTCTCACCCAAACACCAAGTTGTGTGGTGATGGATCTGCTGCAGGGCAGGAGCTTGCCTGCAGAGTATGGGACTGCTGTGGGAACACATTTTGAATGAGGATATTCCTGGCTCTCGGATGTCCTGCATGATGCACTTGAGATTCATGTCAGCCAGCACTTGAAAGTTAGAAAGAGCTTTCATAACCCTCCCCCAGTTTCCTTTCAACGTGAAAGGTTCTGAGATGTGAGGGTGGAAGTGGATAAAGAAATGTGGGGGAACTCCTGTATTTCTTTTGATCCATTCATGAATCATGCCTGGCATGAAATGTTGAGAGGTTCCTGTGAAATGGTGTGCTGGGAAATGTTTTATCTGTTTCTTATTCATTTTTGGATTATGGAAAAAGGACAGCTCTTAAATTTGGTATTTCTATTCTGTATCTTGCAAAGGTTATCTTTGCACAAATTTACAAAAAAGATCATATTGATTATTTCTGCAGCATTTCTGTGTTGGATAGGGAACGTCTAACAGGGAGAAACAAAGTTGTTCTTCAGTATTATTCCATTTATTGACCTGCAGAAAGAAGAGTTAAGCAAGATAATTCGTGATCATGTGTGTAATTAACAGGCATCATTGGTTTAACTTGTCCCAGTATCACACAATTGTTTGTGATGGAAGGGACCCTTAGAGATCATCTAGCCTCTCAGCCTGTCCTTGCAGGGAGGTGTTCCACACCTCAGATCACTTTTGTGTCCTTTCTCTGGATGCGCTCCAGCAGGTCCATGTCTCTCCTGAACTGAAGACTCCACATCTGGACACAGTAGTGCAGGTGAGGTCTCACCAGCACGGAGTAGAGGGGCAGGATCACTTCCCTTGCCCTGCTGGTCGCGCTTCTTTTGCTGCAGCTCAGGATATGGTTGGCTTCCTGGGGTGTGAGGGCACATGGCTGGCTTGTGTCCAGCTTAGCATCCACCAGTCCTCAATGGCAGGGCAGTGTTCCAGCCTTATATCCCTCAGCTTGTATTGATAGTAGGGGTGGTGGTTGCTGTGACCCAGTGCAAGACTTTGCTCTTGGATTAATTGAACCTCATGAGGTTCTTCCAGGCACACTGCTCAAGCCTGTCTAGATCGATTTGTGAAACATAATGTAACTTTATAAAATAGAATGGTTTTTCAATGTAATTTGTCAGTGACAAAGCCCAACTCAGATACAAAACTAGTATCTAGTTGTAAGTATCCAAGTCAACAGCGTGCAACTTTGATGCATAGGATTTATTTTTATGACGTCATTGCTTAATGTCTGCTAAAATAAATGCCTCAATGGCACTGGGGAGTAATTAGGAACAAAATCTGCTTTCAGTAATTTCCAGTAACTTCAAAATAACTGTAGCATTTTATGGAGTTGTAAGGATGTGATTCATAGTACAAAATAGTCTTTTGCTTTCTCTTTAAATAACAGAAGGCTGTTTCAAGTCTGTATATGGTTTTGGGGTTCTTCAGTAGCTGTCAGTGTGAAATTTCTGGATCCTATGCTGATTTCAGCCCTGCACTTCTGCTCTTGGCAGGAGAGAGATGCAGGGGTGCAGTGGCTGAGGTGTCCCAGGTATGGCTGCTGGGGAAGTCTCAGGATCTGGCTGGTGGTGCCTGTGAACGGAACCCTTTGTGGCTCGCCAGCCTGGTGCATCATTAAAATTAGTGTGGGACAGGGAAGGCATGAGCTTAATTGCATTCAGCTTTTGCAGCAGCTTACAGAGAGATGGATAGGAAGAAATCATTGGAGGTTTAGAGAGTAGATTTCTGAAGGGTACTGTGATTTCACAGGTAATTGACAAACTTGGTTTGGCAACTGTTTTACTGTAATGAATAAAAGCAGATACTTTCATCCTTTGGACTAAGTAATAGCATGCTCTGTATCCAGAGAAATAGCAGCTTTTATGTGAACTATTTCTACTAGCATGAAGGAAGTTTGACATAGGAATATAATTCATATTTTCATAGCAAAAGAAAAAAAGATTGATTCCTTATTAAAATGACAGTTTTAGCAAATTCTGAAGACAGCTACCCTAGGTTTGTGAGCTGGAACTCCATGATGCGATTGAATAGTCAGCTTAGCTTAAACTGAGTTACTTAACTTGCTAATTTAAGCAGCAGCTGTACTCATAAATAGCACATCAGCAGAAGTCACTAGGAACCTGGCTTTTTGGGCTGTGTAAGGAAGATGTGTTGGACCAGATTAATTCCCGTTCTTGAGCTACCTATACAGCTACCCTGTATTGTGCAGTACAGGAACTGTTCCTATTTACCAAGCTTGATATATCCATGTGCAGGGGTAATATTTTGGATAAAAATCCCTAAGAATGCTAGTGTTATTCTTTTTATGGGAACCTAATTCAGTCTGTAAGGCATAACCTGACCAGGTAAAGTGAACGCGATGGGCATGGGGTGTCATGCAAAAGGTTTCCTCAGGTAAAATATGATGCAAAAGAGAAGAACAGGAGATTTAGGCAGAGACTGTGCCAGCAGCAACTTTAATAGTATCCTCTAGTAGTTGAAGAAGGAAGTGGGAATGAGCTGTGCTACTGGAAAACAAGTGTGTTTTGACTGGAACCAGGTGATGGGAATTAGCAGTGCCTGCGGTGGAAGCAGCATGGTGGAGGCAGAGGATCCAACCAGGGCATGGGGGCTTGGGCATTGCTTCCCATGGCCTTGTCCAGGGCACTCTCAGGAACTAGGACTGCAGTATCTGAAATCCCAGAAAAATCCCAGGAAATCATGCTGTTTGGCCTGTACCTGTTGTACATTTAAGTTTGGCTCTTCAGGGTTTCTGTAATCTGGCCAAATCTGTTCACATTTTGATTTTTTTTTTAATAGTCTGGAAGAGAGGAGATGAACAATTCAAAGACTTTGACCTGGATGTCATGTATCACAAACTCTATCTTATAAGGTGAAGCTGCACCTTCAGCTTCATTTGATGTTGAAGAAACATTAGATTTTGTACTAAGGGATGTAGTTTAGTGGGGAAATATTAGTGGTATGTGGATGGTTCAACTGGATGATCTTGAAGGTCTTGTCCAACCTTGGTGATTCTATGATTCTGAGGGGTGCTTTGTCCTGTTGGGAAGCCAGCTTGAAAAAGGAAAAATTTGCAGATGGATCATTTTGGTGTTCTTTCAAATGTCCAGTGGTCCAAAGTTATTCCTCAAACATAACCTGAATTTGAGAACAGTTTTGGCCATCATAACGATATTTTTCATGAATGAAAATTTCTGTGGAAACATTCTATTTATGAAAGTGACTTACAAAATCCTAAAAAAATTAGGATGATAGATGGCTCTTCTGAAAGAAGTACTCAGTGGTTATTATCTGGCAAATGCCCCAGATATTTATAAGTTCTCTACAGGCAGTTTGACAAAGTACTTGGTTTTCCCACTGTAATACTATATTACTGAATTCTGCAGAATTCTGCATAATTCTGCATTAGCCTTCTTAATCTGTTTTGAAATGTTTTATTGTAACAGCAAGGCAGTAAAAGCAAGACTTGAAATGTTAGCATTTGGTTCCACTTGTCAGGAGGTTTCTTTTTTTAGCATGAAAAAAGTTAAAGAAATGATATGTAAAATGGAGAATGTTTAAAATTAAATTTCTTCCTTTAAGTTTAGGGTCTGGATTTCATGCTCACTCAGTCATTGCACTATTTCAGATACAGTGTAACCCTTGCAGTTTTGTGAGTGAGTTTGAAGTGCTCGGTTTGAATGCCAAGGTAATTTGAAGTGATTTTCAGGTGTTGTTTTTTCATCCACAAGGTAGGTCCTGTGGGTGAACTATGTCAGTCTGAGTTTTCTCTCATCAGGCTGTCTGCAACCCTGCCTAAGAGAGGCCCAGGCGTGGGACATAGACTTGCATTTAGTCTTTTTACAGGGGTTGCAAATGAATGCCACCTATTCCAGACATCCTTCCACTAAGAAGAGTGAAAACCAGGTATTCTCCTTCTACTGCTGAAGTATAATTATGGTTTAAGGTGATTCTTTTTGACTTCCATTGCTTGTGGGTGATTTGAACCAACAAAGTGTTACTCCATTGCAGTGACATTTGTTGTGGAATCTCTATGTATGCATTTACTGTGGAAAGGATTAATGACTGTATATCACAAAGACCACAGAGTATTTCATTTCCTCCATCTTTTCTGTAAAGTCAAGTTGAACCTTCAGCAAACCCAAAATAACTGCACGTGATTGAAGGTTTGCATAACTTTTAGAACAATGGTAAAAAGTGTGGAGCTTGGTTTCCTCATGGATTGTGCTCAGAGCTGCTGGTTCAGCAGGGAGGCATATCTTAGAGGTCTGGCATATCCCCACGTTGCTAGTTATGCCACCATTAGCATACTAGAAGGCTTCCCTTAACCAGTTCAACCTTCCCACTGCTTCATCCCTGTTCTTATCAGTGTGTCAGTAATGCAGGGTCCTTGCATTTTGGGGATGCTTTTGTTCCTTAATATAATTAATTCTTCTAAAAGGCAGCATTGCAGGCTGTATAGAAACTCCACCTTAATGATTTTTGTCTACAAGAGTAAATGGTCTTGAGAAACTGAGGGAAAATATGACTGTTGGTAGTTTTCTATTCTTTTTCTTCTACTTTTTTTTTTTCCCTTGTCAATATGACTTCCAGGCTGTTAGGATTTCTTTAAGAGAAGATGAGATTCACTGTTAAGTTCAAACCACGTACTGTGTTCCAGAACCACTGACCAATTTCTCCTGTTTCCATGAGATCTCCATTGGAAGCAGAAATTCTGTAAACAGTTAATTAGCCATCATTCTCCTTACTCAAGATCAGCTATAAATAGTACTTCTGTATTGAGTCTGGAAGTCTGTGCCTTCTATTTGCTGTCTTCATCTTCTGTGCTAGTGCACTTTTTTTTTTATTTTTTTGCTTTGTTATTACTCTGAATGTTTAAATACCATTTTCAGCAGTGGAATACTAATGTTCCACAGAAAAGGAAATACTGGTTATAAGAATCTTTGATACAAAGGATTTTTTTCATAAACCACGTGAATAAATGATATTTAAAATGGAGCATTATTAATAATCTGTAAAAACTGGGTTCCTCTTAAACTGGTTGAAACAGCTTTTATTAGCAGTGCATGTTTCTTTAGCAAACCTAATCCAGATTGGTAGGATCGGTAATAAGTATGGCTGTGCATGTGTGATTAGCACTGGTACTCAGACTGACATGGGGAATTCTTAGGAGGCAGCTCCCTGGATATTCCCTCTGCCTGTACCGTATCTTGTGAACTGGGGACATGGAAAAGAGGATGTTAAAGCAGTTTTGGAATTGTGGCTGTTTTTCGTTTGTGTGTGTGCCTGCCTAGTCCAACCACCAGAGCAGAATCTGTCTTTACATGCAGTTTTGCCTCAGCTCAGCTCAGCATGAGGTCTGCATGACAATAGCTTCAAATATATACGGGGGAATATGCTTAGAATAAGAACGTTTCAATTTTCAGGCTATAATGGGGAAACAACATACTGTATTTAAATCCTATGAATACCGACACAGGCACCTGAGCTGATGTAGACTTATGGCTGAGAATCTGAATTCAGGAGAGATGGGGATGAGGGAAAAAAAAAGTCAGGAAATTCAAAGTGATGGTTACCAAAGCAACTATAATTCTTCCCTACTTATGCTGTAGTAGTACTGTATACTTATCAGCTCTGCTGAGCTCTTGATGTGTTAATATATAAATGTGGGGTAGCTGAGTTACTGTGGGAACCAAAGTTGTGGGATTTTTGAGATGTAAATTCTTTGTAGGGTGGCAGAGATGATAGAGACTTTTGTTTTGTTATTGAATTGACTTTTTTGCATCAATCAAAAACGAGTGCTGCTACAGACAAATAATGGAAAATGAGAACATATAACTATAACAGAGCAAAACGTATGCAGGTCCTCTTTCTCAGTGGTCAGACTAAGGCATGGGGAAGGACAGCAGTAGACTTTTGTATTGTAAAATGTGATTATTTTCCTGCTCCTGGGAGAGGAAATAAGTTAAAAGATTGAAAGTGATAAATTAAAAATTGTGGTTACAGCAAATGGGAGATGCCTTCAAGATAAAGGAACCAGCTGAAAAAGCAGTGCACCCTTCCACCGCCGCCAGCCTCGCAGAAGTGATGGTGCTGCCTGAGCTCTCCTGACAGGCAAAAGCACCATTCTGACCAGGTTTCTTCCTACGTGGTGCAGTGAGAGCTCCCCCTCCTGTTTTCAGCCTTACCTTAGCTTAGCTAGCTTACCTTAGATTCTTGATAATATCGATAACATTAAAGAGCATTTTAAAACAAGCATTAAAAATAAAACATCTCTAAGAAGCCATGAACAGCCAAAAAGCCGTTCCCCCGAGTGACCCGACAGCATGTTGTGCTTTGCTAGTTCTGGGGTAATAAAGCAGAATTTCTGTTGGAGTGCTTGAGTGGAGGAAATGTAAGGCCAGCAGTGACATTTGTTACCAGGTACAATGCAGATAACATCTGCTTTTTCAGGATCCATATGTTTTCAAACCATCCCCAGTCAAAAGTCCAGTACAACAAACCATGCAAAAGAAGTCCTAATGAACACAGGAGGAAAGGACAGAAATAAGGAAGGAAGGGATGAGATAACTAAGCATTATGCCTGCATGCTTATATCTTGAGATATTTCAGTGGCAGTTGCATTCATACAATCACATTCCTGTTGTATTTGTCAGAAAATGTGACTGAGGTTTATTTTAGCTGCATGGTTTTATGTCAGATACAGTACCTGATAGAGTATTACAGATATGATGATACCTTATCTACTGTAAAGGAGCTGTAAAGGTTGAATTGTTAGATTTGCTTGAGTTAAGATTAAATCAGTGATTTGTGTCAAGAGTCCCTGCTGGTTGGTCCCGTTGCTTTTACTACCATGTCAAATTCAAAGTTTTGAAACAGCCATCAAATAAAATAGGCAACTTAGGCCTGCAGGATGAGCCAGAGCTCTTTGTGCGTTTGCATCTCAGTTTTGCGGTAGGCAAAAAAGTTGGATAGTGTTCACTTTGTGTGTAGCACATTATCTTAATGGTAATAAAGACAACAGGTTTCACTTACTGTTTCAACTAATCTTTTATGCTAAAAATTGAGGATTTAATTTGACTACTGTAGAAATACAGTTCTATAAAGAAGTAGCAGTTAGACACATCTGTGCAGCCACCTCCACCCTCACCTTCTTTGTCTGTGTCTTTCTCAACAGAAATGGGACAAAACAGTACTGAAGTTGTAGATGCGAAACAAGATCCAAGACACCCATGACTCCTTTGAGTTATTAACTAGTATAGATACCTGAGTAACACTGCTTAAGTAGATTGCAATAACCTGAGAAAGGTAACAAGTTTTGTAACTGTGATGGTAAGGCAGGAAGAGTTTCGTTGTCAGTACACAAGTGAATTTGCTAAAGGATTCTTCACTTGAGTGACATAATCGCCTTAATGCTTTTAGAGTCAGCCTTAGATATCTTCTTTGGAGCTGCTCTTCATGCAAAGTAGATCACCCATTGCTATCCACATTTAGAAAAAAATATTTGAATAACAGTTGTTTGCTGCCTTGTGACAGGTTTCCCTCCTCTTGATTTATTTTTGGGCACAGCCTCAATCTGTTTCTTCTTGAACAGTGCAATAGAATTAATTCCATAAGTAACTCAGCACTTTTGTGTGTAGTGTAACTAACAGACAGATTTTTTTTTTTCTGAGTGGATGTATCCTTGTGTAGGTTGCCACGTTTTTTTCCTTGTATTGCTTTTAAATGAAGCCACCATAATCTGATCTTAATTTAAATGTCAAATTAAGAATGTGTACGTGGGAGTCAAGGATCCTACCCCAGCTAATTATTCACTAGGGCTTCTGCATTCTATGTTAATGAGGTAAAATGTGCAAAGGACCAAGTAGCTGAACATCAAAGCTGCTGTAAGTGAACATGAAAAAGATTTAAAACTAAAAAAGCTCCAAACAGCACTTTCTCAACATGTGTAGATAAAGAGGAGGTATTTAGATGGCTTAGAGCAATAAAAAAAATATGAATTCAAATCCCTAAATGTCAGTCCAGAGCTGAAAGATGTCAGCTTTCCACAAATCAAGACTCCTTGCACACAGCACAGTCATAAAATGGATGGAGCTATCTAAATGTAGAAATGAGTGTAATATTATCCAGTTTCGTAAGCAGATGGGTCAGCCTTCTGAATAGGCCTGGAATTTTGACAACTGTGGTGTATGGGAAGGTCACAAACCTGCTGTCAACATCTCAGCTTCATTCACTAGTTTGGTATTAAG
This sequence comes from Odontophorus gujanensis, assembly GCA_013399175.1. Taxonomy (NCBI): domain Eukaryota; kingdom Metazoa; phylum Chordata; class Aves; order Galliformes; family Odontophoridae; genus Odontophorus; species Odontophorus gujanensis. The sequence continues at coordinate 81,313 of VXAB01008327.1, read as the reverse complement.
TTGGCAGCTTTTTTGAATAACTACTGTGAACAAGGACTGCGTATCTTTCATTGCCTAAACCTAAGTTGAGTGCTGTCACCTGCTCAGCAGCCTGACCTCGCTCTGCTCCTATGTGACTGTCTGCCAACCTGCAGCCATGCTGCACTGATGTGCTGCTGCCTCAGGACAGCAGCTTCCCAGCAAAGCCTGTCAACAGCAACCGAGCTGGTGCTTGGAGAGCTGAGCTGGCAGCCTGTCTGTGAGAGCAAGATCCTTGCATGGTTTATTTTTTGACCATTTGAAAGCTATAAGTGTTTCGGGACTTGGTGAAGAGGGTCAGTGCATAGCCTGTTTCTGGTAGTGGCAACAAAGGTGAGAGAGAGATTTGTAATTGCGGATGATTCAGGGCAGCTACTCAAGTATTTCTGTGAAGGCCTCTCTAAAATTACCAGAAAGGGTATGGGAATGTTTTTGTTCCTACGGTGATTTATTTTGCTTGTAGACCATCACAAGAATTAAGTGTTTAGTGGGCACTGGGCAATTCTGTTTTTCACAATGACATTGATAAGATTGTGAAATTGGCTGTTGCAAAAGATATTAGAGAATAGAAAAGGGCCCTCTGGAATAGCTAACATCTCTTATAAATCTAAAGAAATAATAAAAGTAGAAAATGTGTGTTATGCCCAGAACACACAGACGTTAACGGGCCGCCTGGGAAATACCTTTTGACTGATTTGCTGCTCAGTAAATGGCTGATGGGACCAGAGAACAGTCAGGAAACGGCAGTGCAGAGAAGGCGCTTTCCTTCTTTAAATACTTGTCTGTAGGACTATCTAGTAGATTTGTCTCCAACCAGAAGTAGATGCTATGTGTTTATTCTGTACAAAATGCAACAGATAATAAAAAACACTTACTTCTGTATCCACTTACCTCATCCTCTTTCTCACCTTGTACTTTCATCTCTTTTATATAGTCTGCTGTTCTCACATTCTCCCACTCTCCCTTCCTTTCTCTCTCCATTTCTCATTCCTACTTAAAAACAAAACAGAAAACTCCACAGTACTTTTCCTGTATTGCATTCTCTTTTCAGTCTCCAGTGATTTTTTTTTTAAATCCATCTCTACCCTTCAGCTCTTTCCTAAATACTTCCTTTCCTTCTCATACCTTTTGAAATGCTCTTTTTCTTCCTTCTTCTTCATACATTTTCTCTCCTTGTCAAGATTTTCATCTTTTCTCCCTAGATACAGAGTTCCCTGTCCACTCTCCAAGAATTTTTCTACTATTCCTTTATCCTCTGCAGTTACAACTTTCAAATATGCTTCCATATGTATCTAAGGGATGGAGGGGATGGGGGGAAGAGATCACAAGTCAAAACCACACCAGTTCTTTCAGTGCTGATTATGAGCCCTCAGGCACCAGTCTTCTAATAGTGTGGCTTTGTGCACTTGGGGTTGCACTGAAAAGCATGGATGGCTAACGATGCTCCTGTGCATGTTCTGATTCAGACAATAAATCAGATATCCCCCTGAGACCTCCAGTTCTCAGTATGTAACATTAGGTTCTTTTTACCATTCCTACTTTGAAATAACCTATCTGGCCTCTACGTGTAGTAGTTCTTGAATATACCAAAACAAAGGGAAAAGGGTCAGGAGGGAAGTGAGATCAGATAGATGTTACACAAAAGGATGAACAAAATCCTGTTTGCTGCTGTGGTAACACTTGATCCCTGATTTCATTGTTTTTTTTTCTTTGGCCTCATGAGCTGCTGTGAACGAGCCAGAATTTCACATATTTGAATGCATATAATATGATGCAGTATTTCATTTTTGACTTCCAGTTCTTAGCCCTGTGTATGTCCTCTCAGTCACTTATCACTTGTAATCTCACTAGGTATAAAAGGAGAGGTATTTTTTTTATCTGCCTTTATTTTTTTGTAATAATTATTATTAAGTTTATATTTTAGTCTGCATAGTCAAAATCTATGCCTGTTCCTTCAGCATAATATCTTGCAAGGATTTGAAGTCAAGTGAGACCCGAAGTTGGGCCATTGAACCAAAATCTGTGATTTTTTTTTCTTTGGAATTCTCTGGCAGTCTATACTTGTGTAATGAGATGCTCCAGCATGCTGAGCAGATCAGGAATGTAAATGGTTTCAAGGGGTTCTGGACGTAACAACAGAAGTTTGTAATGGATGCTGATACACTGATTCCAAGGTCTCACTAAGCTAAAGATTGCTTGCAACTGGCACTGTTTGTTGGATGGTTTTATGCTTGCACTGTCTTTATTTTGTGAACATATGCTATGGGATTTTGCCCCTCAAGCAATGCAAACTGTGAATTTTGAGGAACTCCTCCTCAACCATTGTATGTGGCATGTCTGGCATTTAGAACGTATATACGAAACTTGTAGGCTAGAAGATGATGTAGAAGCTTTTTCTTCCGTATCTGTAGTTTTTCTCATCACAAATCCTGGGATTTAAGAGAAAATAGAGAGTTAGCAACAGTGGGTGATATATTGGTCAGCTTGACTTTTGAGAAATATGAATGTTTATGTGTGTGGTGTGTCTGCCTTTAAATGAATACTGCCTTTCCTCCTCCATGGCATTGCTGGATAAAATGAGCTAGAGGTTGCATAGATGCTGTGTCACATGCATCAAACCATGTTTCAAGCTGGCAGCATGTGCTTGTATCAGTGTGTTTTCTCTGTATTCAGAGCTTTAGTGAGGCTAATAATTTTGGGCTTGTACTCGTTTATGTCTGACTACAGTTTATAAAATTTTTGCACACCGATTTCTCTGTAAGCATTGCAGTGTGATGCTGATCATCATTTGCTTTCTCTGCTACAGGTATCAGATGGTGTGCCCTTATTATTGCTCCAATTGTATGACAGTTAAATAACTGTATTTCATAATTTGGCATTTACAAAGATATCCCACTTGTTGAGTTGAGGACAGTTAACGGTAAGTATAACCAGCAATAGCTTATAAAATTGTAGAGCTAATTAATCCTAAAGGTGAAAACCTGGCTTAAGAACTATATGGACTCTGGTACATTAATAAATCACATGGTTAATTTCATTTTCTTCAGCCTTGCTTCCTGTGGAGAATATAAGATTTTGACCTTTATTTAAAATGAGATCATTTAAAAGTGATCATTAGCTGAACATAGGCTGTATAAGCGAAGTATTTAGGCAACTGTGCCTTCAGAAAGATGGGAAGAAGTGAGGGTCTGTATTCATTGGAAGATAGGCTTGTAAGCAAATACAAATCATTAGAAAAAGTGGCTGATTTTAACAGTGATATTTTAACAGGCTAAGAAGAAATAGGAGTTGATTAATTTTTGCACTGAACATAACCTTGGACCAAATCATCGAAGCAAACTCTCAAATATGGATGGATTTGTAGAATTCCAGTGCTGAGGTTTCAGAGACTCTCAGCACTCAGACTCTTGTCTTTTGGAAAACATACTTTAGAATTAAAACTTGCTTCATTGTGTTTCCTTACACAGTGAGGCTGTTCAGGCAATTATATCTGCAATCTACCTTATCTTTTTCACAGAAGTAGTAATTGCCTGTTGTCAAATCTACGTAAGATAAAACTACTTGACTCTCTAATACCTGTGCTGTACGTGCTTGGCTCTAGAAGACTACGGTTGTTTCAGCACAGAAATCCCGTAGCAATACAATTTGATGATTTCCTCAATATAGAATAATCTATTTGCATAGACTGCACAAAGTTCACATTTTCTGTTGTTTCCTTTGCTACTTTTCTGTTGGCCTTGCTTGTGTTTCTTCTAGTCAATCAATTAAATAAGCTCAGGTGAATATATACCAAAGTACTTACCTTTTAGTAGAAATATAATATACAATGAAATAACTTCCTAGCTTGTTAAATTTCTGTAGCTTGAATCCTTCCTTTTTATGAGATGAAGCTTATTGAGGTGATTACATTAATAATACATTACTATAAAAACTAAATTGCATCCCGGAGAATGTGCTAATAAGTGTCATTGATACAAACTTGTAAATGGGTGCTGGCAATCAGAAGCCAGGTGCAAATTTGGCTTCAAATGAACCGTAAGTGATAACAGTTCCAAACTGACTGTCAAGATTTCTAGCTCTGATGTTAAGGAATAAAAATGTTAAATATAATGAAGTTACTGATATTTAAGCTTAAAGAAAAAACTTGAAGTGCATGCACTGCAGAAATGCTCTTTTATTCTTATTCAGAATTTAAACCTTGATCTAGTAGTTTTCACATCTTCCTATTTCTTTTCTCTTTGAACTTGGTTTTGTGTTTCAGGATTTAAAAATAATTGTGGGATAGGATTAGTTTTATCCAAGTAGATAGAAATAATTTTCTTGAGAATCAATTTTAATTTCAAGGGATCAGAAAAATGGTGAATATTTAGCCCTACGCTCATGCAGTACTCTGCCAATGGGTATTCTTAGCCTTACCAGTCTCTAGTCACAGACAATGGTACTGCTCTCTAAAAGCAGCATGAAAAAGTGGTAATATTCTTCATTTTAATAATGAAGAAAGCAGAAATCAAGCAGAAAGCTTAACTGACATTTTTAAGTATTTTTATTTTAATAATGAATAGAAATGCATTCTGTTTTATAGAGATTTGAAGTCACATTCTTATCTGTGTCTCTACATCTTGATTTAAAAGTTCACTTTAAAGTGACTTTGCACTTCCTAACTTGCATATATATAGCTTAAAATTCAGTCTAAGATACCAGATCTTTAAGTAAATGGTTTGCACCTTCAGATGCAAGGTTTGCAGTTGCATATTAGATTTCTTTTAAAAAAAGGTTCTCCCCACAGTGGGCCAAATTCCATATATTTACTGGTCACTTCAGGTACTGCAATCCAGATACATCCCCCTTCCTCCGAAGTCTTCAATATTATATAAAGTAGTTTAAGAAATGTTCTTTCTATTAATGATGAATCTTGATTTGGATTTTTCCATAAAGAATTCTAGATATTACCCTTGTTTATGTAGTAGCCTAGACTTCCAGAAAGCTTATCTGGCATCTGTGCAGGAAGCAGGGGCACATTATCAATCCTAAACGTACAGACTTGAAGATGAAGAGAATTTGAGGCTTGTGGAAAATCCTGGAGGAAGTTAGTATCAGATTTGGAAAGTGAATCCAGTCTCTAGCGCATGACTGTAACAATTTACGTGAGCTGGCTGCTATCCATGTCCTTATTTCCTGCAAGTTTACATTTTGGGCAGCATGTTCTGGAGATACTGGGCCAGATCAACCTATTGAGATTCTTGTGGGTTTTTATTTGTTTTTATTTTATTTTATTTTTAGTAAAGAAGTTGAAGATTATAATACATTGCCTTTCATTTTTACAAGGGGTAGTTTGCATGTGAATGAAGGTCTACCCAGTGTATTTGTCGAGCAGCTGAACCAGATGTGCCTTGCTATATGGAAAGAGAGGAGAATCCAGCAAAATCAGAATGGGAATATTAAATGTCTTGAATTAAGGTGGTTTTGGCAGTTCATGAATTGTGAAATCATAGGAACGAAGGGTAGGCCTCATATATGGAACTGACTTACCATGAGATTTCACTTTTTGTTTTGTGACTTGGAGTAAAGATATTCCCAGGGTCAAATCCCCACAAGCTATTGTTTAGGAGGTAGCAGACTTGGAATGAAGAGTACCTCTGCTTAGTCATCTGTTGCCAACTCATACCTTATGCATGTAAGCCCAAATGTGAGCTTAAAAGCTGCAGGAATGCCTTGTGCAAGACTTTCTGCCACTAGAGGATTGTTTGTTTGTCTCGGCGGAGGTTTTCTGTCACCTGAATTGTATCATTTTATTATCCTTTTCTTTTTTCTTTTCCGCCTCTGTGCATGTGGAAATATTCTGTGGACAGTTAATTTAACATGCAGTGTCAGCCTCGTAATCTTCTCCAGGACAGTTAAATCTGCAAAATATGACAAAAGAATAAATGCAAATGCCTGCCTGCTTAATTCAGGCTTTGCAAGTTGTCTTGGTGGCTATATACATGTAGAGGGAATTGCAGATTGATGACAAGGAAGATGGGCCTTTCAAAATTGGTGGTGAATGTTGGGGCAATATATTAACTCTAGTTAGTCCTAGTTAAATCATTCACTGTTTCTTTAGAAAAGCACTTAAAAACTGAATCAGAGAGTAACATAGTTTTGTTTGTATGGGATGGGATGGATTTTCTAATTTTTATTTTCAGTTCTTCTGTAAATGAGGTTTGTTCAAATGGGGAAGGAATAAAATGTGTTGGAGCGCTTTTATTAGAAAGCTGGGTGTGTACGCAGGGATAAACGGAGGTGGGAAAAAATGCAATAGTTAATTACACTCAATGTTGTTGTAAGTGGTGGGAGACTGGAAGCTGATGTGCTTACCTGCAGTCTCTTGTTCTCATGTTTCCAGTACACTACAGAAAGAAAAAAGGAAAATTTTATCACAAACATTTATTTTTTATTTTTTTCTTCTCCTCAGAAGCACTGCCAGTCACATTGTATATGCTCCATATATCTCAGTTGTCCTTTTTGCCTACTGATGTTCAAATAAGAATTGGTAACTCAGTCACGCACATATATATTTCTTTTACACAAAACATTCCTTGAAAGGAAGTTCAGTAACATGAACGCTAGTCTTGAATCCATTAGTATCAGATTATTCTTCCATGCATTCTGCTTATGACACTGGCAGCATCAAATATCACTACTGGCCTTCTTAAGCAGCACCATATTATTATTTATTATTGTTATTGCTTCCTGATTGTGTTCATTGCAGGAATTATGAGGTGTTGATTAAAAGTAAAAATCTCTGGAGTCGAGCTGCCAATAATCAAGCCGAGAGTTTCAATTATATACTAATTCCTCCAATTATTCAGCTTAATTTTTGGAAGTAAAGGTCACAGAAATAAATTTTTTGTGTGAACAAGCACTGGGGAAATTACTGGGGATTGAACTATTATCATATGAGATGACAGGCTGTTCTGTCAGTCTTGATACTTGCAGGTCCTAGTGATGGCAAATCTCTGTGCAGATTTAGTAGCACTGATGCTACTGGTCAGGACTGTTCATGGAGCTTTTGTAAATGTTCCCTGTAAGTGTGGCTGCCCCAGTAAAGCCGCTGCAGGATCCATAGGCCTTGCTGTGAGCACAGGCAGATCAACATGGAGCATGTATGTGAATTTCATCTATTTTATTGAGCTGGAAAGAATGGGAATAGTGAATACTACAGCTATGTGCAAGCTCCTGTGGCTCTTTTCGCTGTCTGGAGTGCAAGACTTTGGCAGGAGTGGTCAGACCGTTCTCTGCCGGGTTGTATTCAACCTTAATTTAGCAACAGAAATATTTTCCTGCTAGAATAGATATTGGTTAGTAACTTCTAGTCTTTTGAGTGCCTCTGAGGAATGACAGTGATATATGAATAGCACAGGGTATCGCTAAATTTTAATATTTTAGTCACAAGATCATGGGAAATAACTTCTTTGAGTATTTAGTAGTCCTCCTAGACTTCTGCCTCACTTGAATGTTAAACAATCTGTTAGACATTGTACTTGCTACTTGTAATTTCCACAGTCATTACCCACATAAATGTAATGTGTGGAGTGCAGTGATGACAGGAGACTCTCTCGGTGCTCTCTCTTAAGATGCTGTTGTACAGCTCCTCAGGAGCTGGTGGTCACCACAGTGCATGAGCATGTCCCACCCTGGAGCAAAAGGCCCAGAAGGCTCCTTCCTGCCCTTAGTTCTATCTTCTGTGTTCCCTTTGCAGAGAAAATTATGCACATCTGAACCTATAGTCTGCACAAATGTGTGTAACTCTTCGCTGTCTCCATTCTTTTTGCTTTGAATTCTGTCTCAGCATTGTGGATGTGGAGGTATTTTCAATGCCTAATGAAATTCAGCTGAGTGAAAATACATGATATTGTATGAGGACTGATACTTGGGAAAATAGAGAGTAGGAGAAGATAAAAGGTATCTAGTTTTTCAAAAGAAAAGCTATAATGGAGGTCTGTCAGGAAGAGACCTTCGGGTGGGAAATGAAGAACAGTTTTATTTCGGTGTACAAATAGAATTCAGAGTTCCCAGACATAGTGAGGGGGAAAAAAAAAAAACAGGAAAAAAATAACATTTGTCACTTGGATGCAAAGGAAATATAGGAGATTTATGGCCCTACACTAAAAAAATCTCATATATAAGCCAGCCAACCATTTTAGTTCTGTCAAATGAGAAGAGAGTAATTATTCATTCTGGTTGATGTTCTGTAAAGGAATGTGCTTATTCAAAGTTGATGCTTCTGATAGAAAATGAAAAGCTTTGCCATTTCTGCCTTTATACAAAATCTGTTTTCTTTCTTTGTAGTGGCATTTAAGTGGAAGAAAAGAAAATGTAAAATAGTAAGGATTAGCTTTTAAAAACAAAACAAAAACCACAAAAAAACCAATCCTGCTTCTACAGAGTCAAATATATATATACGTATAAAAATTCATTTTCTTTTTATTTTTACAGGAAAAAGGAAAACAAATTGAGGAATAAGAATTGCAAATAAAACCCACAATAGAACAGTTATGTAATTTGACTGATTTATTTTAAGTATTACATATTTTGAAGAGGTAGGTTGTTATACAATTTCCACTGATTGGGGTCTTAGATGAGTTTGCTCAAATAACTTGGTCTCTGAAAAGCTGGTGGTGTATTTTGACTGTCTAGAGAGTAGTTCAGGTCTCAAAGAACTGATCCTAATGTAACATCTTCATCCCTGAAAGGTGGCTGAGTTTCAGGAGCCGAAGTGATGGCTGGGCTTAAATTAGTTACTCTAGCAGTAGCTGCTTTTGGGGCTGGGTCTGGAGTCCAAGCAATCTAAGTATGAATCCGAGAAGGGAATTTTTAAATGGTGAGACTGCTGCTTGTTCTTCCCTTCCCCTACCTCCCATAACGTTAATGTGTCAACCCTTTGACTTTCTCTTGCTGGTCATGATCATTTGACATCACATTTCTCTCTTTGACATTTGTCTGAAGGCAAGGGCTGCCCTTGCTTAACTTAGGAATAGGAGAGAATTGGTCTCTCTTGAAAAATCTTCTTGTGTTGATGAGTTCTTCTGTTGCAATCAGGGCCTTTATACCTTTATAGTACTTAAGTATAATTTTCAAAGATTTTCAGGGATTTTAAACAATTTAGTTGTTTAAAATAACAAGTTTAAGCTGCTTATCTTTGCAAATTATTTGTGTAATTTATTTTTACTTTATCATTTAAGATGCCTGTTAGAAAGGAGACTGCTCATTACCTAAAAAAGTGTTTTTATCTGTTTGTTTATTCTTTTAAACATTCAGTATGTAAAAAGGAATATTTTCAAGATATCCTGGAGATTATTCTTCTTAATGTATTTTCTTTCCTTGAGATGGTGACATACATCATATATGCAAAGAAGAGATTAGATATTACTGCACATCATCAGAATATTGCATTTTGCTCCAAGTATTGCTCATCCTTCATGAAACTGGCAAAGTTTAGATTGTACAAAGGTTGCTCTGAAGGTTGCCTCCTATTTATTTCCATGGAAACTACAATAGATACAAAGAGCACAATAACACTATTTGGCAGAGCACATTCTCAGCTGAAAAACAGTATTTTTCAACAAAAACACCCTTTTTCAGCATAGTCAGCACCACATTAGCTATGCATTTTCTCCAGCAATGAACAAGAGGCTGCATGCTGTGCTCATAAAAATCTGTACTAGCAAAGTTGATCAGCTATTTCACAGCTTCTATGATGGTGCCATTGCTAGGAGAATGTTGCCCATGCAGTCCATCTTTCATAGACCTGAATGGATGGAAGTCAGAGGGCACAAAATCTGACCTATACGGTGGGAGTGTTAAGACAGTCTGGCAATGTGTTCCTCAGTCTTCAGACTGGTATCCCGAAGGACTGCCTGTTTTCTGCCCCAAAAGACAGCACAATCACTTTTACCCATGGAGGGTTGCATCTTTATTTGATGGGGGAATCACACTCCATACAGTGCTGTTTTCACTGTGAAATGTAGTGGTGACACCATGTCTTATCATTCAAAAGTATAAGATCCAGGAAAAGTCTCCTTCAACTTCATATTGGTTCAATAGTTTCTGACGAAGTTGCATACAACGTTCTTTTGTTCTTAAGTGAGCATTTGTGGCAGCTCTGTACAATTTCCCTGGTCATAATACACTAATTTGCACAGATAAGCTGATCAAGAAATGCTGTTCAGTTCATTGTGTGACAAATGTGCACAGCTGTATGAAATGTGGCTTATCATTCATGTTGCTTTCACCACTGCTGAAATGCAGTGGTGGCAATGGAAGGCATCAAGTGAGTTGTTAATAGCCATATATTAATATGTAATATGTACTAAGGTGTCTCTGAGGTTATCTGTACTTTCCTGTATGCTGATCAAAGTCCATTGCAAACTCATTCATATACGAAGTCTTGTTGAGATTATTGAGCATGTTGAATAAATATCATGAATTTGAAGGAAATATGTAAAGTACTCTTTCAGTGATCCTGGTGATCTGGGGGGGAAAAGGAAAAACAGAAAACTGAAGTGATATTGAAAGGCAGTGTACGTGCAAGCTGCTGAATCTAGTAATTCTAATCTGCCTTATATAGGGTATATTATAGAAGACAGAAAACTGAAAGGAAAAAGAAAAATCTTACTGAATTCTCTAAATAAATCCCATAATGTCTCCACAGTGAACTTTATCAACTAGTTTCAGTGTGTTTTCTTAGAGGGTCAGTCTGAAAAGTTGAAATGATCTCTTAAATTCTGCATGACTTTTAAAAGTATATGTTAAGAATGTAGAATCATGAAATTGTCTAGATTGGAAAAGACCTTCAAGATCACAAAGTCCAACCATCCACATGACCTACTAAGTACCATCGCTAGATGGTGTTCCTTAGTGCCATGTCAGTGCATCTCTTAAATACATCCAGGGATGGGGTTTCCACCACCTCTCTGAGCAGCCCCTCGCAGTGTTTGATCACGCTGTCCATAGATAAATTCTTCCAGTCATCTAATCTACACTTCCCTTAGTGCAGCTTGGGGCTGACCTGTCACTTCTCATCTGCGAAAGGGGTTTTCCTCACTGCAGCCTCCTTTCATGCAGTTGTAGAGAGCAGTGTGATCTCTCAGACTCCTCACCTTCAAACTAAACAGCACCACTTCCTTCATCTGCTCTTTGTATGTCCTGTTTTTCAGTCCCTTCTCCAGCTTTGCTACTCTTCTTTGAGAATGTTCTAATAACATCATTCCTGTAGTGATGGTCCCAAAATTGAACATGGTACTCAAGGTGCAGCCTCACCAGTGCCGCTTGCAAGGGTACAGTTGTTCTCCTAGCCTTGCTGACCATTCTGTTTCTGATGGGAATCAGGGTGCCATAGGCTTTCTAGACCACCTGGGCACAGCTGGCTCATGTTCAGATGACTGTTGACCCAGCACACCAAGGTCCTTTTCTGCTGGGCAACTTTATAGCTGCTTTTCCCCAAACCTATACAGCTGCATGGAGTTATGATCCCAGTGCAGCACTCAGCGATTATAGCTTGGTTGAATGTCTTATGATTGGACTTGGCCAATTGATCCAGCCTGTCCATATACCTCTCCAAAGCCTTCCTGTGCTCAAGCAGCTCAACAGTCCTGTCTAACTCTGTGAATATACTAAAGCAGCCTCAACACTGGTAATGCCACTGGTGACTGGTCACCAACTGGATTGAATTTCATTCACTGTGTTGACATCTTGATTTTTAAGAAAAACTTCCTTACTGTTAATGAGATACATGACTATCATAGATAACTTTGCATATATAATACTTTGTTATAACTTTTAAAGCTCTATAGTTGTCAAAAGAATCATATTTATCATTCACTGTCCCACTTCAATATTCTGCTGACACCTTTTGAAAAATAAAATAACAAAATTGTATCTAAAACCCCAAGTAAATGATACTTTATTTCTTTTAAGCTATTAATTTAAATTAGCTCTTGGAATGGGTCCAGAGGAGGGCCACTAAAACATCAGAGGGCTGGAGCACCTCTCTTATGAGGAGAGGTTGAGGGAACTGGGCTTGTTTAGCTTGGAGAAGAGAAGGGTCTGGGGACACCTCATTTTGGCCTTCCAATACTTGAAGGGAGAGTATAAGCAGGAGGGGGACTGTTTACTCAGGTTGATAGTGATAGGACAAGGGGGAATGGTTTCAAACTAAGACAGGGGAGATTTAGGTTAGTTGTTAGGAGAAAGTTTTTCCCTCCAAGGGTGGTGATGCACTGGAACAAGTTGCCCAGAGAGGCTGTGGATGCCCCATCCCTGGAGGTATCCAAGGCAAGGCTGGATGTGGCTCTGCACAGCCTGGTCTTGTGGCTGGCGACTCTGCTCACAGCAAGGGGGTTGAAACTAGATGTTCTTCGACCATTCTATGATTCTATGAAATTTGAATACAAACAAGTAGAAAACTTTACCTAGGGGAAGTGGGTTATTCAGATAACATCTGCAACTAACATTTATGAAATGCCTTTGTCATTTCATAAATGACAGAGAGGCATCTGTCNTACTTCACTTGAGGAGTCACTTGCTGTCATTTTCATGGCTGTTGTGATCACTATTATAGAAAGTATTTCAACATTCTCAGTCTTCAGAATGTTTCCACAAATCTGACAGTTGGTATCTAAATAAAGTCATTACCTAAAGAAGCAGCGGAGAAGAGAATGTGCTGCTATTATTACTTTTGAAGAGAAGACTTATTTTTAAACCGCTCAACCTGCTATTATATGCATGCTGTTTTTACCTTGTTATTAAAATATCACAACAGAGATCAAATTCAGCTGTGATGAGGAATGCAGTGTTCATACGTAATTCTATTGCTTGCAAGTGTGATATGATAAGAGTTGTATGGAGAATAGAAAAGTAATCAGTCTTTTATTCAGATTATAGAAAGTCCAGGATGTATTCTTTTTTTTTCTTCTTTATTGAGAAAAGGAATTGTAATCCAAGTATCTGAGCCAGGTTTTCAGGTGCATATAAAATGTACTAAATGCATTGAGTGAGTACCTCATACTACACAGGGGGCAATAGTGGATTTGTTAAGCTTTCCCACGCCATAAAGTGGCTGAAGGCAGCTCTACCTTATTTTAGTAATGGCAGTCTATCAGAGAACTTTTGTATATACATGGATTCAGGTGGCTTTGAGTCCCATATGTGCGTCTGGAGTATGAACAGGGACAGAGTGAAAGGCCATGACACCGTCCTGTGTCCTCTCTGGTTTTTTTTCTTATTCTCCTGTGTTACACAGATTTGTATTTCACCAAACTCCACCAAAACACATGGAAGTTATTTAGGTCATCATTTTATAATCTAGGAAATGACTATTCATGTCAAAACAGAGTGTGGGTGCGAGAGCAGCTAGAAGATAAAACATGAAACGGTGATTCCCAGTTGCTGAAAGTGGAATAGGCATAGCTATAGTAATATATTAAGCAAAGCAATCTAATACCTCATCTTCTGTGTCACTGGGTGTTGCACTAGCTTATTTTCTTTGCTTGCTAACAGTAATGTGAATCATAGAAACTAGATTAAAGTACGTGGTTGTTTAGTATCTTCTTACTTGTAAAGATTTTGTTTTTAACAGGAGATATAGCAGATAGACCGACAATGCTTGAAACATAGTTGCCTTAAACTTCAGAAGTTGTATTTATGTTGGATAAAATGCACATCTCTAAGCTGACCATTCCATCACCTTTCCTTATACTACCTGTGTATATGTAAATGTCTTAGTCAACTGGGACAAAGAGAAGGCTGTCCTTACAGAAAAACTTTACTGCAGCTCTCCATGTGGTCTGTGGAAAGTACACAACTTTAAAAGATGGTTGAAAGATGTAGCCAATGGGGAGCTAAGCTATTGCAGTTTCCTTTTCAAATTTAACTCAGACTGATCAAGCATTTCCATGCTCCATATTTTTTTTCCCAGAGAGCATTAAATTTTGTCACCCTCCTCCCCTCTTCTGCCTACTGAAAATCTGTTTTTGATGGCTTACTTCTATTTTTTTCTTGAAGTCTGACAATGCAACATATCTCCAGCTTATTTTAGGAGTGACTGTGAGCTCTATTCAGATGAAATGGTCTTACTCAAGTTGTTACGTGGGAGAAAATAATGTTTATATAAACTGTACATTTTTTCTGAAGGAAAAAAGTGTGGCTTAAGATTAGATTGGGATCTGTCATTTCTAACTGTTGAGAAAGTGTATAATCAATCACTCCAGGTGCTACCAGAGGTAGAATTAAGAGGATTGAATATATTATTTACTGTCTCAAAATGCATTTTGTGCTTGTGTGTAATAAAGCTAGGAGCAAATAAAAGCCTTTTTCTGCCAGGAAGATGGCACTTTATACAATGGTTAGAAAACCTAGTATTATCTTCCTAGTTGAGCAGTTCAGATGTGAAAGCATTGTGGATTGATGACTGCATATCTATTTCAAGTGCATGCTTGTGTTACTTTAAAATGCAGGGATTTCAGATCTCCAAGAAGAAGGCTGAGATGGAGCAGGCTGAATGCTTGTGTGCATTTGGTTTGGCACAGACTGAACAATCTTGATGTAGTTTGTCAACAAGCTGTTAAGCTATTTCCAGACATTGTTATCTGAAAAAAGCAGGAAAGGAGTACATAAGCCAGAAAAGTATAACTGTCCATTTTGACCTTATTTTCCATTGCTGTGAGTAGAGGGCGTGGTGAGGACAAAGGGAGGGCACAAGATGTGCTGTATCTTCAGTGTCATTAGGGTAGTGCCAGGCAGGTGCTTGTGGAAAGCTCTCGGCTTTGAAATGTCTCACAATGTTGTTAGCACTTGTATCTCATAAGCAGAGTATAGACTTATTTCTGTGAGTCTTTCTGGTTCATCATCAGATTTCCATCTTTCACAGGCCCAGGGCTGAGAGCAATGAACCTCATCGTTCCCTGGGCAATGTCATAGCTGGTACTCAGTATAAGCTTGAGCCATAGCTGGCTTCATCTGTTGCCAGAGAAAAAATTAGGTGGTTTCACAGACCATGAATGTGAACTGCAAGATACTGAGCTGTTTGCAGATACTGTACCTGGAAGAAATGGGAATGGATGAAATACCTCCACTGGGTGAAGGTAAATGCTGTCTCTTAAGGACCTTTTCTGCAGCCAACCTCTTAAGTCACCACTCAACAGTCAGATTTGTCATGGATTTATTTATTTATTTAATGCTGTAAATTAATTGGAGAGGGAGGGAGAGAGACCATGAAATTTTAGCAAATGAATATTAGTGAATTAGAGAATATTAGTGAGCAACTTTGTGAGGAAGAGAGTGCTTGGAAATTCTTATTTCTTACTTAAGAGATTTCAGAGAAACTTTCCCCTCTTTATTTATTTACTTTTCTTTTTAATGTATATCTCTGTATATTTTGTTTTGCTTTCTGGAAAAGTCAAAATCCAGAATGCATGATACTAACACTGACATACTACAGACAACTTCACGTCTGGCTAACAAATATATTGGTTGCGGAGAGTCAGCAGCTGTGAAAAGGTCACTCCAGGCAAATGATCCATTGTGATTAACCAAATTTCACGGAGTGCCTAACAAATATTTCTCTCTCTTGAAGATAAACAAAAATGACTTGATAGAGACTAACAGTAGATTTGTTAAACATCCTTCCTTGTAAAGATTTTACTTGTGTAATCTGACTTAATTTTTTTCAAGTGTACAGCTCAAAGAGAGTGGAAAATTCTGAAAAGGAACAATTCTTCTAACTCTCTCTTCAAGTGCATCACTTGCATGAGGTAGGAGGAACGTTAACAAAAACAGTAAAGAAAAGACAGAGCGGGAGAAATAAATATATTTCCTTTGATTCTGTAAAAGAGAACCATCTTGCCTTAAACTTCTGAGATGTTTCCATCAAATGCGTTTTCCTTCTTGGGTTTGGCTCTTACAAGGACTTTGGCTAGGTCTTCCTCCAGCTTTCTCTAATCAGTTTCACAGTAGGTTGGGAGTTTCTTTAAGGCTGTGCTTAAGGTTATCCTTGGAGATGTTGGATTTTACTCTAACTTAACTTTTACCCACAAAAGAACCCACTCTACAGTATTAAGAAAGGTAAAATAACTTTATTTTTCCAATGTGCTTAATTTTTCTTTCACCTAAAAATATCTGACAAGTTCTGCTATAGATGATATGATCTGTGAAAAAAATAAATCAATGTTTTTGAACAAAGGTATAGGATATATCCTCAGGCACACAAAGCAGCACACGAAATGTGTGAGTATGGGGGTAGCTGAGCTTTGGGCTGTTGTCATCTCAGGGCATGTTACCATCCATGTAAAAGACAGAAAGACACTGTTGCCTGCATTAACTATGCAGCGTGAAAATACTTGCTCGGATTTTGCACAGTATTCAATTTTATGAGAACTTAGTGGCAGTTTGCTTTATGGTCACTTAAGATTAGGTGAAATAGTGTATTTGGCAGTTAAGATGGTGCTTTGAGAGCAGCAGCAGCTGGAACTGAGCAGAGTTACAGTCAGTGGTTGTTTGTAGGCTCTTAATTTGAAAGCTTCCGTTCTCTTAAAGAAGTATGGGAGAAGTATTCAGCAACAGTCAGATGTAACTGAAGGCACTCCCGGAGTCCTGAGAAGTTTATGTTGTTCTTTTTCTGAGTGCAAATGTGTGTCCTTTTTTCCTTCTGCAGTATAATTGTGTTCTTTCCTTTGCATGCAGTATAATATTATTTGGCTACAGTATTAATAACTGTGGTGTTTTTTTCTTCCTTGAAAATGATGATAATGGGTATGAGGGGCATTTAACTGATTTAAGATGATACAGTGGGAATCTACTTGAAGATAGTGAAGACTTAGATATTAGGAAACATCTATACCTATGTTTTCACTAAACTAGGTTGTATAATTAATTTTCATGTATTGTTTATCTTGTAAATAAAATTCAGGTGCAATTAAGTGGAATGTAACCTCTGCTTGGAAACATTGAACAGACACATTCAGAATGAGCAGGAAAGATAGAAGATGCTTCAGTGAACAAAATCTGCAGTATTTGTAGATGACCCGATCCCAGGTAAATAGGGGCTTTATTACCAGTTTCAGCTTCTCTTAATTTTCAGTACTTTTACTGACGTTCAGGAAGTTAGTTAAACTGTTGAGAAACTAGTCAAAACATAAATGCTTATATTCACCTCTACTATATATATATATTTTTTTTACCAAGTTTCTCCTGCTACACCAAAAGCGAAATATATTAAGCCATAATGTCCTTAAGTATTTTAACTGAATTAAGTTAAGCTCATTTTCCTTCTGTACTGCTTAGTAAGTTTTTCAAAAACATTTAGTAATATTCTGGCGATAGAATGGATGGCAATTAGTGGGATAAACTTCCAACCGCTTGCACCTCGCTTGGACTATTTTTTTTTCAATCTGGGAAAGCAGAAGGTGTTTGACTGAGCCTAAATTAAACTCTATGCATAGTGTCTGTTTATCCTGAAACTGCTTACTGAATGTGCTTAGGTCCTAAGTTGTTCTTACTAATAGAGCTACATTTGGATAATCATGTTAAGAGCAAATTTCTGAAAGTTTCCCTGAGCAGTGAGGCATGCGAGTTAGGTTGGACAGGAGCCTATGGATTTGATGATGAATCCATTTTAAAAAGTTCCTACTTGCTCTTGTCCCTGTTTGCATAAAACTTTGCTGCTTGCTCACTGGCATAGTAGGAGTATTTGAGGAGCTGCATTGTAACCAAGCTCAGTGGGGAAAAAGGTGAGCTAAAAATGTGACGCAAAATTTTTCCATTTTCTTCTGTTTGAACAAAGTTGGCATAAGCAAGCATGACGGAAGGGATCCTTTGTATTACTTTGCGTTGATACTGACCTCATTGTCAGTGGGTGAGCATAGTAAAACTGTCATGCAATTCCATAAAATCTACTGTTTCAATGAGCTTCTATATTAATTTAAAACATATTCACCATAACAAAGACATGCCATGTAATTGTTGAATCTCCTTTGTGTTTCTTATAATTGAATATTTCATTATAATTTTAAAATGATAATATAATTTACATAATTTATTTGAGAAACCCATATTACTATCCTTAATTGCATTATTTCTAACAATACTGCACAATAAAGATAGTCTGATAAGTGTTCTTTTGCTTCTGTTTCTTGGTGCCTGCCCTCTAGACATCTGATGGTAATTCTTACAGTTGAGGAAAAAATCTATCATTTCTATCTTAAGATTATGGAAATGTATGTATGTAGTCTAGCGAATGAATCCCATTAACCTCTCTAACCCCAATGGCTTTGGTTATTCATGGCTTTTTGTATGAAACTGTAAAAAGCATAAAACTAACGCTAATGCGGGTTTAAATACTTGCAATCTGTTCTACTTTTAGGGCGATGTTTGTATCCCTGCAGCTGTTCTGAAATAATACAATCCGAGGTACGATGTATGTCAGGAAATGTTCATTGTCAGAGCCTCATCTTTGAAGAAATATCTGTTCAGTGATGTAAACTATTGGTTGGGCCAGATGTCACAAAAGTAAAAATGAAGTAAGACTCCTACAGTCATGCCTTTCTGTACCGCAAAGTTGATAACCCCTATGCTGTCATCCTAGATGTGGGATCTGGTAGGATAATGCCCTGCTGTCACTTGCCTGTGGTTCTGTGCCTATAGGTGGAGAATCTTCTGTCTAATTAAAGCAATTTGTGAAAGGGAGATACAGCTCTTCTGTGTATGTAGAAGGAACCCTTATGTAAAATCCTTTTTACAATAACAACAAAAAATGCATCTTTCACTCATTTAACTGCTCTCTGTTCTCTTGTCTTCTCATTTTGCTGCTTTTATTTATTATTATTATTGTTGTTGTTAAAATAGAAACCGTGTTTAGTGAGGGGGAAAATGAGTGAAGTTTAGATGAAGCTATCAAGCTGTCTGTGAAGTTTAATGGACTTGGCCATGGTAAGATTCAGACTGTCTGTCTTCGTCTAATCCCAGTGTGGTTGTGCTATAAAAACAGTGCCACCACTAAAAATAGCTGGTTATTTTACCTGTACGTCTGGCATTTAAAAACTCTTTTAACAACACTGTAGGAAGGAAGTATTTTTTCTATTTTGTGAACAAGGAGATAATAACGTAGCTAAACCTGCATGGTACGTATGCATACAATTGAAACAAGTCTGTTCTGTTCCTGTTTTGTGTATTTTGTATACTTCATAATGATCATTGATTTTCTTTGTTACACCACACAAAGCAACAGCTTATCTAAAGTCTGAGCATTAAACATGAATTAATTGTAATAAAGGCTTGAAATATATTTAGAGAAAATAAGATTAGCTGTAAAACATGAAGAGAACAAGGTTTATTGGACAGAAAAGGAAGTAGTAATCCTATACACTGGAGAATAATAAGGTGAGAAGTACAAAGGAGGAGGTAATGAGTGTGTTGAAAATGGCATGCTTAGGTAGGGAAAGATTGAGGTTGTATGCAGAGGTGGCAAGCAAGGGATTAGAGGGTAAAATGAGCTAGTTACTGGATCAAATGGTGTAGAATCTGGTTCAGTACAAAGGGGTGAAAATCTAGGCTGCTTGGGGAAGGATTAGTATTGAAAAGTGATAATTGCAGTTGAAAAGGAAGACAATGAGGCTTGCACAAGAGGGGAAAAAAAGAAGGATAAAACTGAATCTGAGACACTCAAAGTAAAAAAACAGGATTTAGTGAAGCAGAAGTCTGCCATGTAATGGAAGCCTTTCATTTAATCCAGGAGAGGATGATAATAACACAAATGAATAATCAATTTGGTTTCAGCTTTCCTTATATGACATGTGCCTCAGAATCATACCTGGAGGACAGAGGCAGGGAGGTCACAGTTGTGATTACATGAAATGGATTTGGAGCACTTAGCATTTTCGGCTGCTGCCAGGTATGCTCTGAAGGGGGAAAACTTTCACACCTGCAACCGCAAGATGCACTTGCAAAAGCTGAAATTTGGTTTGTACTGGATTTGGAATATGCTTCTCTCCCACTGTGTTACAATCCCTAAGTCTGTCAAGAGACCTGCCATTCTTCCCCAGTGATACACATTTCTTTATTTTTATATTTATTTGAATAGCAGTAGGGAATCTTTATTCAACCAGTGTGAATTTATGTTCCTTGAGGAGGAAATCCTGGTATAAAAATAATGTTAGTTGCAAAGAATAGTGGAGTTTGGAGCAATTTTGGCATTTCATAAATGGGATTCAGTTGAGCAATAATGAACAGAGTTAGTTCAACACTAGTAAAGTGCATTTTAATCGTTCTGCGATTGATTTCAGGAGTTATCATTGCATGAATAATTCATGCACAATTTTTCAGGCATAGATTAATGCAAAGTGTAGTCACTCTATTTGAAGCAATACGGAAAATTAATAAATGCAATTTATTAATCTCAGTGTCGATAGGCATAGTTCACTATGATTGTTACTTCCTGCAGTACCTAGGATAGGAAAAAGCAAGTCAGATACAGTGATCTAAAATGGAAATGTTTGCTTATGCTTCAGATTGAACATCTTCCAAGAGAGAAACCACAGAGGTTCTGTAAAAATATTCTGTATTGTTTTTCACTCAAGTGTCTTGAGTTGAGGACGCTGTTTGTTGAATGCATCTCTCAGCCAGTCAGCCTCACCCCTGTGCCCAGAAGGATTGTAGATCCTCCTAAAAACTGTGCTGCAGCATCAACGGATAAGTGAGAAGAGCAACTGATATCATCTACCTTGATTTGTGCAAAGTATTTAATACTCTTCTGCACAATATCTTTGTCTCCAATTGGACAGATATGGATTTAATGGATGCACTACTTAACAGATAAAGAATTTGTCAGATAACTGTGCTCAAAGAGCTACAGCCAGCAGCTTCACGTTCAGGCAGAGACTAGTGACAAGTGGTGCTCCTCAGGACTCAGTATTGAGACCAGCATCGTTAGAATCTTAGAATCATAGGATCTCAGAATCATGAAATGGCTTAGCTTGGAGAGGACCTTAAAGATCATATAGTTCCAGCCTCCCTGCCACAGGCAAGGTTGCCAGCCACTAGGCCAGGCTGCCAGGCCCCCATCCAACCTGGCTTTGAATGCCTCCAGGTATAAGGCATTTTCAGCTTCTCTGGGCAATCTGTGCTAGCACCTCACCACCTTTTGATTAAAAATTTTCTACCTAACATCTGATCTAAATTTCCCCTCTTTTAGCTTAAAGCCATTCCCCCTTCTTCTATCACTATCGGACCATTTAAAAAGTCAGACCCCTCCTGCTTTTAAGTTCCCTTCAAGTACTGTAAGGCTACCATGAGTCTCCCTGGAGCCTTCTTTTTTCCAAGCTAAACAAGCCCAACGCCCTCAACCTTTCTTCATGGGAGAGGTGCATTATCCCTTTGATCATCTTTGTGTCCTTCCTCCGGACCCTCTCCAACAGCTCTGTATCCTTCCCATACCGAAGGCTAATGGGACATAGTGCAGCAAGTTTGCAGATGACACCAAGCTGAGTGGTGCAGCTGCCATGCTGGAGGGAAGGGATACCATCCAGAGAGACCTTGACAAGCTTGAGAAGTGGGCCCACAGGAGCTTCATGAAGTTCAACAAGAACAAGCATAAGATACTGCATATGGGTCAGAACAGTTCCAGACATGAATATTGGCTAGGAAACAAATAGATTCACGGTAGTCCCATGGAGAAGGACCTGAAGGTACTAGTGGATTAAAAGCTTGGCATGAGCTGGCAATGTGCTGACAGCCCCAGAAGCCAAACATATCCTAGTCTGCATCAAGAGAAGCATGGCCAGAAGGGCAGGGGAGATGACTGTCACACTCTGTGACTTTCTCATGAGTACCTGCAGTGGTCTTTTCAGCTCTGAGGTCCACAAGATAAGAATGACATGGAGTTTTTGGAGCAAGTCAGAGGAGGGCCGCTGTTTCTTAGCTCATTGCTCTCATTGCCTTATCTAGGAATTTTGTTGTGATTTAATAAGCTCCAGTAAGTCATCTTTCAGTGCCTACCTGTATCATACGTTTATGCATCAAATAATCAAATAATGAGTCAAAAAAGTAAAAGCTACTTGGTGTAGAAAATTAAATTTGTTTTTAACACTTTAAGTCTGACTTGTAGTGTTCAAAATAAATTTTCAAGATTATTAGTGTCACAGTTTTAACTAATATCTTTAATTTGTGATATAAATCTGAATTTCTAATGAACTAGTTAATAATAATAATAAATCCCACTTCTCACCTCCCCTTCCCAGAGGGTCATTTACTCACTGTGGGCAATTTTCTGCTTTCTGAATGGGATATAACAGGTCTTGTTCGACAGACTTATTCAGAAGCAAATATGTTATTATTACAGTTTTCATCCATTGTCAGAAAGGTGAAAGACATACTGAGGGTTGCCTGAAATCAGTGGACATACAATTTTTGTCTTTAACAAAGCAAGATGTGAAGTGTAAAGTATATGCCAAGGAACTGATTAAGAACACCTCGTGCTATTTTGGTCAGCAGAGCTGAAACCTCATGGACTTCCAACTAATCTTTTTCAAACCTCTGTTGTAAGTGGAATTGATGTTAGAAAATTCTGCAAAGCAAGTTAGTTAAAAATCTGCAAGCAAGTTAGTTAATGATACATTGTCCTGTTAAGGCTGCTTGTCTACTTCCCTGGGCTGGAAATCCAGAACATCCAGGGAGATGTTACCTTCAGCCATTTCACCTCCAGAACGAGCTTTGATTTTTCACCGGAATTGTGATACAGAGCTCTGAAAGAGGTGTATAGTTCCTTTCTAATGCACAAGATACCTTGCTCAGTCTTTTTAGAAGCTGACATGAACTTCAGCTGTGGAACACTGAATTCAGGCTTTTTTTTTCTTTTTTTTCTTTTTTTTTTTCCCTCTTGGCATGTTTTTGACAGCGGTATCATTCTTTCCGTATAGTTACAGAACACTGCAAAACCTGAGGAACTAAATAATCCATTGATTATGATCAGTGACAAAGTGTATTACCTATTTTCTTTCCTTCTGTCAGGAAGAATGGTAATTCATGATATGGGGTAAAGGGAAGTACCTTAACACATGATTATATGTTTGGTTTCAGAATTAAAGATAATTTGGAGGAAATGTGAATAGGCAAAACAAACAAGATCTGGATGCAATTACATATAGTGAATGAAGTTCAACTTCAGTTGTGACTTAATGACTTATTGAACTGCATGCCAACTTCAAATTTTAAAGCAATGCAGATGTTTTAGAACCAGGATTTCATTTCTTAAGTTTCCTGTAAACTACAGAAGATCAATCAAGCAGATTTTTTAAGACTAAAAATATATATTGTGTCTTTCAAATGCAAAATCTTCCTTTTGAACACTTGGTTGCAGAACGTTCAGCATCTCTGAAAAGATCTGTGAAACATATTAACAGAGATTTATGGTACTGTCTGTTTGTACATTTTGTGCAGGTGACTGTGGTAACATACACCTCATGCATGTAATCCTTTGTTTCTTTGATTTTCAACTCAAGCGTTAATACAGGTTTACTATATTTTTAAATATTCCCTTTAATATTGCAAGAGAAATAATGCATGTGTATTTATCACAGCACAGATGCCCACCACTGAAATCATACAAAAAGAATTACTCATCACAGAAACAATGAAAACATTTTAATTAAATGAACAGTAATCCATTATATCAAAGTTTGAACCTAAATTAAAAAAAAATAGAATAGATTCAGCAGCCACTGGTTATTGTATCTTTACTGAGTGGCATATTAAATTATGTCTTATCTTCAAATAGGTGGGAACTCTCCTTAAATTCAGTTATTAAATGTGTATGCAGTTTGCCTGTTCAGAGATATAAAATTTGTTTGGGTTCTCCCTCTTTACTCATATCTTGAAGATTACAGAATTAGCAAATTCTCTTCTTTGTGAGATCTGTGTCTGATGGTTTTATGAAAAACACACCATTTACATCTGTGAGCAAAGGTTTATCAAAACCCTCTTAACACATAAATTTGAATTCTATACACTGTTACCATTGTTGGAGGGATGGAAAATTACTGGAGACTTAATCTGATACCACTTCATGCAGTTTCTTGAAGCATTGAAGAGTTTCTTGTGTCTTCACAGTGTAATGTTGATTCCATGTTAAACTATACTTGCCATTCTTAAAAGCCTGAGCTGCATGGTAATACATTAGTGTAAGGAATGTATTTTGGCTGAGAATACACCATTAACTTTAGAAAACTCTTCTGGATTATCTTCATGATTTATTGTAACCTATGATGAGAGTGAATGGAAAACAAAAGATTATTTATCTATTTAAAGAATGACTGAAGCAAAGTTTCCAACTCTATCCCTGTAATCTGGAAATGCCTACAAGTGATTATATATCCCTTGCCTGCTCAAGACAAGTTGGTTCTGAGATTCATTTTTTGTAAATGTTTGAAGAGATTATGGCCACTCTTTGGGCCTCTATTCACACTTGGAACTAATAGGTGACAATTCAAGAGAAGTAATTGCCTCTGAAGAATTTCATTGAGTATTAATTGGATTAACTGCTCAATGTTCCCTTTGCTGTTTACCCTGCTTCTTGAGAGTCTCTGTAATTTACCTTGCTTTCCAAATTCATTTAATGGAATTGCTTTTCATCAGACACTTTCCTTCTTACAGGCAGTATACTGGAGGTCAAGATTTTGGTTGGCTAAGGAAAGGATGGTCTGCCCTGGCTGTTTAGTGTCATTACAGAAGCAAGACCAGGTGGGCTGGGGCTGGACACAAAGCATGTGGTTACCCATCCTAAGTGCTTGTTTTAGGTTTTGTGAAATGCACAAATATCTTCCATTGTATCTTTAAGGAGGAATGGTATTCCATAATTTTTTAAGTCACAGCTACCAAGTTGATATATGTATTTGCAGAAATCAAATTCTTGTACCCTGCCTGCAATTTGCATTAGAAACACTTGTCTGTCTGTTATTCTTTTGGGACTGGATGTCAAGATTTTTGTTTGTTTGTTTGTTATAATGTATGATTCATTTTTCCAATTACATAGCATTTCTTTCCTGTAACTAAATGTCAGGCTTATTAAGAGTCTCACTTTAAAAACGTAGGGATGGGGAGGGAGCAACAAATGAGAAATTAGCAGTTATTCCTGTTGACATGTGATTAACTTGATTTACGTGGTATTACAGATGTTTATGTGGCAAATATTTGGTCTACATATTGTAAGCTAAACTCACATGACTGAAACTTTTGTCTGCATTTTTGCTTTTGAATATATGATTTATACATGTTCCTATATGGTCAAAACAAACAAATGTTCTTATCTACCCATTCTGAGGCATTTGTCAGTCCTAACAAATCATTGAATCATAGAATCCTTAGAGTTGATGGGGACCTCTGTGGGCCATCTAGCCCTACTCCCCTGCAATGAACAGGGACACCGCAGCTAGATCAGGTTGCCCAGAGCTTTATCCAGCCTCACCTTGGAAGTCTCCAAGGATGGGGCATCAACCTTGTGGTTATACACTATGCAGCATATTCCAGTGCCTCACTACCCTCACTGTAAAAGACTTTTTCCTTATATCTAACCTAAATTTACGCTCTGTGAGCTTGAAGCCATTTCCCTTTGTTCTATCACCACAAATCCTGCTGATACCAATGAATAACTGTTACTGTGAAGATTATATTATTACTTAGTTCATGAAGGTAAGGAAAAGATAAAGCTGGACAGGCACTGGGTGCACTGAGTTTAACTCTGTAGACTTGATTTGGCTGAATGTTTAAGCATTAAAAAAATAAGTAAGCAAAATTAAAATTAGGGAATGTTTGATTTAAAGAAAAAGAACAAAAAATGTGGACTCAGACATAGAATAATCCCTTCTCCAAAGATGAATTTTCTTGTTTCAATCTAATTAGTCAGCATATGAATGTAAACAGTATGAAATACTTTGTTCTGGAGAGATGGTTATCTTAGGAATGAATGCAATTTTCTATTTATTTCTCATTTCACTCTTGTTATGATTCCAATTTAAATGTTCAGATGTTGAATTCTAGAAGGATTATTTCCTACTTCAGCAACAACAACAAAAAGTTGTCTTGAATTTTGATCACTTCAGGTATTAATTTGGTGTTGCAGTGCCGTATTTCAAAAGCAAAGATTTAATTAGTTATTATCACCAATCTGTCAGAGGAAGATGTGACTTCAATTTGATCTCATTAGTAGAGTAGAAAGTAGGACTCAGCAGAATGTACTTAATTAATTCCTGTTGCTCTGCCTCTGGACTGTAAGAGAAGCAGCATTTCTGCTTCCTTTGGGCTGCAGAGAAAACAAAAATCCAATTCCAGCCAGACAGCACCTTTCAGGATGCTGTGCAATAAGAAAAAGATGAGGACAAAGCTAGAAACATAAATCTGGATCTTACTGTGTCAGGCACAAACAAGTGGGAGATTAATAAAGGGCACACTGAAACAAATGAAAGACAAAGTAACAGTGGTTGTAGGGACTAGCATGCTCTGCACAGGCTGCTGCAGGAAATAGAAACAGCTGAAGAGATCTCTCAGCTACTGTCAACTTGGCTTGCAGAAAAGCTTTTGAAGGAAGACTTCACTTCTAATTCTCTTCTGCTATTTGACATCCTTCAGTAATGACCATTTTCATCCCACTGCAGAAAACCTTCAGGTGACTAGGGGTGTCACCAAGGGGAAGAAGGCGTTAGGCTGGTGAGCTGTGCTGCCCTGTTGCACATCCTCCCCGTGCCAGTTGCAGCAGAGGGCTGTTATGCCTCTCCTCTACTCTGGGACCTCCAGCATCTGCTATTCCTTAGGAGCTGTGTCTCCCAAAACACCAGCCAGAGAATAGGGTTTGCCAAGCTGATATGGGGCGTGTGGCACGAGGTAAGCCCAGCAGCTCAGTGGCTGAAGATGAAGATCTGGCTGGGGTAGCATCACTGGTATCAGCTCCCCAGGCAGACCCTGGCCCTGATGCCTCATATCCCTGCCTGTAGCTATCTGTGGGAGTTGATGGGGCTGTCACCACTGCTGTGGCCCAGCTCAGAAACAGTAGTCTTAGGCTGCAGTTATTGTGCTGCACTCCCACTATCCTGGAGTGCTTTCTACCTGTGTCTTGTCACATACAGATACGGATGGGAGACCTTGCATATTGGAAACTTCATTATTAATGAAAAGATGATAATATGATGAATAACATAATTCACTCTTTCAGCAAACTATTTCTCTCTTTTGTATGTGGATAGCTTCCAAGACAGCCACAGCAATGCTACAAATTGCTTTCATGTTTTCCTGATGGTCTCCTTGCTCTCAGTAGAAGTGACCCTGCTGCCTAATGACAGCAGGAGTTATTTTGTCTTCCACTTTACAACTCACTTTTTGTCTCGTCTCAGAGATATATTCTCCCATATTTGCTTTCTTATCAATTGAAATGTTTATTGTTTTGAATCAGTTTAAAAGCATCAAATTGTGATTAGTAGATAACACATGACTCTTTCAAACTAGTGTCAGTCATGCAAGTAATGACAGGTGAAAGGACATCCTCAAAATACCATACATTTGTGTTTTGAGAGGGGAACTGGCTTGCATTGAGCACTGGTTGTACTGTAGATGTATGACTATTATTTGAGACATAAAACGATTCAAATCCTCCAACTTTGGATTGCTTAAGCAGAAAAAGGAAAAAATGTGTTTTAAAATTTGTTTGCATTCTTATATACAAGATTTTGAGGGGAGAGTTTAAATTTCTTGGCAGTTTAACTTTCTACCCTTGCCTGACCTTTCTTCTTGAGTGTCTCCATTGATGTGTGTTACTGTGATGGCCGTTTTTTCCTTTCATGTTGCTCTCCTTTCATGCAGTTTTCGTAAAAAGCCATGGTAGAATTAAGCCAATAGTTTCCAAGATTAATCTGTATGATTTCCTTGGTTGCTCTATTTTTAGATCACTTCCTTCTCTGTGCAACAACCAGAACCCTCATTTACATGCAGCATAGAAATTCTGTAGCTTTTCCAGTGCATATGCTCTAAGTCAAGTAGAATGGGAAATTGTACCTTTGGCTGCTATATTAAAGCTGAAAGTTGTGCTCAGCAGGATGATGTGCCCATCTGGTTAGATTCATGTAGATCTTTGCAAATCTGGGTCTAGTTGTAAATGAGTGTTTTAAGTAGGATGTGGTGTTGAATAGGAGCATGGATGAGATTAAAGGGAGCTCCTTTTGCTGGGCACCTGCAAAACTTTTGAACAGCAAATTATTTCCTGTTTCTTGTTGTGGCCAATGAAATGAGTAGCTGCTCAAGCTTCCAAAGCATTTATAAATCTTGAACTTCTGAACAGTAGGAAGATGTTTGGAATGGACTCAAGTAATTAATAAAACTAATACTGTAGTGGAGCATCCTTCATATCACAAGTAATTAGTGAAGCTTGAACTGTGGGAGACCTGGGTTCAGTTTTCTCAGCCAGTACTGTCCTAAGGCAATGATGGGATGTGTGATCCAGATCCTGAACTCTTAAATGGGGCTATGCTTCACTGTTGCCAAAACTACTTATTGTGATGGGAATTTGTGGAAGACATGAAAAGTCTTCTGAGTATAGGTTTATAGTTCAAGCACTTGTGAAACTGTTGCCTGCGTATCTGACATTGTGAATTCAGAACTAGAAGTGTATGTTTTGCAGTATTACTACATGTTGGTTGCATCTGGGTAATGCTTCCATATTTATGAAGATGAGTCTCTTGTATCTTTTCTGTTTCTAAAAGTCCATCCTATGTAGATAAGAAAAATTTGAAAGTGTGTTCTAGTTTCAGATTTATATATATAAATATACATACTTAGATATATTTAGTTTTTTGGGTTTTTTTCTGGTCTTGTAGTCATAAAGTTCTGATTGAAGTCTGACTGCTTGTAGTCAGATTGTTTCTAGAACCTTTATTTGTTTTTCTTCTATACAGTTAACCATTGCTAGAATAAGGGTAATGTTTGCTAAAACCAGAAGTAATGATATGTACTCTTGAAAAAATAAGACTGATTTAGTGTTTCATGTAGTATGCTATGACTTATCCATAAAACACATTCAGAGTGAATCAGCAGTGCTGCAGAGTGTTTTTTTCCATTTCTCTTTTTGATTATTTCATTTACAGGTTAACTATAGTAAGTTAAGTGTCATTTGTTTTCTGATTATGCTGCTTCACGATCCTACAGTTTAGATTTTCATTTGAAGGGGAAGCAGTATTTCCTAAGTCTGGCTGTATTAATTGAGGCAGCTGTTTAAAGGGCCAGTTCCCTAGCAAAAAAAGGATTGGGGTTTTGGTGGAAGAGCATGTGCAAAAATGAAGTTATCTGCGATAACAATTATGATCAACTTCTCTGCCTGCTAAAATGATGAAATTTAGATAAACATGGAACTCTGGCACAAATTGAGGCTTTGTTAGCAATGCTTAGTAACTCAATATGTGTGTCTGTCTATCACAGTATTTGATATGTGTCAGACTCCTGCATAATCATTTCCTTCAATAAATAGGGCACTTCAAAATGTGCTAGAGAGAGAGAGCAGACACTCTGCATGCAGGCAGTATGATGGACATGGTGATTTATTACTCTCTTTCTGTTGCAGTTTTATTTGACTATGATTTGCCCTATATATATGTTGCTTTACTGTCAAAATAAGCCACTATAACATCCTGGCCCAAGAAAAATTTCTTAGAAGAAACCCTTTTTTATATGCCTGCTTTTCAGCAGATGCCATTATAAAATGCTGCTATTTATTCTTACCCTCTTGTTTTCCAAACACTAAACTATATTTACATCTCTCTCCTTCCAAATAATTAATTCTGCTATTAAATTTCTATTGCTATGTATCACAGAATTAAATTTTGAGTAACTTAATAATACGTATGTACAAAATCTCTTTTTCTCTCTGTTCCATAAAAGAAAACTTTCAAACTGGCTTGAAACTTTTATTTTTCTGCTATGCGTAGCAGTACTTGCAGTTTGCTTTAGCTTGTGCTTAGTTTTAAACAAGTTTCTGTTTGTAGGTGTCACGATGCTTCAGTCTTCTGAGATAGTGTTTTGCTGGCTGCAAAATCCACTGAAGGCTGGTCTCATAAAGAATTTTTCTCTCTACATGTTCCTTTTTCTTAGCTTCAAGACAGATCGATTCATTCAAGTGACACAGTAACAAATCTCCAGGTCTTAATTACAGTTCTCTCAACCAAAGTAGTGATTTTGAGAAGAGCAGGGTGTAAACGATGGACCCTACTGTGTGCAGAGCCACCATTGTGTGCTTTAATGTTTCTGTAATCAGTGTTCGTGTATGTATTTTTAGCTGCTCATATCCGCATGTAGAAGCGGATCAGTTCTTTTAAAAAAGGAAAAAGGACTCCAAGAAAAATCATATTTTATGGATGAAGTTCATTTGCATTGGGTTTTATTTTTGTTAATTTACCTACAATTATCATCACAATTTCCTGAAAATTACAGCTTAGTCATGAGGGACTTCAGGATGAATAATAAAGGGGTGAATGAATGCAGCATGTATGTTGCAGTTCCAACCATCTGCTATATGTTTATCCTGGGACTTTCTACTTGCATTGAATTAGTACTGTAATGCCATGCAGTCTCTGACTACAGAAGTAGGAAGAGAAATTCTGCCATTACGTACCCTCATGCTTACTGGGATTATTTAATTGGTGTTTTATGATGAAATGAGTATAAACTGCTATACCAGTCTAGGCTGAGAAGTTGCCCTAAGTGCATTATGTCTTTTAGTGTGAACATTTTCATTTTCAATGACCTTTTAAAATTTCAGTGATGATTTTTTTCTTTGGTAAGGAATGACTGTGGACCACTGTGCCCTCTGGCAAAGAAATCTTCAGATAAAACACAGAAGAAACAGGCTTAGCCCTTTGCTTGTGGCAGGATGCACCAGGAAACTGATACCTCCTCTGGTTCTGGGGACGAGTCATGTAGCTGAACAAAATATCATATTGTTTGTGAATTCCATATTTGCTGGAGCAGTGGCATGCATTGCTAAGAATAATTGCCAGGGAGTACTTTGATCCGCAGTGTTGTGTCCACAAATTCATATATTGCTCTGCTAGAGGTTATGATGAAAGTAAACTTGTACAGCACAGCTGAGGTTAAAGTCTGTTCTGTTGCAAGCAGCTTTCATACCTAAAGGGGCAAGGGAGGAAGGAATTCAGCCATAGCAGTGCAACAGTGAGGTGGAGGTCCTACAGAACCAAAATAACAACAAAAAACCCCAACCACAACCAAACACAAAAAGCTGCACCTTAAAATTGGTGGTAGACTGACACAAAGCTTCAGAAAAATGATCAGTGCAAACTTTAGCTTAGAAGTGATCTAGTGATTACTAGTGATCCAGCACAGGTGTTGGTCATCTTTCTTAAGGATTGTGTAGCCTGCTGTAGGTGGATCTACTGGAGCTAGCACCTTGGGGGATCCTTTTCAGACTCAGCCATTTTGTCATTCTGTAGCTGCAGTTACAATCAACTGGTCCATTTCT
This sequence comes from Odontophorus gujanensis, assembly GCA_013399175.1. Lineage (NCBI taxonomy): Eukaryota > Metazoa > Chordata > Aves > Galliformes > Odontophoridae > Odontophorus > Odontophorus gujanensis. Next base: position 49,764 of record VXAB01008327.1, on the reverse strand, counting down.
TTTTCTCATAACATTTTGGGAATGATTTCTGGTCTGGGCAGCATGGGGGCAGCAGTAGCCTCTCACAAACCCTGACACTTATGAGTTCCAGCCTCCACAGCCTATTTTAGTGCTGTGCTGAGAATTTTGTTCTGAACCTGCAGGTTAGAACCAGCAAATTTGATGTGTGAATGGTAAATCTGCTTGGGAGGTTGGGAAGAAGGTCATGGAACAGATCATCTTCAGTACAATCACACAGCATGTACAGAACAGCCAGGGGATCAAGCCCAGCATTGGTTCATGAAGGGCAGGTCCTGCTTGACCAACCCAATCTTCTATAAAGAGGTGACCCATGTGGTGGATGAGGGAAGGGCTGTTGACATAGTCTACCTAGACTTCAGCAAAGCCTTTGACAATGTCTCCCACAGTATTCTCCTGGAGAAGCTGGCAGCTGACAGGTACACTCTTTGCTGGGCCCAGAGAGCAGTGGTGGATGGAGTTAAATCCAGCTGGCGACCGGTCATGAGTGGTGTTCTTCAGGGGTCAATACTGGGGCCTGTCCTGTTCAATATCTTGATGATGACCTGGATGAGAGCATTGAGTGCACCCTCAGTAAATTTGCAGATTTACAAGTTTACAAGAAGTGTTGATCTCCCTGGGGGTAGGAAGGCCCTTCACAGGGATCTGGACAGGTTGGATTGCTGGGCTTTGGTTGATGGGATGAAGTTCAACAAGACCAAGGGTCATATCCTGCACTTTGGCCAAAGCATCCCCAGGCAATGCTGTAGCTTGGGGCAGAGTGGTTGGAAAGTTTTGCCAAGGAAGTGGACCTGAGAGTGTTGGTTGACACAGATGAATGTGAGCCAGCAGGAGGCCCAGAAGGGCTATTGATACGCTGGCTTGCATCAGAAATTGTGTTGCCAGCAGGAACAATCCCCTGTACTCAGCTCTGGTGAGGCTATGCTTCAAGTACTGTTCAGTTTGGGGCCTCTCACTACAAGAAAGACATGGAGGCCATGGAGTCTGTCCAGAGAAGGGTAACAAAACTGGTGAGAGGTCTGCAGGACAAGTCTTACAGGGAGCAGCTTAGAGAACTGGGATTGTTTAGTCTGGAGAAGAAGAGGCTCAGGGGAGACCTTATCACTATCTACAACTACCTGAAAGGAAGTTGTGGCAAGGTGGGAGTCAGCCTCTTCTCCCTTGTAACTAGCAGTAAGATAAGAGGGAATGGCCTCAGGTTGTGCCAAGAAGGTTTAGGTTGTATATTAGGAAAAATTTCTACTCAGAAAAAGTGGTCAGGCGATGGAGTGGGCTGCTCAGGCAGATGATTGAGTCACCATCCCTGGAGGTGTTCAAGAAATGTTAGATGATGTAATGTTAGATGGTTTAGTGGAGAAATACTGGTGGTAGATGGATGATTGGAGTAGATGACCTTGGGGGTCTTTTCCAACCTTGGTGATGATGACTCTTCGATTTCCATTGCTGCTCTAGGCTTTATGGGAGATCTTTGACAGAGTAGTGTCTTTTCCTTAGCTTTGCAGAAATGAGACTTAGAGCTACCTTCTCATGTTCAGTTGACAATAGCGATTGCTGTTCTGAAGAGCATAGGTAAACTTTACAGTGTGGTCTCATGAATGCTTCTAATGATAACCAGTTTGCAGGCAGAGAAAAATCACTTTTGACCACTCTTTTCTCATTTGGCTTTGTCATTAAGCCAGTGTCCCACTGTCTCTGGCAGAGGTTTGTTACATGTTTCTGGTGAGGAGGACTTGTAGCTGTTGTGCAACTCTGGCAGCGCCACTTCATTACCACCCGCTCCTCCACCATGCTTTCCCTGTTCACTTAGTTTTCAGCATCACATTCTCAAATACATATTTCAGACTCATATCCTTTCTCCCAGACAAATACAGTTAGTGAGGTGCTAATGCTTTCTACAGCAGCTTCTGAATCTTCCTTTCTGCAGATTGAATCTGCTTGCAGTGTAAGATCTATTTATCCAGAATGCTTGTATTATCACTTCTAAGATAGAGAGATAAGTGAGAAGCCCTGGTTTCTTTTGTGCAGATTTTCCTCTTTACCTTTTCTAAAGGAAGCCATGGGTTTGCAGTACTCTGGCTTACAGAGAGCCTTAGAGTTCCACTGATGTGCCAGCCCCAACACTACTCTCAAGTTTGCTTCACAGAACAGAAGAGCTGTAGCCACCCTGCTTGGCATCCCACTGATTTCTTGTTAGCAGCCATGCAGGATTTCATACCAATGTCAGATTAAAATAAGAGTTTCATTTAAGTGTTTCAAGGCAAGTGATGATGAGTTCTTACAGAAAGCTACAAACGTTAGAAGGGAAAGAAAAATATTGTGTTAACATATATTCTTACTTTTTGTATTTTATTTCTTAATACTCTTCTTGTTGAATGGATGCTTCATTTGTTACTTTCATTTATATCCTAGCTTTATCACATCTACTGTATTTAAGATTGCAAGACATATTTATTTATTTAATGTTAAGTTGTGGGCATTTTACATAATACGATTTGTAGCTTTCTAATAGGGACCACATACAGTTCTTTGTTTTTCAGCTGCTGCTATTCCTCATTTGTAACCGCTTCTATGTTAGCAGATTCATACAGAACCGCCCAGGTTGCTAATTGACAAAAGTTCCTCTCTGTTGTGTTCATCAGTAACAATTCATTTATCAGTGATTTGGCAAGTTTTAATTGTGATTTTTATTAATGAAGTTTGGCATCTGTTAGATTTGGAATTAAAATATTTAGAAGTTGCTTACTGTCTATGATTGTCAGTTGTATATATTTTGAAGTGTTTGGAAAACTGATGTCACATTTTCTTGAATTTTATTTCTTTGTGTGTAATTACTTTGGAAGCAATTCACAGCTCTGGAAGCATGTCTTCATAATTCTGTGTGGCCTTTAATTTTTTGTTTTTAATTTTTTTTAATTGCATGCAAGCAAGGTAGATTTCCATAAGTCATCTAACAGAAATGCACAATATCTTGTCTGGAACCTCATAAAAAGTAATCAGCTGACAGTTAAATGCTATATTATAAAGAAGTTAATGTTAAGACATTTCAGTTATGAGCTACCACTTCGTTTTTGTGACAAGCATTAGGGAGAAATACATTGTCTTTTTTCTTAACTGTTATATATCTTTATGTTAGTAAATACTAATTTAACCTACTTGAGATCTGTTCTCATTTAAGGACATATGCATTGGTTATGGGTCTGTCTTTTTTGCTGAAATTAATTGGTACTGGAAGCATCTTTCTCTGATGCTTCCAAAACTCGTAAATAAAAGCAAGCTACCTTTCTGTAAAATCGCTATTATTATTGTTTTTGGAGGTTATATTTTTGTGTTTAAGCAAAATGAATAGAAAAAATGGCAATGTTTTCCCAATAGCTATGCTATTTTTCATTACATATTTAATTTTTATGGTCGTTGCCCTTCAGATGTATACAATATATGTGAGATTTCAATGCTTACAAGCGTCATGTATATATAAGTGAAATGTAGAAGGCATTGCAGAAGAATGTGGAAACTTGCTTATGCCCTTATTTTCATCTGATTCCTGGGCCTGTTAATTTTTATGCCTCATATCCCAAGTGTATAATAAAAAGAGTCCTCCCAAAGCACCAACTGCATTTTATCTTTTCTAGAAATAGTTATACAAATGTAGGTTTTTGTTTGTTTGCTTGTGGGTTTTTTTAAGACAAAATAATAGCCTCTGACAGTAATTGTTGAGTATATTTTTTAAAATAAAAGACTAGGAAACAAATCTTTAGCTCATAAGTAATCACGTGGAAATAAAAAGTCAAAAAGTGTGTGTTTATAAGTTTTAGTTTGTAGTCAAGGCATATAGTAACATAGCAAATGCAGTAATAGCCACAAGTAGTATGTCGTTAACAAACATGAAAATTTGACAAGATGCTCTTGTAAACAAACTAATTTTTCTTAGGATTTATTTTATTTTATCTTATTTTTCTTTCTTGAATTTTCATTCTTGGACTTTTCTCCAGTACAGATCACATGGAAATGCACTGTTTGCCCTAGAATGAAAACCACTCTGAGTACAGAAATGCAGCTTTATGGTTATCTGAAATTGAAGGAACAACTCAGTGTTATACTTGGTTTTAATATTCTGATTAGTTGTGCAGTGAACGATTGTTGTCTTGTAAGAATATACACAGATATTCTTTTCCTTTAGAGCTATCAAGATTCATCCAGCCAGTGTGTAATGGACAGCAAATGAATAACCTCTTTGTCAGTTGGTAGTATGATGCCATTATTAACAACTTTGTCATGTACGAGTACATGTTACTTGATTCCCAAGAAAGCTGTCACAGGCTGCCTTTGAAAAATTACTCTTTGTCTATTATGTGAATGTACATTATGAGAAGATACAGCTCTATCCTGGCAACATGACTTCATTGCTAGCAGTAATTTTCTGAACATCCAAGGCAATACAGAGCTGTCATCTTCTTCATTTTCTTTGTCGTTTCTGTGTGAGAAGCTTCTGGTAGGAGCAGTGAGTCCGTTATACTTTATTATTCACTACTTGCAGTGAAATAAAGTGCTCTGTTATGATATTCTCTAAACTGTGAATGTCTAGGATGCTGTATCACATCTGACTTTTGAAAATTTTGTTTTTGAAAATAATTTCTTTTAATTTTATTATCCTTTCCTAGAAGAGAAGGTGGGGGAGGAGGAGGGCATGAACTATTCAGATTGAAATTCAGCAAGTCTCAGTGTAGAAAAGGGTAGGCTTTTAATTAATTTCCCAAGTGCATGATATTGCAAAAAGGATGACAGAGAAATACTGTTAATGGTCCTATTTCTGACTCAGGGGAATATAGTGCTGAAATTACAACATGCAAACAAAATGCTGAACTCTTTTGTTTTGAAGGAGTGATTTTTTGGTAGCTGGATTTTGAATTTGCCAGAGCCAGGAACCCAAAGAGAAGAGCCCTTATCATTTCATCCTTGCTTGGCTTGGTTTACCACTTTTCTGAAAATGGCTGGTTTCCCCTCCTCCTGTAACAATATTCTTAATAAAATTAAGTTTGCCAGGATGGTTTTGTTAGATTTCTCTAGACCTTGAAATCTCCGAGATGCTTATTAGGCAGGCTGCTGGGGAAGGCATGGTTTGTTGTAGTGTCTAACCTTAAAAACACTTTGAGAAGAGTCATTTTTAGCATTAGAAGACTCCAAAGAGGAAAAGTATAAACGTGCCATAACCTAGATCTTCAGCATGGGCTTTTCAAAGGATAGAAGGAGTTGGTGGGTTTATGGGCAATGTGAACAGTCTGCCTCACAAATAGTCTTTAAGGTACAGAGTAGATGTGGATACTGATGTGCAGAAGAGGAGATGTAAAGTTCTTTTGATAATATTCATAAACAGTGTCTTCCTAAAGAAGTCCATTGGGCACATTAAGGAAAGAAATATATTAAGGGAGGAAAATGCATGGAATGTTAGAAGAAATGCTCATCTCTTTTTATAGCTGCCTGCTTTTAGAATCTTCTTTTCACTTGTAGTTTCAGTGGTTGGACTGTCTCTAGTTCTCTGTTTTGAGTATGTTAAGAAGCTCTACCAGATATATAGCGTTTTTCTGTTTTCTGAAGCAGAAGGGAATGGATTGTGAAACAGAACATCACTGATAACCTCTGGACGTGACATTAGCACCACGTACTTCGGTATGCAAATTGAACACAAGTTATCTAGTAGCAGTGGGATCAGTGTGTTGGTGTGAAAAGAGATGTGTGTGTTTAATATATTCACTTCTGTGCTAACAGTACTCAGTACAAGCTGGTAAAAACAAGTGTAGAGTCTTGCACCTAGGGAGGAATAACTGCACGCACTGATACAGGTTGGGGGGATGACCTGCTCCCAAGGAGAGGAGCTCTGATGAGAGGGACCTGGGTGTCCTGGTGGATGACAGATTGGCCATGAGCCAGTAGTGTGCCCTGGTGGCCAAGAAGGCCAATGAGATCCTGGGGTGTGTTAAAAAGAGCATGACCAACAGGTCAAGGGATGTGATCCTTCCCCTCTACTCTGCCCTGGTGAGGCCTCACCTGGAGTACTGTGTCCAGTTCTGGGCTCCCCAGTACAAAAAAGACAGAGATCTCCTTGAAAGAGTCGAGTGGAGGGCTACAAAGATGATAAAGGGCGTGGCACGCCTCCCTTATGAGGAAAGGCTGAGAGACCTGAGTCTGTTCAGCACTGAAAAAAGAAGACTCAGAGGGGATCTGATCCATGTCTATGAATATTTAAGGAACAGGAGGTAAAGGGACGAGGCTGGACTCTTCTCAGTAGTGTGTGGTGATGAGATGAGAGGAAATGGCCGCAAACTGATGCATAGGAAGTTCCACACAAATGTGTGTGGGAACTTCTTCACAATGCAGTGATGGAGCACTGGCACAGGCTGCACAGAGAGGTGGTGGAACCTTCTCTGGAGACATTCCAGACCCGCCTGGATGCCTACCTGTGCAACCTGGGCTAGGGAGCTGCTTTGGCGGGGGGTTGGACTCAATGATCTCTTGAGGTCCCTTCCAACCCCTACAATTCTGTAATTCTGTGAATAAATGGGTATAAAAAGTTCAAGCAGTGTCTCAAACTAGGTGAAGATTTCAGTATTTTGCTTGTCTCAAAAGTTTCTTGAATGATGTCCTATATATTCATGTGTATGATGACAGAGATTAGTAATGTGATGCGTCATTGCATACATATAAGCCCCTAAGAATGTGTTGATAGATACTCAGCAAACATGATGCAAATAAAATAGTTCACATAATGGGTGGGATAAAAGGATAGGAGACGATGCAGGAAGGTGCCAGAGAGTGATGGAGTCAGAAGGAAGAGCTGGAAAACTAATCTGTTCTATACAGCTGAGTTGGAGTGATAAAATGATGCAGGAGCCTAGAGCATGACCAAGCTACAGAGCAAAGAATGGGGAAAAGCTTTATTCCCAGGGACAGTCTGCAATTCATGAAGCCAAAATTAAATACGTTCTCCATGCAGCAGTAAAAATGACTGTCAAGTCAGTGTAATGGTGTATTTTCTCACCTTTTCTGGAGAAAGAACATCTGAGACTGAAATGAAACCAAGCATAATAACTACACGTGCACAATTCATATGTAACATGGGATTTTGAATGTGCTCTAGAAGACACTAGTCCAAAAATCCAAGTCTTCAGTTATCTTTAATTGTCTGTGTTTCACGTGCTTTGGCACACTCGTTATTTCACTGTCAGAAGATGTATTTACTTTTTTCCTGATTTGTTTCTTTAACTTTGTTCAGATGTTTAGGATATTAGTATTATAGTTTTACTCAATATAATGTGTAGAGTCATAATGCAAGTTTGCTGATTGTTGATGTACAAATTAAGTACTTTAGGGCTAATTTTTGTTGCCTTTGTTACTCAGAATAACAGTGTTCTGCTATTTAGGGTTTTATAATGCCTCAGCAAATTATTTATCTATTGATTTAGTAGAAACCAAAGACAGCAAAGCTAAAAGATACTTCTTAAGGTAGTCGAAGGGATGCTTGGTAGACAGGAGCTATGGCTTTTGGTTGGATACATTTTACTTTAATTAATTTTGCCTTTTTTTTCTTTTTTTTCTTTTTTTTCAGTGCATATTACTAGACATCTCTGTGCTTCTTGATCTTTTATTTCTGTTGGTATAGCTTGTTTGCTTTCTTCTCTTTGGAGTTTTCTGATGTATTGAAGTTTTACTTAGCAGTTGCAACCTGCTTTGATGCACTTCACTCAACCTTAGATACTTAAACATTTCTGATCTCAAACAACCTGCCTATTTTCACTACAGACTACTAAAAACAGTCCAGTATACTTGCAGTAATGCTACTGTTGTTTTTGTTGTTGGGTTTTTTTTTTGGTGGTGGTGAGAAGGGAAGGTTTGTTCTTTCATTTACAGTAATTGGAAATGATTCATATATTTTCAGTTGCAAATAAGTAGTTTAGTTACCATTGTTACTCATTGCATTTTGTCATCCAAAGAAACAAAGTACAACAAACCTAGTGTTGTATATTTTGACATAGAGTATTGTGTATCATGCTATGCAGTTACTTGCAAGCCTGCTTCTCTGCTTCCTGGAGATGGGAGGTCCCTGAGCATTTCTATAGCCTTGTAGCTCCATCTCATCTCCAGACAGGACAAAATTTGAAGAGAAGTTTAACAGATGAGACTTCTGACTAGACTAGTTTGCTATGTCTTAGCTGGTAAGTAGGCCTCCTGGTTTTGTATGGAGCTGAGTGAAAATTAAAACATCGTCTATACTGTTTTAATTCTCAGTAACTCTCTCTGCTGTAGTCAATGCAGTGAATGTAAATGCAGTTTTTACCCCTATTCCTCTGTGCTGGATTGGCCGGCAGATTTAGCCTATAATCTGCAGATGCCAGAACTTTTGAGCATCTATTTTGATGTGAACACAGTTTTGAAAAGACCATTTCCAGTACTGCAAATAGGCCAACATAGTTGGGATATTTTAAGCTAATATCTGAACATTTAGTGTGACTCCACAAAACACAGATTGTTAAGTACAATAGCACTACTGAGCAGATATAAAGACAGATTAAGTCAGCTATTATGGTGCTTAGAAATCATCTGCTAAACAAAGTCAACTGTAAAGATAAAACGGTTGAGTTTGCTTTTCAATTGCAGAACCAACTATTAAAGAGTTATCAAACAGCATATACATTAGTTAATTTATGAGCAATTCAGAAAACAATTTTTTGAGACTTCGGTTAAATCTTGAAGGCATCTTTCAAATCTCCTTTTTTATTTTTATTTTTTTTCCAACAAATTTTACATTATAAAACCTGTCTGATCCTTGATGTTCTGGCTGGACTGCAGAAGTACATGGCAGGAATTTTGTCCCTGTGGCTGGCTGAACTTCAGCAGAACTCTTAACAGAATTTAAACACCATGAGTCTGTGTTCATTTTGCATCTTTCATTGCCAAAGGGCAGTGAAATGCTGGTAAACAGTATGGAAGATGATATAATAAGCAATCTGCAGGTTTTGATGAAGAGTAGTGAAGTCTCTGTTACTAGTTCCCAGCAGTCTGGAATATAGTTGTATTACTGGAATGAAAGCTGGAACAGAATGTGGTTTGCTTGTAAAAACACTGACATTGTTTTGATTGTTTTGTTCTTGAAAATGTTATGCAGAGAAATGTTATGTTTGTTTTTGCTAAATTTTCATTTTGAGGAAGGAAGAGGAAGATGGCATAATATCAGAATGGTGGGCTAGTTTATATGCATAGATTCATTATTGTGTGATTGAAGGTAGCAATACTAGGAAATCAAAACAATGACACTTTTTCAGCCAAAATTTCACTGACAACAACAGGAAAGAAAAATCTCAGAATTATGAACTTTTGATCAGGCCATAAAACTGTCCCTTGTTATCTGGAAACTGAGATGTTTTCCACTGACCTAAGTGCTAATAGGTCTGTCATTACAGTATCTTGGCACCAATTACAGGGGTTATTGCAAGTATTATTGTTCTATTTCTACCACGTGCGTTATTATCTTATGTCAATTGTGGTGTAATCCCCTATCCTCATGCATCATCTAGTAAACCATGTGATCTATGTTATGTGGATTAATTGAAGGGAGAGGAAGTCCTATGAATCAGTGGTAATAGTCATTAGCAGATTATAATGTCTTATTGGCTCCTCATTACATAGGCTTTGAAATTAGAGGAAGACTTCCTTCCAAAGGCAGGCTGCCGGGGGGTGGCAGGGAGAGGAGGATCTGCATGTCTTATGAGCTGCCTTACAAAGCTTGCCTCAGGACAGTGTATTTGCTCTTTCATTTCTTTTATGTTCATGAGATACCTTTCCTTCTTTCCTAGAATCTGCTTAAATTTTTTTCAGCTGTATTACTATTTTTTTTTTGCCTTTTGGAATAGTTTGAATGTCAAATGCTTAAAAATAAGACAGTGAGAGCCTGGTTGTAATTCTGGTAAAACTCCTACTCTTGGAGGATGCTGGAAGAAAGGACATAATGTAAAAGAGTAACGATATGCTGACATGTATCTTAATATCCCTTTGCTGTAATTGTCATTTTAATTAGAGATGACATTTTAATTGGCTATTTTACCAGTTTAACTTGGTTATTAGCATTAGCTATTCCTTTCATTATTGGTAATTCGTCTGTGCAATCTCCATACTAGATGTTTTCTAATGATACTTTCTTGGCTGCTTAGAAAAATCTTTTTCTATTGCTCTTCCAATGCACTTTTCTGGTGCATGTGCTAATGTCTGCAGTGCTTACCATTTACAGAAATAGACATGGTACAGCTAATATCACAGATGAATAAGAAAAATATCTTTAGAGAAAATAACTCTATATTAGTTATCTTTGCTGATATGTTCAGACTTTTAAACACAAACCAGCTTTGTAGTATTATTTTCATCCTACATGCCAGGTGTGGTTTTATTTTGGATTTTCTTCAGAAATCTTAAACACAGTCTTACAGTGTTCTCCTCCATCAAAATGAAAAGCACAGATACGGAACAAAAGTGTGAAAAGTGTGTGCCTAATAGGGGTTCATAAAACTGAAAAAGCAACCTTGGATTCACTAGGAAAGCTAGAATCAAAGGAACCCATCTGGGGCCATGGATAGGGCTTTGAAAATTTAAGACAATTTACTCTAACCAGCTTTAGGCAATGAATCGCTATATTTTGCTCTTTAAGAAGCTGTCACGTTGTGCCACAGAGGATAGAAGTGTGGGTGAAACGATTGTTTCTATTCTTGAAATACTTCTTAGGAGCCTTTTGAGAGTTAATTAATACTAGCCTCTTGAAAATTGCCTGGTGAAAGGCACTGTAGAAATAGGATATATGAGGAAAAGTTATCATGAAAATAGCAGACTGTTTTTAAATGGTTGTGCAAGAGAAATTAGGGCTCATCTGAGGTGCCAGATTGACAGTGCTGTCTGATCTGTTCCCTGCAGAACATATGCACCGTGGGCAGTAGCGAGTCATCCTGTCAGCGCTTCTGCCCTGTCCTAGATGGATGGCCTCCAGCTTGGAGCTTGCCTCTTGGCTCTGCTAAAGCTGCTGGCGCATACCTACTTCTGCTATGGAAGTCTTTTGATGTAGGTGGTTGCCTGCTGTGAACAGGATGGCGACTATCTTTCTCCATTTCATTTTTTGTTTGTGCTAAGGATGAACATGGTGGTGTGTTTAAAAACTGCTGTTGAACTGGACGAGCCATTTGTGTAAAGGAAAGAAAGAGCCCACATATGAAGGGGATGAAATGGGAACTTGATGGTCACCATCAGTAATTCTTTCACCACTCCATGTGGAGATTAAAAAAAAATAAACTTGTGTTCCCCTAAGTGTAAATGGCTGCTAAGATTTTCTTTGCCTGATTATTAAAGTTGAAACAGAAAGTGGTTTGCTTCTAAAAACACTGACATAGTTTAGATTGTTTTGTTCTTCAAAGTACTATGCAGAGAAATGTCATTACATAATGGAAACAATTTTTGAAGGTTCATAAATTGGATCGTAAATTATAATATGTGACCCTACATTTTGACTTTGCCACTGTCATCTGTGACAAACTACCAAGATGATCTTTGCTTGTTATTACTATGAGGTGGTCATTAAAATTGACTATTTTTATTCATTTCAGCTCATTTCATAAAGGAATAAGGAGGAAAAGGAGTGATGGAAAGGAGTTATGACACCTTTTCTCTTCACTCTTACAAAAGGATTAGCATATTGGGGATGAACAAGTATGTACATATTACAGAGACAACCAATAAACCAAAACCCTACCAGTTAACCTGTTTTGTTTTGTTTTGTTTTAAATTGCCATTAACCTGTTTTTTTGTTTTTGTTTTTAATTTAAACTTGTGACTTCTGAGGCTTACAAGGATAAAGCCTAATATTGCTCTTAGTGATGTTTGGTTGGTGTATTAGGAAAGTAAAAGCAGCAGCTCAGCTATTGATGTTAGCTGGAGTGTCCAGCACTACACTGTAGAGTTAATAGCATCTTATGCAGTATAGCTAAGCCTTGAGCAAATTAATGCTGATCTTTCAGCAATAAAAATCAGTTTCTCCTGGCTGTAAATACCAGACTGCAGTTTGAGCTGACTCCTGGCTCTGAGCTTTCATAGGACTATATAGCTGAGCTGTTTGAAGCTGTTTTTTGTGAATATTTGTTTACAGCCTAGTGGAGTGTGTCTTACTGCCTTTGAACTTGCTTACCTATTGTTTCTCAAGCTTTTAAAAGGCACGTAGCCTTTTGCTTGCTTCGGTTACGATAACTGACCAAGTAATGAATTTTCATGCTGATACTTGTGCAAAATGTCATGCTCTGCTTTCTATTATCTGAGAAGGTTGCATCTGTGAACACATAGCTGCTGAGTTAGGCTATCTTGCTTTCTGCTCTTATTTTGGAGAAAGCTCATTTGAATCCTTCTGTAACCCCAAATATTTCACGGCTTTCCCTCATTCCTTTTATTTCCAAGCTCAAGGGTTCAAAATTAGAGACCCACCTACTGGGGGCTGGCTGTGCTAAATATTCTTGCAGCAAGCCGATGGCCCTCCTCATCTGGCAAGATGATGCCTTGCATTCCCCTCCACTGCAGGGGGCTGCTTTGGCGACTCCCCACCACCTGCCGAGAAAAGGCCACACTTGGCTCTCTGTACAGCAGTATGGGGAATCAGGCAGAGGGCTTCCAGGCTCGTGAAGGCAAACATGCTCTAATTAAACAGAGAAGCTCTTGATTCATATTGCTAAGAAATAGGAGAGAGGTGTGTGTGTGTGAATTGCAGTATCCGAGCAAGCTTGGTAGGCTGCATGGTAATACTTGTCCCCGATGACAGCAGGCATCTAACACTGCCGTGGGTTTAACGCTCTCAGGCAGCTCACTTTCTTCCTGGTATTGGTTTCTGGGAAGGATGAGCTGTCACCACTCTTGATGTGTGTAGAGAACAGAGGTCTCCTGAGATAAGGTTGTTCATTATGCTTCCTGAAGAACCATTAAATTTCAATCAGTGCAATGTGATCCACTCCTTGGGTAGAGGCATTGTTTTGTGAGCCTTTTCTTCTAACCTCCACTTCTGTGATTTTTTTGGTTTTAATCTACAATTGGCAAGAATGTAGAAATATGTAAGTAGGAATAGCATAGTATTTTCATGCAGAACCTCACAGTGAAAGATGAAAGAAATTATGCATTCTTACTGCATTATCTGGTATGTATAAGCCTTTATAAAATGAGACATTATTCATCTTATGCTCTTTGGTGTAACTTTGTTGGATTTTGGTTACGGTGGTCTGTTTTAAAAAATATACCAATATTGCCGCAGTATTTCAAAATGTTTTTAGTATTTTATGATAAGAAACGTGACAATATTTTGGTTGAAGTTATTTAGGCTGATTAATCTTAATAATTAAAATAAAGTTGGTTTTAGTTATGGAAAAGCAATTGAAGTAAATTTAAACATTAAGATCTTTTTATCTGAATGCATGCTATATTATAGTAGCCATCTGATTTATGAGTTTGTCTGAAAAACTGTGGAGCATTTTTGTGCATAATAGTACTGTGACTATATTGGCTGTATTTTTAAGTGAAATAATATTTTCAGAATTACCTCTTTGTTCTTAGGTATTACTGGCTGTAGAAAAATAAAAGGACTGGGTATGTTTTTAGGGGGACTTCTATATTTGTAGTCAATTGTGTAACACAATTAATTGCAGAAAGTTTTTCAGGTACTTACTGTTTCTTGAATACAGTTTGTAGTACATTTTTACAGGATTGTTTCAGTCTTTTTTTTCTGCCAGTCTGAGCATCTGGTGAACAAATTAATTAAACATGTGTTTATAATTTCAGAAACCAGATTTTCTTAAAATACATGCTCAACCCAGCTGCTAATCTGTTTCTGGGCTATTTCACACATGCTTTGTGATTAACAGTTGTGCTAATAGCAAATTCAGACTGTTCTACAGGAGAGATGCAGATATTATCCAGCTTAACACTGTTCACAGCCTTTATTAGGTTTTGAATATTTGTTTGATCACATGAAGAAACTGTCCTTCTTTTGTCGATGCACATGATCTCTGGTGCTCACATTTGTTTATCTTTTGAATGATATGTTATCTCTGATGATTGCTAATCATCTCTGTGAGATTGACAATATTTAGATATAAATTCGTTGATGTAAGCAGTATACATTTGTGGTCTCATTTAGCAGCATGTTTGTGACATAAGTCACGTTTTAATAATCGAGAGGGCAAATTTTATGGCAACTGTTTCAACAGAGAAAATAAGAATTATTTGCATTGTTAATTAAGCATTTCCTTTTTCTTATTTAGTTATGGCACGTTTCAAACACACTAAGTTAATTTTATGTCATTTTTCAAAGGGCTAGAATGAGCTCAAAAGAGAGAAATATATCTACTGGTATTTCAGCTTTCAGACTGGGTGAGTTTGAGATTAGTCTTATATATGTAGCCATTGTAGTGCTAAAAGTGAAGGGAAATTTATTGGTATTGTTCTCACAGTTCAGCCTCAAGGAAATGCTGTTAAGGGTACTGTTTGTTGCTCTGTACATTTTAGTGCTTATATTTTAAAATGTTTTTATAGGCTTAGGGCTGAACTCTAGTAATTTGGCAATATGAATCTTCTATAATACAGAGAAAGGCTGTTAACTTTTAAGGGAAGATTAAAACATTATTCCTACGGTGCTGAACATTAGCAAAACCAGTGGGGACAATGAAATTGCCAGAATATAGGCTGTATAAATGTATTCCTTGAAATCTGAAATCATGTCCAGGTCTTAGTCAGACTTGTGTTGATTTGGCTTTTTGGGCCACCTAAATTTACCGTCATTGTCATGGAGGTCTTCAATACTCCTTTCCATAGGGTGAATTTCAGTCTACAAAATAGAAATAGTTGCACTATCGAGGCAGGAAACAATGTTCTTTTCACAGTACTTTTAGCTTTTAAGAGCTGTGGAAAAATCTGTATTTTTCAAGTCTAGCCATATCATTTTTAGGGACAACAAGAAGAGAAAGTAATACTTTATAAATAACCCATCCTGTAGTTAAGTTGGATGAAGATGAATGAACAACTAATGGCAATTCAGTGTTACAGCTCTACTTTCAGCCTTGGAACAAAATCTGTAGTATTATATGTTAGCAGAATGTTTAGAAGTGCTTAGAAATAGGAAATAAAAAATACTACAAATAAAGGCAGTGTAATGTACTCAGTAAATAGCAGAAGGTATTACAAGGGGTATAAAATACATTGCAACAGTTTCTTTAAGCTTCTATAATCTCATTGTATGGCAATTAATCTCAGAACATTCAAATACTAAATGTTAGGAGACAGCTTGTAGCTAAATCTGCATTAGGGATTCATAGAATCATAGAATCATAGGGGTTGGAAGGGACCTCAAGAGATCATCGAGTCCAACCACCCTGCCAAGCAGGTTCCCTACACCAGGTCGCACAGGTAGGTGTCCAGGCGGGTCTTGAATATCTCCAGAGAAGGAGATTCCACAACCCCCCTGGGCAGCCTGTGCCAGTGCTCCGTCACCCTCACCGTAAAGAAGTTCTTGCGCACATTCGTGCGGAACCTCCTGTGCTGCAGTTTCTGTCTGTTTCCCCTTGTCCTGTCTCCACACACTTCTGAAAAGAGTCTGGCCTCACCACTTTGTCCCCCACACCTCAGATATTTATAAACTGGGTCAGGTCCCCTCTCAGTCTTCTTTTCTCAAGGCTAAAGAGACCCAGTTCACTTAGCCTTTCTTCATAGGGGAGATCCTCCAGGCCCTTCACCATCTTTGTGGCCCTACGCTGGATTATATCTGCACAACTGAATTTGTGGGATTGGCACAGTTGTTACTGCTGCTTTTTGGAACAGGTAAATTGTCTGTGGCACAAAAGAGATCTTACAGAAATAGGAAAAGCAAAGGTGGCCGGAAAGAGACAGTCAAGAAATTCTCTGCTTGCCAAGAGGCAAAACAGCTCAAAACAATTCCTGAAGTTCAAGAGAAAATAGTGAAAGCCCTGTTTGTTTGTTTGTTTGTTTTTCCTCTTCACATTTCAAGTCAAAATTCAATTCTTAGAGAAGGTGGGTGATAAAAATTGGTTTAAGGATTGCTATAGGCATCTTTACTGTGAAAGGAGCAGTTTTGTAGTTCCTCCTGAGTAGGAACTTGCTTGCTGGAGCAACTAAAATTCTCAACTACGACAAATCAGTAGGGATCAGACAGTCCTGCAGTCAGAGAACCTGCTTTTCCTTTTCAGCTAAGAGTTAAATCGCTGATAGATTATGAAGTATTTGGTGGGAATTCATTGGATGTACTAGTGGGTTTAGGCTTTTTTTGTCTTCCTTTTGTACAGCTTTCTAACCTTGTGTTTAGTTTGAATTGATCAACTTCATGTCTTCTGTCCTTTAAGAAGAGTGATCTCATGGAGAAGATTCCTCTCACCTGACTTTATACATCAGTCATCAAAGATATTTCTGCAGTCAGTAAAAAGAGATAGGAAATTTTTGTTAACAATTCAGGTGAACTATTTTGGATGTGAGGAATTACATTCTAAAAATGTCTGTTAGTTCCCTCAAACTACGGAGATACCACTGAATGACCAAACCTGTGCAGATGTGTGTGTTGAATCTCACCCAAAATGAACTCGCAGACTCTGGGTACTTTCTTTTTCGTGGAGATGTAAAACTGTTTGTAAGCGGAGTGTGACTCATAGTTGGACTACCTCACTCTCTTGAGACTTATTTTCGGATACTCAGGAGTGGAGGTATGCTTTGTAGTTCCATATTTTCAGAGGAGCCTTGGAATGTGGGTGTTCCTGGTCCCATGTTAACTTTCAGTTAAATCTCTTTAGAAGTAACCTTATATGGGCCTGTAACTTTGAGGTGCTCAGGTGCATTTGACAAAGTGCTCTGACATATTGAAGAACAGTTGTATATTTGGTATTCTCAATTTGTTTTTTATCTTCACAGTAACGGAAGAAACTTGCACATGGATATAGTCTAAAACTGTGAGAAGACACTCACTCCATATATTTTTACATATTGATTAATTGTCTGTATTTGTGAAAAGTGATACAGAATGCTTGAAGAATGTAAAGTTCAGTGTAAAAGTTAACTCACTATGTCTACCTTTGAAGAAACTTCCTAGAGCACTTAAATCTGTTGGACTGCTTAATATTCTCCTGTGAAGAACACCTTGAGCTATGTCAGCTGGGAATTTAAAAGTAATGCCAGAATAAAGCATTAGAAAATACACTGTTGAATTCTGTTCTGTACTGGGAGATCACAAAGCTAACTTACCTAGATGAAACTAGGTATTGATCTAGGATGTAAAAAATGTGCTCCATGCTGCAGCTGGGGAGGATGGCCTCACTAGGGACCTCTGACAGAAGGCACCAGGGGAAGAGTGAGGGAGGTACCAGGGAAGACTAAACAATCTTTCCCAGATTGAATTTAAAGAGGATTGTGGTCCTATGATTGTGAAGATGAATAAAATTCCACCATTAAGGATCCATCTTTTTTTCTTTATAATTCAAGATGCACCAGCTACTGGTTCTTATCACTTGAATCTGTTTCTATTAAGATATATATTTATAATTCCTTTTACATCCCACTTTCCCCTCTGCCTCCCCCAACATCTGTCTCACCTGCTCAGCTGTCTTTCTCCTCTGCCATCTCTAGGAGCTGTTTGTTGGTTCAGTCATATATTTGTTCAAATCTATCAACTTAATTGTGAGATTAGTTTGGCCATGTCTAGAATGCTGAAACATTGGCTTAGTGGAGCATGGATTGCAATTTTTAATCAGCACCTATGTATAAAATTTCTTGGGGGTAAGCATTGAGTTCACTTGCAAAGACTGCTACTAAATAAATATCGAACAAACAAATTATCCACTTCTGAAGTACCCGTGAAATTATTAGAGGCATGTTCTACAAAGATAGGTATGCTTTTTTGCTCTATCACTTGCAACAGGCATAAAGTTAAAAATGTTCTGAAGAAGCAGCTAGCTTTGATCCAGTGAAGTTATTTAGCAAGTCATGGTAGGCCAAGAGAGGTTGTGTGGCTTAATAGTAATTTTAAGATTTAAGGATTTAGGTTTATCAAACTTTGAGAGTGTGTATTCTCATTTTCAGTAAGGTTGGGAAGTAAACTTAACCGTTGCATGTAACTTGGGAACTTTCAGTAGGGTGTTTCTGTGTATGAGTATATGAATTGCTCAGAACATGAATATTTGTGAATCTTCAGTCTCTTCTGTTTCTTTTACTTGTGGCCTAAGAATCAGAGAACACACTTCCTGTTGGACAGCATTGCCATTCCTGGAGTGGTAGTAAAGTCCTGAAAAATGTGAAGTATCAAGAAATACCAGATATATTAGTCTCCATAAACCCACCATCTATCTAGGTATTTCCCAAAGCATACTGCCTTTTTCTTCCTGTAAACTTTGTAAAGTGGGCAAAAATAAGTGTTGAGTAATTTGTTTGGAATTTCTGGTGTCTTAGCAACATAATTAGAGATGACTAGAAGTCCTAGGAGAATGGCCACTGATTATACACACATCTTCTGCATCTTTTTTCAGCGTGCAAATTAAAATCTTAAAGTAACAGAAAGGAAGAAACAAAATTTCAAAGGTATGCAGGTCCTACATATTAGCCTTTCTCTTTCTCATGAATCTCTTTAGTTTCTCTATTTCATTCACTGAAACATTCTCTTTATGTGAGGAAATACTTATCAGTATGTTATTATTTGTAATTTTGGGTTAAATGTTATCTTGCGTGTTTTCTTGCGCACTTTCCATAATGTGCCTTGAGCATGCTTCCTATCTTCTCATTTATTTCCAGCTTGGTGCTGTCTTTTCTTAGATCCCAATTAGATTGCTGGTAGGTTCTTTCTTTTTCAAGGTAGCTCTTTTATGGTACCTGTGGTGTTATAGTTAATATTACAAGTATCACAGAATTGTAGGGATCAGAAGGGACATCTGGAGGTCATCTAGTCCAAGGTTCCAGGTTACCACTGGCCTTTCTGGCCACAAGGGCACACTGCTGGCTCATGGCCAACCTGTTCTTCCACCAGGACACCCAGCTCCTTCTCTGAAGAGCTCCTTTCTAGCAGGTCAATCTGTACTGACAGCAAGCAATTATTTCGCCCCAGCTGTAGGACTACACTTACCCTTACTGATCCTCAAAAGGTTCCTCTCTGTCCATTTCTTCATTCTATTCGGATCTCCTAAATGGCAGCATAGCTTCCTGGTATGTCAGCCACTCCTTCCATCTTTGAATCATCAACAAACTTGCTGAATTTGCACTCTATCCCTTCATCCAGGACATTTATGAAGATGCTAAACAAAACTGGACCCAGTACCAACCCCTGAGGAACTCCATTAGCTACAGGCCTTCAATTAGACTCTATGCTTATGATCAGAGCCCTCTGAGCTCTGCCAGTCATTCAGTTCTCGATCCACCTCACTGAATGCTCATCTGTCCCACAGACAATATAAAGTAGAAGGCATGCATACGTAATTGAAATAACTGTTCAAGTTGGAATTTGGCTAGTGTAGCACCTCTACAGAAGACACACACTGAAGCGTAGATGTATTATGTGTGACACAAAATGGTTACTTCAGCATTAGGACAGTAGTTGATAAGATAACCAATTTTTTTTTCAGGTTTTGTATCCTGTCAGAGTACTGCACATACAATAAAACTGTCATTTTACATGAAATCTATAGGAGATATAAAAGGCTGGAGCAGACTCTCAAAAATATACCTTGTGTTTCTTCAGCACTGATGATCAATGGCCAGAGAATTGGATGATAGAAAAGATGAGACATTCCTGTCTGGTACTGATTCCAAATCTGAAATAAAATTCACACGTAACAGCAACTCTAAGTTCCATGCACAGCTTTAATACTGTTTGATGGCGTTTGCTATGAAAGATAAAAAGGTTTTGAGAAATCCAAAATAAACTAATTTGACTATTGTTACAAGGCTGTTATCAAATCCAAGCCAACATGATTCTGGAATGAATCTGCAACTGTTGTATGCAAAAACAAGGAACAGTTAAGGCAAGTACCATTTATAGCAAAGGTTTTTGAGAATACTCCAGTTATTCTGAGACATTTTGAGAATGTCTCCAGTTACTGCTTAGGAATATTCTCAATTTGTTTATTTATTTATTTTTATTTAACTTTACTAGCTGAATCACTATCTGAACCAATGTTAATTCATGCAGTTAGTCTGAAGTAGAAGGAATGAGCTTCCTCCTTTGCAGAACAGCATTGCAAGGATATAACTTAGATTCTAATCCTTCATTATTTTTTTCAATTTATTTAACATGGAATTATGTGAGAATTACATATTTCAACTTGAATTGTTTAGAGTCAGGAACAATGCACCCAATTGCTATTTTGCTGACAATACAGTGACACCGCAGTAGCATTTGATGTTCAAGAGAAGAAATCCAGAGGATAAAATGACACTGATTACAAAAAAATAAATACTTCACTCTCACATACACTTAACAAAGGGAGTTAAGTATCATCTCTGGACTTGTCCTTACGTGGTTGGTTTACATCTGAGTAAACAGGATTGCATTGATTGGAAAGGGCTGCATACACTGTGGCTTTTCATACTGCTGTGAATCAGTGTATTTGGACCAGTTTTACTGCTGTTGGAATCAGAAGTAATTTTGTATCAGAAAAAATAAATTTTTAGGCATGCTTCACTGCTTAGAGATATTTTTTGGCTCACCAGCTGCCTTCCGAGACGGCTTTTATCTGTGCAGACAAGCCTTTCCATGGCACTTTTATCATTCATGTTTACAGAGAACAGATACTGGCTTTTCATTCTGAATGCTGGCTAAATGCAGGGTTCTTTGGCACTGCTCTCAGATCCACCAAGAATCAATGTAATCATCGTCTCCTGATAACTCTTTGTGTGCCTGATCTTTATGCTTGTATTTAGACCCATAAAGAGTTCCTTAATGCTTTATTTATTTGGAAAAAGCCCAACAATAACATTAAGAAGCTTTCATTATTAGAAGTAAGTTCTTTGAGGCTGCTGTGAAGCTATGCTATTAATAGGCCCATATTTAGGTGCCGTGTTGCTTAGGTCTTTCATGGAAGCATGTCAAAGGTGGAAATTACAACTCTGGTGTACCTGAACTCCATGTCTGCAACACAGACTTTTACAGATCTTTGCAAAGTGTTAGAGGTGAGCATCGTTTTGTGCCCACAGCCTTAAGGATCAGTCTGAAGTGGTACGGAGGACTTCCTACATACGATTGCACTCATCTTGTGGGATTCACAGAATCATAGCACTCTGATTTGAGTGCTCCCAGTCCTTCTGCCAGGCTGCCAACCCTGGCAACACTGATGGGCAGAAGCTGTGCCAGTCTTGTATCTTGCATTCCCTCGAGCTTTGTGCTGAGATTTAAAACTGACATTTGCTTTTGCGCCTGAATTAGACACTGTTATGTTTGAAAGATATTGACAGATAGAATGTTTGATTTCTGCTCTGTCCCAGCCTCTGACTTTTGCATTTTAGCAACAGATCCTGAGTATGATCAGTGGACACACCTCTCCCTGCTGGTGCCTTCCTCAACTTGCAAACTGCATACCCACATAAAATTCACTTAGGATTTCCATAACGGGTATTTATCTGTGTCTACTGCTTAACCTGAAGACTCCCCACTCCTAACACAAGCCCTGTGCTTCTCTGAATAGCTGTGCTGCTCATCATGACCTCAGTTCATTTTCTGAGTGAAAAGAAAAAACAAAAATGAAAAACAAAAACAAAAAAAAGGAAAAGGAAACCACTGCGCAGCATGTTCTTTGAGCACCAGCACCAGTAATAGTTGCATGTAAAGTGGAAGCTCCATTTTGATAACAAGTCATTAACAGAGAAAAATGGATATGACTTCCCTCTAAAATGTGCATGGTCCTTTCTGTTAACATACACAGAATATAATTTCTGTATTAATATTTCTAGAAATGCTTTAATAAAAACATAACTCTCAAATGCTCTTTAAGATAAATCATGATTGATGCAGTTGATAATGCTCAGTATGCAGCTCTGTAAGCTTATTCACAAACAAGGAAAACAGAAAAACATAAATTACAGACACAATTTCATACCTGGACTTGGCTCAGGCTTACTGCAATGTAAAATTAATGGCATGGTGAAATTTGAGAATGTCCATGTAGGGATTACAGTAACATCATGGAAAAATAATAGTCTCTGATGGCTTCAGAATCCGTCTTTGCCAATAATGACTACAACAGAAATGTTTTTTGGTGTGCGACCTACTAAGTAGCCATCAGAATGTACCTCAGGAAGTCAGGAATTTTTCATGCACCTAAAGGCCCAATTGGTTTAATCTTTTCAAGAGCTACCTGCGTTGATGATAAAGGTAATATAGAAGGAACAGCTTTGTCTATATCTAAGAAAATTATCTAGGGATTTCCCCAGTAATCTGTGAATAACAAATAGCTCACTGTGAAGTAAAATAAGATGTTTTTTCAGGCATGTTTCATCTCAATTACATCTATCTGAATTAAAGCATATAATAGATGTACCTAAACCAGAATCTTAATCACTCTGAGTTCCTCACATTGCATGTTTCTAAGAGGAATAATTCAGTAACTCACGGTCAGAACCACTTCTGGAAAATACTTTCCTCACTGTGCTTTTTAATGCGCCTAGGCCCACGCCTTGCTTGATAGCTCACTCCATTACTTCAGGCCTGTGTTTTCATTGCTAAATGCTTATTCTGCCGGACTATTTTATTAAGAATATTTGCCAATGATTAGAAGTTCTCACTGAATGACTGTTACATGTCTATTAAAGGAATAGTATTAGTAGAAAACTCTACTTCTTGTCTTCTGTATTTGTAGATGGTATGTGATCTGTGCTATCTAGTGTGTGATCTGTTGGGTTTCTAGGACTCTGGATATTTTATTCTGTAATTGTGTTAAGTATCAATGTAAAGTTATAAATTTGTGCTACTGTAATAAAAAAAATGCTCGCCAAGAACATTTAATTACAGCTGTTTACTTTGAAAAGGCTGAAGACCAATGAACACTATGCTGAATGCAGTAAGGAAGAATTGCCATCCTGTGCTTTGCATGTTAAAAGTAATGAGGGCAGTCCAAACAAAGTTATTTGCATTCTATCCGACTTTGGCTTGAAAACGCTATACAGTTCCACAGAATAGCTTAATTGCCTTGTATAGTATAATTACAAGGCATGGAGAGTAATATAATTTAAGTCTGGCCATGCAATGAACCAGAGAAACTGCTGGTTTTTAACAGCTTAGTTTTGACTTATCTGAGCTTTAGAACTGTTGCAGTTTTAAATCCCTATATTGGTGGCTGCAGTGGTACTTTGTGCTTCATATTCCTGCACATTGACCTTAGGGACTTGGGGATTTTGTGTGTCTCCAAAACTACTCAATGGAGAGAATGGGAGGTTATGCCTGTGAGTGATCAGGCCCCTTGTTATGTCCCAGCTGCACCTCAGACTGTTGAAAGAGAGGGTGTAGGTGCTTGGGAGGAATATAATGTACTACTGAAACCAAGACACTGCTTAATCTAATAATTGGTCTGAATCATAATCATGCAGTGTTATTGACTATTTTTTACTTTCTGGGTAGTTAATATGCTTTTACAGTCTTTTTATTTATTTCATTGACTTTCCCAGGATGCACTAAATAGTGGATAAAAAGATGCTATCCAAGCATTTGAGCCTCTTTATGTACATTTGTAATACAGTGATCACCTTTGTCCCTTACAGTAGGTGATTCTCACAAATTAGAACAGCAATCAGCATGGGTTATTTGTTTTGGTGATACATATAGGATGGGCGGGGCAGAGCTGGGCCAGGTGTGGCCTGCAGGCCATGGATTGGGCATGCCAGGTTTATGTCTTTCTTTTTTGCAATCCAATTAGAAGCGCCAGAAAAGATGCCATTTTAGTAGTGGGGCTAGGCCTCTAGGTTCCTTGTTTCTTTTTTTTTTTTTTTTTTTTTTTGTTTTTTGTGTTTATT
>VXAB01008327.1:8999-25434 GCA_013399175.1 Odontophorus gujanensis | reverse complement strand
TTTTTTTTTTTTTTTTTTGTGACTGTTGGTGTTTAAATTCAATGCTGCCAAAAAGTTGGGTCTTCTGCAGCCTGCAGTATGTTTAGCCTTAACGTTCCGGGTGGAAAACACAAAAATGAGAATGGAGAAAGTCACAGAAATCCAAGGTTTTACCATCAACAATACCAGGAACTCAACAGTATGGGCTTTTCAGTATGGTGTGGGGACAGTCTGAGAGAGCTGGGGCTCT
This sequence comes from Odontophorus gujanensis, assembly GCA_013399175.1. Classification (NCBI taxonomy): domain Eukaryota; kingdom Metazoa; phylum Chordata; class Aves; order Galliformes; family Odontophoridae; genus Odontophorus; species Odontophorus gujanensis. The sequence goes on along the minus strand of VXAB01008327.1, from coordinate 25,205 downwards.
TCAGCCTGGAATAGGAAAGGCTCCATAGGCACTTTATAGTGGCCTTCCAGTACCTGAAGGAGGCCTACAGGAAAACTGGGGAGGGGCTTTTTATAAGGGCATGTAGCAACGGGATGAGGGGAAATGGTTTTAAAATGGAAGAAGGTAGATTTAGTCAGATATTAGTAAGAGATGCTTTACTGTGAGGGTGGTGAGACACATGTCCAGTGAGGTTGTGGATGCCCCCTGGATGGCCAGGCTGGATGAGGGTGTGAGCAACCTGGTCTAGAGGGAGGTGCCCCTGCCTATGGCAGAGGGGTTGGAGATAGGTGTTCTTAAAGGTCCCTTCCAACCCAAACCGTTCTATGGTTCTGTGACTTGCATTGCAAATACAGAAGTTTTGTTCAGATCCTCCTAGAAATTGCTGTCAGAGCTGATCACAACTCAGTCTTTATTCCCATACCTCATATTTAGGCACCATGGGGGGAAAAATCATAGGTACCTAAATACGGATTTCTTTCTCTGTAAGCAAACTCCAGCCATGAAGTTTACAGTTTTTTGGCCTAACTATAAATCAATTACAGTGTATTAATACATGCAACTTAGGTATTATTAAAAGGCAGTTTAAGCTGATAGTAATACTGGCAATTACTGCACTGAGTTTTGGGTTTATTTACCTTGTTAAGAGAAAATCACCTTTTCAATGACTTTGTATTATGGATGGATTACATGGTGTACTGTATCCTGTTCAATCCCCCATCTTCATGTTTCTTATTCCATATGCAATGGTGAGGACATATTGCGAGCATTATGGCATTTAAAATGAGTTGAAATGGCATTCAAGTTAATTTCTGCGTGGACCTCATCTACTCATTTAATTGAGTTCAACAACTGGCTTTCAAATGTGCTGAAGGCATGCATACTCCACAATTTTACTGTTGAAAATGACAGAAAAAATACTTCAGTGCTTTCTCATACCCCCTACCTTGGTTGCAGCCTTAAAGAGAACTTTGTGGGAGAGGTTTTTTGTTCATTTTTCTTTTTGTTCTGGGGTAAGTTTTTTTTTTGTTTGTTTGTTTTTGTTCTTGTTTTTTTAAGTTTTTATATGGGCTTGGACTTAATATTTTGACTGCAGATTTTCCATGTCTGACCCTGTCAGTTTTCTACTGGCTACTGCTTTGTTGCTTTCTGAAGGAACGGAGTAAGCATCACGTTATAATGGTGTAAAACTTTCGTCAGTACAGTCTTTAGTTAAATAGTGTTTGCTTTTCTCTTTCTTTGAACATTTCTTTTGTCTGTAGTTGGAATTCACTTTCTTCACAGTGAATATTCTTTATACTGTCTGTGATGTGGAGGGGGTCAAGTGGGATCATATTTAAGTTCAGCCTGCCAATTTTTAAATCATAAAACAGTATTATTCTTTTCAAAAAAGCCAACAGCAACAACAACAACAAACCCTAACAAACAACCTCATACCTGAGAAGGACAGTCATCAACAAAAGTGACAGCAAATTGCAAATCAACCTTATACTTTCTTTTTTCCCCCTCAACAGGTTCACAGTCAGAATGTAACCATACGTAAAATGGAAACCTGTGAAGAAAGACACAGATAGCAACCGTGGATCGTAGTGGATGAATATCTTCTTAAGCATCAGCCTTTTAAAACGCTATGGTGATTTGGAAAGTCCCAAGAGTGAACTGTGAAGTTTTCCTCAGCTCGTTCAATGGATTTCTTAGGCATTTCTACAAATCACTGATGTCCAGAGATGACGTGTGATGGAAAAAACACCCTGCCTGTGCGTTTATAGCCCCTGTTTTTTGGATTAGTTTGCTGCATTGCTGAACCAATTTTGTTTTGAGGGCAAAGAGTGAATGTGATGGATTTATCTTCAGAGATGAACAAACATGGAAGGAATCCAGTAAGTCACAAACTAGAAGATCAAAAAAAGGTAAGGTTTATTTTAACTTGTAATTTATTATGTTTCAATGGATTGCAAACTCTTTTAATAAACTGAAAATTAACATGCTTTCATGGAAAAGGTAGTCTGCCATCATTTAACCAGGAGTGAACTGCTGTTAGGGACTGAGTTTCTTCATTGCGTAGTAATTTTGTTTCTAATACTGCATGATGCCTGGTAATTTGTGTTAAAATGTCCCTGAATTTGTCTGTCAAATTGGTGGAAATGTTACTTGGTTGCTCTCTCTCAGTGCCGCCTTAGTGCCAGAGACCTGCTGAAGCAAGTGGCTGACCTCCGAGTGGTTGAGGTCTTTGTACTTAACATGTATGGATAGACCTTTTCTGTTGCATCCTACCAATAGTTGTATATGATTTCATTTTGTGATAATTAACTGCTGTTATTCAAGTTTCATCCTGCAGTACCCAGGGCAATTTACACATGTAAATTCACGATTCCACAGTATGGAAAATCCTTTAGTAAATCCCACTTCTGTAACAGACTGTCCCAAAAGACTCAACTTCCTGATTCATCTGTTTTACCCACACTATGGTCTTGAGGTGTTTTTTTTTTTTTTTTCTCATGGTTGTTTCATAAGCTTTGCTTTGTTGCTTTTTTAACATCTTTGGGTCTTCTGTTTTTGCATGCACCCAGTGGCAGAGGGTTCATTCTGGTGTAGAGTTTTGCAGCTGTTGTGCACTTAATACTTGGCCTTAAAATGAGTGTCCTCTTTGGAATAAATGCATAGATTCAGTGAGACTGTTAACATCCAAATCGTTAATTAAAAGGCAGATTATGTACATGGACTTATTAGAATATGTGCCACTGTTTTTGTTTTAATTTTGGTATGGAGCCACTGACTACTGTTTCAAATTATTTTGATCTTGTTTGGGAAAAAGTACAAACTTACTTGTTTGGGGAGGGGAAACTTATGGGCAGCACTAGTGAAAATATTTTAAGTCCCAGAAAAGCAAATACATGGTTTTTGTGCCTCTGAAAGTAGTATGTATTAATCTAAATTATTCCGTAACAGCTGATAGCATTTTGAAATGTGGAGAATTGCTGGAAATACACCACGATAAAGCATGTGATGAAATTATTGAGAAGATATATTCAGATATGAGCAGGATCTTTGTAATGGGAAAAGATACAGAAGACAGAAGATAGCTGGCTTAGAGCATGGGACTTTCTCAAAGTCCCAATTCCCACCCTTTTGTTGCATAAAAGAAAAGCTGAGAAGTGTTAGGGTTAATCTCAACATCCATTGGACTGTTTTCTGAACCATTATTATCTGATATGGAATTGAGTGTGCTTTAAGGTGACGGTTTTCTTTTTCCCTCCCTTTTTTTCCTTCTCAAAAGGATTTTGCACATTCACTTGTAGAGACAGACTCTTCAGATTGCTTAGGAGTAGAAAGATGGTTTCAAAGAGGTTCTGTTGCACCTTGAGGTCAAATTTGTCTTTGAGCAAGCTGAAGGACATTTTATCCATTTTATAGAACTATGAAATGATCACTAAAGGCTCTGCAGCTGTTAAAAATCTTTGGTCCTGTGGCATGGTTGATGCTGAAGAACTGAATTTTATGATAACAAATAGAAGTCTGTTTAGTTTTCATTACATCAGGAAACCTAACTAGAAATTTCATACCTTTGATATGCTAGCACCTGCTTTTTTTTTCTTCTTTTTTTTTTTCAATGGGACATTATATTTTATTAAAATAAGACTTTACACAAGTAGTAGTAGTAATTTGACAATTTCTTTATATTGAATTAGATGTAAAGTATATTTAGAAATACAGTAGGTAGAAATAAGTGAAATAAAAATGGGTGATTTTGGAATATATTGGCTGACTTACTGTGAGAAATAGATGCCATTCTGGTGCTGTGCCTGGATCAGGCAGAAGTCAAGCTGAATCTCTGAAGAGAGTTTGCATTCTCATAAATAAAAGAAAAATATTGTATTCTGGGAAGATTCAGCTGTTGTGTTGCTGCAGTATGTGCTGCCACTGGACTGCTTTTTGCATGGGGAATTTAGAAAAGAAAAAGAAAATGCGGAAAAATACTTTTTCCATGCAAACTAAAGATTTAAAACTTCCAAGGTGGTTTTAAAACACAGAGTAAACTTTGGCAATTAGCTATTCTAGTCATTTCAAAGGGTAATACGAACTATATAGTTGCTTTCCTTAAGTCTGGACTGGGATCTAGAGAACTATGTTTATAATATTTTCATTTTGCTGATGTATGAATTGTAATGCTTATAGGGTGCTCAGATATGCTCCTTATCTCAAAACACAACAAATGCTATCGTTGGCATTTTAAATAGGTGCACACTAATTTTATGGTTGCAGAACCATCAAGAACCGCAGTCTTTCTGTGACTGCAAGACGTAATGATGTTTTACTGATTTCTGTCAACACGCAGCTTGCTTTTGTAGGCCTGGCATGACTACTAAACTCCTACTCAGTTTTTTGACCTCATCACATTCAAAATGAAATGAGAGATTTAGTTGTCTGCATGGAAGCAGTAGTTCAATTTCTGTGGCTGAAGTGCTGGGGATGGAAGGGAAGCAGGCTAACAGAAGGCAGTTCAGAGAGGAAAGACATTTCAGGAAGATCACTGTAATCAGTTAAATTTGACTTCCTATGGAACACAGACATTGGATTTCCATTTGCAGATTTTTCTAGCTGGGAGTGAAGATTCAGGAACTGAACTGGAGTGGACAGATTTGGGATGTCCATCACCTCTGCTTGAGGTCCATGTGACTGTGGTATCTCTGTCCAAAACACGTCCATCCTCTTTCCCAGGCACCATGCTGAAAGTGCCAGACATGCAGTTTCATCTGTATGTACATTTCAGGTTAAATGCTGTGCTTCTGCATCTATTTCCCATTCATGTAGTGCACTGTAATTTCCTACTTTAAAAGTGTGGAAATATTCAGTGCTTTGGGACATGAATGCAGCTAAGTAGCAAATACATTTATTACCATTTACTGCAGTGTACAGATTCATGATTTCAGTACACATTAAATGGCATAGAGAGTTATGAACTACTAGTTTGAATGAGAAACCTGCTGTAAATAACCATTTGAAAACCCAGAAAATACTGACTAATCTTAGTTTTGTCATCTAATGGGATTATTGTGTTTTCAAAATCTATGGAAAAATTTGTCTGATATCACATGCGTTGTTTATGCTAGCCAAACTTAGAAGATCCATATCCATATTTGTCTGGCTACTCATTTAATTTTAATGTTTTCCTCCCAGGAGGAAGTCCCATTGTGGGCATTTCTTTGACAGACTAACCGGGTTATTCTGTATCTTGGAAGAACACCTGCTTGCTGCGGGCGGGCGAAGCCAAGCGTTTGAATGATGTGCAGCTGCAGCCTTGTTAAAGTCTGGAGCCTGAGAGCGCTTCACCTTAAGTGTATGAGTACACGTGAGGCAACACACAGGCAAATAACATGCATTGTAATGCCTTCAAGTATCATTTATCTACTTGACCTTGGGTAAACTTGTAAAATTGTTTCAGAACTACAATAATGCACAAAATACTTCACACTAACAATAGCACTTCATCCCCCCAAAGATTTGGCACATCTGCTTTGTAGGCTAACAAATTTACTGCTTCTGTTGTTCTGCATTGTCTGGGCTGTTTGAGAGGAAGACAAAGCAGCTGGGTCTGTGTCCTAACTCATACCGCGTGATGCGTGTCTAGATTTGAAATCCACCATGCAGAGTACAGTATAGAAAGGAAGTTTAGTGCTTCATCATTACGACCTGAATATATCTTTTATTGTTGAATATGAGAAAGTGTAGGGATCTCAGTTACTTTCAGAACAAAACACACTACTTCTGTCAGTCTTTCTGGGGGCTGATGAACCACTGAGCTCAGAGGGTTTTTTAATAGGCACCATGGCTAATATTGGGCGGCGATTAAATATAATTAAAAAGCGGGAATACCAAGCAGTCCTTGACTACCATTGGATGTTTTGGACTGAATGTGTGAACAGCTCAGCTCATCTCCCTTTGCAGATTAACTGAATGCCCAATAATCAGTCAGATTTCCGCTGATGAGGTAAAATAGGAGTCTACCATCAAAATCGTCAGGCTATCTTGACATGGAATCCTTTAAAAATCAAATCAAGAGAGAAGGTTTTAAAAGGGCAGCAATCCAGTGAAATGGGAGGAATCCAAACTATTCCTCCATTCCCTGCCTGCTTCATTGTACTCAGTATCGAGCACAGGGAATATTTCAGGAAAATCAGATACCAACATCATGAGACAGTTGGGCCAGAAGCACTATTCTTGCTCATACTGTACACCCTGATTTGCATGTATCCATTCTTATTTTATTACTAATGTTATAATCAGCCAACAATCATTTTTTACAGTAATGGCATTAAATATTGGGCAGATCACATTTGTTGCTATTGTGACAGGCTAGGATCTGGATGGTGTTGCTTGTTCTCTCTGAAAAGTTGACTTCTCCCATGCTGATTTCACTTCTGTTTCCAAGGCAGCTCTAACTGAGCTTTCCTTCCCTCCCCATCACCAGTCCCTCTTAGTATATACATATACATATATACGTATGTGTATTTTTTTATTTTGTTTTGTTTTTTTGCACCTGCTCATCTGTGTCTCTGTCAAGAAATGCTTTGCAAACAGCTGGAGGTCTGAAGATCTATTGAAGAGTCAGAGAATCATTAAACTCGATGTTCACTATTATCCCTTATCTCACAACAGCTGGCAGGTTTTATTTTTCAGGTTATATATTCAGGGTTTTCACTAAAAATAGCAGAATGAGTGGAGAAGGAGGAAGTCTTCACGGTTGGGAGGAGAAAATTGTTCTCTTCTTGGTTTATTGCTGTTTCTTCTTTAATACTTCTGAATTAGGCAAAAATAGGAAGAGCCACCAAACAGATAAGGAGAAATTAGCTGTGGGAATAACTGCAATTGCTTTCCAAATTCTTTCCTAAAGCTGCCACATACTACATCCCTCTTTCCCCTAAACTGTCTCCCTCCACACGCCAGGAGTGTTCTGTTTCAAAATTTATGCTAGAAAGACTTGAATTACTTCTCTCACTGTCAAACCTCCCCAGGGCCCCACCACCTGACTCCTCTCTCTCTGTCTGTCTCGCTCTCTGAAATAATTTAATGCACTCTGCTGGTGCAGCTGTTCCAATTTGCAATCCTTATAGGCTCCATAAATTGTATTAAATATCATTTTATGGAATGTGAAACTGATATTTAATAATTCTTAGAGTGAATCCTTGTTCTCTGAATGTTTACAGTTTTTGTTTCTCTTATTAGAGAACCACGATGAAAATATAAGTACCCACTTCTTTTTTATGCTTTTTTTTCCCTTTGTCTTTACTAACCAATTATCTTCAATGAACTGTCAATTACAGAGCAGTATTTTGACACAGTGGTGCACCAAAATAGCTGAATTAATTAATTAATTCGTTCATTCATTGTTTTCATAAAAAGATGCTGGCTGTGTTTTATATTTCAGTAGCATGTCTTGGTTTCTTAGCTGGTTCCTTTTTACACAGTGTCATCTTTGAGCTGTTGCTGTTAATGCATGCCTGATAACTGAATAAAACTCGTTGAGGAATACCAGGTAAAAGCAGCACCGGGACATCATCACTGCATGGCTGGAGGAAGCTCAGCTGCTTTGCAGTTGTTTGTTATGGCAGATTTTTGTGTAATCAGATAGCTGAAATGAATACTAGTTTGCATGTATGCTGCAGCAGAATTTGTGATATGCACTACCAAGTGGGGTGAGAAGAAGGTGGCTTTTTTGTTTGGGTTGATTATATACATATATTTTTTTTCTCCAGAAGTGATACAGTTACTTGCTGTCCTGTAGGCATTCTGCTACCACTAAAGGCAAACTTTCATATTTCTACCAGTTGCATTAGTATGTATTACTGACTAGGATGTATACAAAGGTAATTTTAAGCATCTTTTCTCAAGCTCTTTTATCCAATCTAGAATAACACGCACTGGCTGGTAAAAATCACGTGGCTTTCTTTTCTGCTTTGCTATTTCTCTGTAGTGGCATTACAAAATAAGGAAATCACTTTAGTAGTTAATATTTTCCTTTCTTACTGCTGTAATTTTTAAAAAGTGTAACTGAATAATATTTAGCTGATAACCTTTGATTAACAGCAGTATTTGTCTTGAAATTGTCATGTGGGAAACTGTTACCCTTTGAGGATGAAATGCCAATTTGGAAAAGATTTTGCTGCTGACATAGTTTGCAACGGTGTCCTGTGTTAGCTTTTGCATCTGACCACTATAGAAGTGGTACTATAATGAGTTAATGAGTGCGTTAGGGAGTCAACTGTTGATTCTTGTGGATGATCCTGTATCAAAGTGATCATTTGGAGTGAAAACCTACTTTCTTGGCTCCCTTCTCATGAATTTTGAACTTGCCATAGGATTGTTTTCTATTCTAAACAGACTCTACAAAAACGAATTAAAACTCGTAGCCAAGATTCATCACAAAATAATGGAAATAGAAAGTAGAAATAAAGTCCACATTCTTCTTACCCTAGTTCCAGACTTAAGTGTGAATTTCTGAAAGAAAAAAAAAAGAAAAAATCATTAGGGTGATTTTGATCTGAACATAACTAACTTCACTCTTTTTTTTTCTTCAATTTCTGTACTGTTATCTTGAGATTTTAATTGAATCCCAAACTCAGGTCAAGGATTCTGCTTCTTCTGCATTCTTAAAGCACAAATAAAGCATTGTGGGTGCTGTGGAATCTCATGGATGGCAGACTCACTTATTTTCCCCTCTGATTCCCCTGGAGCTATAGCTGTTGACACTGTGAAGCGAAGCATCTTCTGCTTTATATGAAGAAATAATACAGTGAGGGAGTGTACTGCAACGTGCCTTTGCAGGAGGGATATGAATACCTTTTTCTAAAACTGATTTATATAGCCTTTTAAACTCATTCTAGATAGGTCTGGCCTTAAGCAACATATGAGAGGACATCCATATCTAGTATTGCGGTTTTTAGCTTCTGAACAGAAACATCTGATAGAATCACAGAGTAATTACCAGCAGTACCACATCAAAATAGATCTTGTTTTCCAGGATACAATGTGTGAATTTACCTTATGAGTAGAGAGAGTAAGAAAGGATCGACAAAGCTTGGTATAAATGCAGAAATGATACACAGAAATGTTTAAAGCCTAGCTTCTACAAATGAGATTTATATTATTTTTGAATGTTTACTAAAAGAAATGTATGTGAAAGATTGCAACATGGACGTTTAGAGTAAAGGCATACTGGTGAGGCCCTCTTGAGTCACAATATTGTTGCAGGATGGAAGACTGCTTTGTTATACCTAAAACTTATGTGTAAGAAAGAGTGCATACCCATGCATCTCAGTAACAGGATACAGCTGGGAGGTGCTTTGTTTTTGTTTTCCAGTGCTCAGGTGGTGGTGTTAGCTGTTCTCCAGTACTGAAGTAGAAAAGAATGCAGAAGTAGGAAAGAACTTTGCACATGGGTAGGATTTTCTTTTCAGTGCAAAATTTCTCTTTTTTCCCCACTGTTGGTTCGCAGCAAGCACAAGTACATCCATGAGTATACTTGAGTATAATTGCATGTATACACACAAGCTAAGTTTGCAAGAAGAAAAAGCTGATAGAGCTGTAGAGTTTGATACCAGCATATTTCATCTACTTGCCAGCTCTGCTTTGAAGGAAGGGGAGCAAAACAAAGCCAGCTCTCCAACACACAAGCAAACTTGCAGGATACACTCATGTTAGTAAGCTTAATCTCAGAACATCAACTATTTTTGGTAGTACCTTTAGATGCAACAAAGATACTGAATCTTTGTTCCAGTAAGCAATGCTGCATAGAAAATCCGTACTTTTTTTAATATTAAAATCTCTCGACATCTTCTAGAATAGTCCGCATCAGGCACAGCTATTTCCGTTAACAACACTTCCACCCGAGTGCCTGAACCCAGGCAGCAGGACAACCCTTGGCATCCAGGACTTTACCAGAAGGTACATCACAGAGCAGCTGCTGTTCCAGTGCAACGTTTATTGTTCTTGAAGGAAAAACAAACCTGTGGTTGAAATGCAAGTCAGCAGGCTGTCTTTAAAGGTTGAGCTCTTGATATTTATTTATTTATTTTTGTCTGTTCTTTCTTTCCTTTTGTTGTTGCTGCTGCTGTTGTTTTCTCCTTCCTGTCAGACGTATTCTCCTTACCTGTCATCTTCCTGCTATCCCTGCCACATGTTTTTTGTCCTCTATCTGTTTTTGTTTTCCTTCTCCCTTACTTAAGTTAACTGAGCTTATTCTCTTTTCAGTATGCATCCACACACATATATATGTGTATGAAAGTACATGTGTACTCAGATACAATTACACATATGAGTATTTTGAGTGGATGCTTGCATATATACACATGTGATATGGACAGTCATATGTAGGACAATTTCTTGCATAATCATACATTAAAATGTTTTGTTCCACCTGTTTCTTGATTTTTCTGGAAAACAATACTCTTAGTTCATGCTCTTTGTAACCTGTGTGCACAGTTGAAGGTGTGCACCACTTAGAACGGGAGCCATCTATTTTTAACTGGAATAAGTTGTTCTTAGTTCTCAATAAAAAGACGACCTTATGATACTGACAATTCCTGCTTCACCTTACTGACAGGGAACAGCTGCAGGAAATCCTTTCTCTGGGTATGTAAATTGATGGCAATAAGTTGCATGGTAAGTCCATGTTGGGAGTGTAATTATTCTTCATTATGGTGAAGTAATTTTATCAACAAAAAGGACTAGAGAGAAGCTGCCAATCATTTATTTTTTTAATTGTCTGGTGTAAACACTATGTCCATGATTTGTTGTTTGTAAGGGCTAATTTCCAGATGTTCTTTTTGGCTCAGTTGCAGAGGTCAGATGACTTTGTGTTTATTGTTGGCATCATAAATGGTAAAGAAAGCAGAATTCAGTAGAGAAATACGCAGTGATTCAATGTAATAACCTTTAGAACTCTGAGTATCTATGAACCACGAATACATGTGGTACCAGTGGTGGACATCACTTCAAAACAGATTCTACCTATGTTTACTACAGACTATGCTCTGGTATCTTGAAGGTATTTCCTACTTACTTGATGTGTGGTGACTGAGGTACATACTGACTTCTCAATGGTGAGAAATCTTTTCCTTTTTTTATTTTTAAATATGCTGACTTAAACATAAATTACCATACCCAACGGTCATTTTTATCCCTGAGGTAGCAGATTAATGTTGAAGCCAAATTACTGTAAGATTGTCATTTAGTTTGCCAGAATCTGCTATTTTCAGAACAGACGAACTGTTGGGGCTTTGTGAAAAACCATCTCTAGCAATGGGTTATTACTAATATATATATGTCTATTGCTATATTACTGTTGCTGCTGTATCACTTTAGGAAGGATGATGTGAGTAAAGCTGGAGGCAGAAAGATCTACTTCTCTTTCAGCATTGTCAATATTCTTCTTGCCCTCAGGGAAGTTGCTTAAACTCAGTTTTACCCATCTGTAAAATTAAAAGATCTGAATCATTGACCATTGATTTTTCTCAGAGCATTAAGATCCTCATATTGAAGGCCTTGCTAGTATTTAAAATAAATGCACTGCAGTTACAGTTATTTATCTGCATTGTGACAGAGGAGAGTATTCTGTCATGAATCAAGACAGAGCTATGCTGGTGTAGTATGAACCCAGAACAAGAAGACACCGTCTGGCTGGAAGACCTCAAAGTACTCTGGTTGCTCCCCTTGATTCCACTATTGAATTTAGTACCCAATAGTGAAATACACCCTTTTTCCAGGGAGAATGTCTGTACAAAATCACAGATCACTGAAGAAGAAATCTGCATTAAGTGTAGGTCAGAAGGGAGAAGTTTGTATACACAAAGGAAGGGCGCTGCAGGCTTTGTCTTATTGTCATGCTTTCCAAAAATTCATAATACCTTGACTGTTAATGCATTACATCTGTATTTTCATCGAATTTTCTGATTTTTCTCCACTGTAGTCATTTGATCATCATTTCAGAATTTCAGCAGACTCTTTGGCTGTGCATTAGGCAGGGTCTATGTTCTAAATACAAATTTAGTTGGTAACTAAACTAGAAGTCACTTCACTGTCATTGTCAGCTATCATACAACTACTTCTTACAGTGCCAGTTACTTGTTCTATTTATTTCCAACTGATCACTTAAACAAATCATATAAGAACACATTTAAATGAATCAGTAAGGGAGATGGAAAGAAGAGATAACAGAATAAAATTAGAGAATTTTCCAGATGTTTTCCTTTGTCACTCTGTACAGCTGGGATTTTGTTCTTTTTTGGAAGCAGATGGAGCTCATAACAATGTGCTCTGGAGCTCTGGTTTAAAAGATCTTTTTTGGTTCAAAATCCAAAGAAGCTCCCTTTAAGGTTGTACCAGTAATGGAAGCTCATTTGCAGAACAGCATCACCTACAGAAAAGAATTAAACTCTGCATAAAAACAACACTTGTAAGTCAGATCTGTCTTTTAAGGAGTTAACATTGCATCAAGGTTTAATTGATATTCATTGGAGAAAAAGACAGTGCTATTCTGTGCTACTCCATGTTCAGCAGTAATAGGCTAAAATGGAATGTAAACATTATAAACAAAGATGATCCCTAGAGCAAAATTCCTGAGTGGATCTGTAATTCAGAAGTACCAAAGAGTGATTATGGAGATCTCAGAGTTGATTTTAGCTCATCATAAGCAAAAATAGAGAGTGCTTTCTGCTTTGCACCCACCTCCTTCTCTGTGTTTCATCCACTTTTTGGTTGGTGTTGCTATAAACAGACTATTAAGCATAAAACCAGTGGCAAAATACCTTTAACAGTAGTTAGCCTTTTCCTTGCCATTTACTTATCTGTTTATATCAACGAGATGGTTAAAACAAAGTCGTCTACAGTGTATGTCTAATAATTTGATAAGTCAAAAATCTTGTGTTATCTTGATATGTCAGTTCATGGCACAGTAGAAAGGAAGGCGGAGTTGTCATTTGTTAGCGGAACAGCTGGCAGTACGGACTGGAAGTTGTACTCTCCAGGAATTAATCTTTTTTTACCAAGGTACGTTTGGTCACAGGTTTTAAACCATCAGATTTACAGCTCAGGCTGTGCTGATTGCTTGAGTCACAGCAGAATTTCAGGAGAGATAAAAGGAAAACTGTGCAACATACGTCTGGTATGGGGGAGGGGTTTTTTATTATAATTTGTATTTTCTTCCCCTGGTTTTCAGACTGACAATTGCTCTGACAGCTGCCCAGGGAAATCAGAGACTCTCATGTATGGGTATCATAACATGTACGCTATATATTATCTTAGTTTGTCTCATTTGTTTGTTATTTTCCTTAGCATGACTTTTCTTTTGAAGGCAACAAATGAAACCTCATTAAGGGGGGAAAAATGAGAACATCACTGTTATTTAATATTTGCAAAAAAATTGTTTATTCCAGTCATGAGATACTGATTAAGAAGACGTAATTGGAGTATGTTAAACTTCATTTTTTTCCTTCTTTCTTTAATGGATCATATGTTTAGGAATTCTATGCAGACAGCATTTCTAGAAGTGCATGAAGGGATGGGAGATTTACATGGCAAAAGCCTTTTTACGCTCATTTACTTCTCTTCGTATTTTTAGTAATGTTTTAAGATTCTAGCTTTTAATACCATTTGTAGTGATTGAATTCACAGAGAAATTTTTGTTTGTTTGCAAGATATTATGTGATTGTCTTAGTACCGTATCCTAAAACAAACATCATGGTGAGGGTTCCAGGCATGTGCCATGACTATTTGCTCCAAAATATTTCTCCTTGTAAATTATTCTGTGAACCAGTTCTCAAAAAATAAAACCAGTAGCTCAGTATGGACTTTTTAAAGAGGTGTAGTATTGGTGGCAGTCTCGTATTTCAGGCTGCGTTTGGATTTGCACTATAAAACTTCTTGGTAATAACTCTACAGTTTCCTAGACCTCTTAGATAACAGTGGGAATCTTTCCAGTAATTTTGACAGGCTTTCTGCAAGGCCTTTCAATCTTTGAGTGTGGCTCCATTTTATGAAGTAACATCTTTTTTGGAAAAAATAAAGTACATATGAAAATTTTAACGAAGGCCCTTAAAAAAGATCTTACTCAGAGAAGAGATAATACACAATTACTCACAAGAGGGGAAGATTGCAATTGTCAGCTGCCAACATACATATATTTTTGTGCATGCATACAGACTGTGACCAACCTAGAGTCAGTTTGCCAAGCAAAGCCGTGTTCGTTTTCCAAAGCTGCTGAAGGCAAATCTGAGTCCACAGTGCTTTATGTCACCTATAGGAGAACATCAATGAACTTAAGAGGAAAAAAGTTGCAGTAATGAATTAAACAAAACCCAGCTATGCAAAAGCTGCTAAGAGTGTTCCTTTATAGCTCTGTTATTAAGGCAACAACAATATAGGCTGCTTTGAAAATAAGATTAAAGCTTTTCCAAATAGTGTTTTACTGGAATGGTGTTCCTAAATGAGGCTGAGGATTGACTGAATTGCCTCTAATATATCCTGGATCAAACATGTATTGACGCTTCCAGAGGAAGTATTACAAATTCCCCTAAATTCTTCATCAAATCTACCTTACAGTTTGGTTTCCTGAGGACCTGAAAACACAAGCAGAACTGGTACGTAAGACTTAAGGTGATACTTGGATTTTACTCGTGTTAATTTTCATACACTCACTTTCCTTTTGGGAACTGGACAGATTTCTTCAAATCTATTAATTTCTGTATTTTCAGAGCTTTCTTGCTTATGCTTTAGAAGTAGACTACACCCAGCCTGCCCTTACAAAAGAAGATCCATTAGCTAATGTGGAGGGGTGCGTGTAGGTCCAGGTATTAGAAATATTCCTTCAAATGGGACACTGGAACAGGATTCCCAGGGCAGTGGTTACAGCACCAGGCCTCTAGGAGTTCACAAAGCATTTAGACAATGATCTCAGTCATCTGGTTTGAATTTTGGGCGGAGTTGGAATTCACCTTCCAAGTCAGGGTATTCTGTGATTCTGTGAATTGCTATGAGCTTGAAGGGAGCAGTACTAACAAGGTACTGTATGCTCCAGGGTTCACCAGTTGGTAGTTGTCCTACTGGCCATCCATCTGTCTCTGCATCTTGGAGGAGAAATACTGGTGTCTTATTAAAGAGAAGATAACAGATGAGAGCAAGATAGAAGAGTATGTTTACCAGTCATTGTTCTTATGGACTTTACCTGTTTTCTTGATAGTCAAAAGTACCTCAGCTATGTAGGCAGAAGATGAAGAAAGAGAACAAGAAGTTTATGCAGTTGAGTTTTCTGTTGCTTTTACAATTAACGTGGAAAGACTGTTGGAATTAAAAATTACAGGGAATTGCTCCAGTGTAACGTAATGAGACTTGTTTCTCTACAGAAGACTTATCATTCTTGAAGTTTTCAGTATCAGATTGAGTTTTGTGCAGTATTTTGATTGGGTCCCCACTCTCTATGCTACTTAAAATACTGTGCTTGTTGTGTATTATCTTTATTAGTTTTTGCTAAGTGTATAAGCTTTGAGCAGTGTAGAAACTCAGCTTCTGTGTAGAATGACAATTAACCTTTTTAAGCAGTTAACGCTGCTGACATAGGATCAGCTGCTGTCTTGTTTTTCACACACGCACATGCATCACATGCTAGTCTTGAAAACTCAGACGCAGAAAGTTTCTGATACTACAAATTCCACTCAGGATGAAAATTCACTGACATATAATCCTCCATGCAATTTCAGATGTATGCAAGTGTTGGGTTATTTTTTCTACTTTCTTGAAGTTCAGTATTTCTTGAGAATTATGAGTCTCCCATTCATATTGAGATAAATGCAGGAAATGAGAATTCTGTTTTACAGTTTCATAAGGCTGAATTCTAGCAAGAATTAAATTAGGTATTTCAAACAGTGTGGCTCTAAAGGCCACTGAAGAGAAAATGAAAGAGCTGATTATCAAGGAAGAAGAGCAGATTGCCTCCCTTAAATAAAAATCTGCAAAAAGTGTCACTGAACATGCATTTAATCTCTTTATCTTCATCCTGGAGTTTTCATATGAGATTTTACCATTATTTGTGCCAAGACTATAATGACCGAAGAAATGTCTGCTTATCTGGTTTGATTAAATTTTATGAATAGATTATGAAAATAAATTTGTATTAAGATGCACTTTTCACTTGGTGGG
>VXAB01008326.1:0-17624 GCA_013399175.1 Odontophorus gujanensis | reverse complement strand
ATTTTATTTTATTTTTTCTGGGATGAGGGATCCAGCTATAAACTGTACTGGCTACCATTCTAGGCATATGAGCTAAGAAAATATCATTACCAATGCACTAAGATACAAAAAAATTTACATGTGGAAAACTATTTTCTGACTACTATATCCTCATTTCTCAGCAGGTGATACTAAGAAACTAAGCTGCATTACCATGCTTACAAAAAGAGCACTCATAGCAGTACAAGCAGACTTGACTGACAATATGTTAGTAACCTTTTACATTATAGCTGTGTTTTTACTGCCACAATTGGTTAGAGTATATCATTTCTGTTACATTTGAAACCATGTTTTTTTAGGGTTTATAACTTTTGCACAGTGATAAACACTGAACTGAATATTTATATGTATATGACTTGTCAGATAAAATAGATGAAGTCACAGTGACAGGAACTTGGGCTGTAGATTACAACAAAATGGCAAAAAAGACAAAAACATACAGAACTCTTCAATTTTTGGTGGTACGAAATTTAAAATTTCTGAAAAGGGAACATAGTCCCTATTCTGAAATTAGCCTTTCTATTTTTGATCTTCATTGGAAGATTCCCAAGTTATCTGAGTGCAACAGAAATAACATCCACTATCTCTCAAAATCCAGGTTGGTATTATGCATATTTTTACTAGTGGTGAATATGGTATGGTATTTTTACTAGTTTCCTTTTCTGCAAGGAAACTACTACCTACTGGGGAACACACCTTGGAAAGACTGATAGAACAATACTTTCAGGGTCTGTGAGAGGCTTTCTGAGGTCTGCCTGACAACACAAACTAGCAAACTGTCCAAACAATGGGAAAACTGCTATATCTAATGAAATAATCTGAATATGCACTTGTACGGTAGCTCTTTCTCCACAGGTAACTTTCTGTAGAATTTTCTGTGCAGTTCATGGACTGATACAATAACCGTTACAAAAGAAATGATGCTCTTTTCATAAAAGACAACAAAGCAGGTGATTTCAGCTAATTTAATTACAGAAAAAAGTAATCAGTAAATCTAACTAATAATTTAAAACTAAAGACACATAAACAGGGCTATCAGTTTTCTGCAGCATATCTGGATATAGCAACATCATGTCATCAAGGTACTTGATCTTTAAGGTCCATTCCAGCCCAAGCCACTCTAAGCCTCTATGCTTCTGTCTATATCTATGCCAGGCCTTTAAGAAGACAAATCCCCAGAGCCAACAGACTGTTGAATAGATGTTTCCTCCTGCCATGAGCTGCTGTCATCATTTCCACTGTGTTTGTGGGTATCCACAGATCCTTGCTCCAATTCCCAGGTGAGAGGATGAGCTTGATCTCACCATGGTTACAGAAAACAAATATGTGCTCATACCTGCACCTTGGATGCCTGTCAGTATACCTGGGTATGTCCGGTGATGTGAATAAGTTCCAGGATGAAATAAAAGTGAGAAACATTGTTATCTGTTCACAAAACCTGTATGTTTAAAATTTATTATTATTTTATTTTATTTTATTTTTATTTCACACTATTTGGTGTTACTAATTAAAATTAGTAATTAAAACTAGGTAGAAAGCATCCAAATATCATATAAAACATTCATTAAATTGCTACGGTATCCATAACTCACTTAAAAATCTTTTCAAGGGACTGAAAGGAAGAATCTGTCCCAACCAAGATGGGAATCCTTTCATGATACTAGAAGATTCCTTGAGATTCACAGACATTACCAGAATAATAATTATTAGTAATAATCTATACTTATCCATTTCATTGTTTGCTTGCACCAAATATTTAACCATCTTAATTTATTCCTTTAAGCATTTGTGTAAGTATAACCTAATATTTATACGCTGTGCTCTTTTTAAAACATGAGTACTAGACCAGAAGTATTTTCATTCTTATACAAGAAAAAAAAAGTTGCTACCTTGATCAATTACAAATGAAGTATAGATGACACCTTAATCTCATGAACCCAGCAGCTTTTGCTGACTCAAATTCTCATGCATAGTCCATCCATGAGTCCACACTGGGACATACACTGTGGTTTCTTTTTGATTGCTGAACCACTCTCTATCATCTTTGAGAGGTCTTGGAGAATGTGGGATGTGTCTGATGATTGGAGGATAGTCAATGTCACTCCGGTCTTCAAAAAGGGCAAGAAGGAAGATCTTGGTAATTATAGACCAGTCAGCCTCACCTCTGTCCCTGAAAACGTGATGGAACAGCTTGTTTTGGATGCCATCTCCAGACAATTGGAAGAAAAGAAGGTTATCAGGAGTAGCCAGCATGGGTTCACCAAGGGAAGGTCATGCTTGACCAACCTGGTGGCCTTCTATGATGTTGTCACTGGCTGGGAGGATAGGGGGAGGGCGGTGGATGTAGTCTACCTTGATTTCAGCAAGGCATTTGATACTGTCCCCCATGACATCCTTACAACAAATCTGAGGAAGTGTGGGATAAACGAGTGGACAGTGAAGTGGGTTGAGAACTGGCTGACTGGCAGAGCACAGAAGGTTGCCGTTGGNAGTGTGTGGAGACAGGACAAGGGGGAATGGACAGAAACTGCAGCACAGGAGGTTCCGCACAAATGTTTGCAAGAACTTCTTTACGGTGAGGGTGACGGAGCACTGGCACAGGCTGCCCAGGGGGGTTGTGGAATCTCCTTCTCTGGAGATGTTCAAGACCCGCCTGGATGCCTACCTGTGTGACCTGGTGTAGGGAACCTGCTTTGGCACAGGGGTTGGACTCGATGATCTCTTGAGGTCCCTTCCAACCCCTATGATTCTATGATTCTATGATTATTTTCAGAATCACGGTTTCAAAGGGAAAGAACAAACTTAGATGTGAGTTAAAATTAGGTCCATACGCAAGTAACAGCAGTTCTATATCATGTGCTAGCAAGCATATTTACTTTGCCTGTCAAAAGAGATGTATTTTTCTATTTGCTGTTTAAATAGTCATGTGAAAAGCTTTCCAAGGAAGCCATAGATTTATAAGTAATCAAAATTAAAACATTTTTGAATGCACAATAACTTTTAGGAAATGTAATCTAATTATTGATATTCTACAACAAAACCAGACTAAATGAATTATATGTATATTGTTGAATACAAATTTATCTTCAACTCAATGGATAAGAATTACAGAAATTAATTTTGAATTAGAAAAAAATGTAGATTTTCATTGAGAAAACAAATGCGGAATTAAAATTAATTAAATCAAATAACAAAAATACTCCATGTGAGTGAAATTGGTCAAAACTGCCTGCTTGTTCAAGTATTTTGGGGAATTTGATCACAAATTAACCACATACAAAAATTTCTTCAGTAAATTGGCTATATAGATGAAGATATGTATATGTCTAGGATACGTTTTACAATCTATTACAGACAACGTACGAACTGAGAGGTAAACTTTAATTAATATAGCCATTAAAATCCCGAATTAAGATTTATTTTCATGTTGGAAATGAAAGATATTGATGCAAGAAGAAAATAATATAATAAAAATATTAGCAAACACATTCACGCAGACAATCTGACGTGTTCAAAATAATTTAATGTAATACATTAATGCAAAAGATGGTTAATAAAAACTAGTAACTAAGAAACCAACAGAGAAGGTAAATTATCTCAGAAAATCATTAATGTGGATTTTTTACATTTTTACAGTTACGTTTGTTTCTTTAATTGTAAGGCAAATATTAGTATACATCATTTCTATTGAATTGGAAGGAAAGATTTTTTGAACTTACTGTACAAAAGAACAAGAATTTATTGAATTTCTTTGAGTGAATTTTTACTAACAAAACACTGAGTCGATTGCTGTGACTTACAGCAACTAAATATGAACAGATTATTTCTTGGAAAGTTATATTATGTCTGTTAATATTTATAAAATAAATAAATAATGCAGTACATTTTTGCAAAGGGGAGGAATAAAATGTTGATGGCCGTAACAAAATTTCTGCAAAATCTAGATTAATCACAGTAATAAAGGTATAAATTGCTTATAAATTACTTACCAAATGAGAAAACAGCATGTTAAATATTAAATCTGTTCCTCATTTCCTCAACGAATTCTACTATTAGTTTAGCATCAAAGGTGATGGTAGTCTGGGCTTTCACTGTATCATTTTTCATTTTCAGTCTAATGGTTTATTTTTTTTCTGAATTTATTTAAGAGTCTTAAATTCTGAAAACACTTTTTATTGCAATGCTATTGGTAGTTCGTTTAACTGAAACCTGAACCATTATTTGGATATTATAGCATTAGATTTCTTTTTTCTGAATATCTTCTTACTAGAAAAAACAGGAGACTTTTTGGTAAAAGGTGTATTCTCACTTATAAGAATAACAGATAATATTTCATTGAGAAATTGGGATCCTAAGTCCATTTCAGGAAAGGATATCTCATCATGTTTCCATTCCTTTCAGTATCAGCTGCAGTACATATATGATCTTTCATAGGCACAAAATTAAAAAAATAAAATAAAAATAATGAAAAAAAAAAAGGATAAAATCTTGGCCTAACTTGCATTTTTTGTACTTCAGCTTTGGCTTGACGCTTATTTCATAGCTGGCCATGAATACAACTGTGTTGTATATGGATCAGAAGACAGCACTTGGACCATGAACACTTAAACATTTTGTCTTCAGAAATCTGATCCACAGATCTTAAGTTTTATCTCAGCCTAGGAATTCATTAAAGTATGTACATGGGTATGCAATCATTAATTTGCAAAGATTTGTAGTAATCCTCTTGTATCCCTGAGCTTTTCTCACTTTGCAAGTTCAACACAATACTTATGTGCCCAGTGAAGATAAGTTACTACATGAGTGCCAAGGGACTGGCATGTTACGTAAGCTATTGTGTGCCAGGGGACATTGTGGGTGATGTAAGTTGTGTTTTCTAATTAATTTAATGTTTAAAAAATGCATTTTAGTATAAACCTGCGTTTTTATACCAGTTATACACAAAGGCATGTATTTCATTTATAGAGATATTGAAGTTTTCTATTTCCAGTAGCAATTGAAAGTCAAATCATAAAGGTGTTCAAAGGTCAGTTATCACAGCTTTTTACTTGAGATGTAGCCTTCTATAAAGTTTCTGTGACATTCCCTGAAGTTGTGATCTTATCTATAAGAAATAGACCTGCACAATGCAGGTGTTATAAATATAAGAATGTGAGAATCTGCAGATCACAGGAAGGCAGTGTTGATATAATTACTTGTTCACTAAGAGTTCAGAGCTGATTTTAGTTCTGTGACCGTTACCCTTACTTGTGAATTTTCTATCCAGTAAATCTCTGGTCTTATTTCACAGTGTGTAGTATCTGTTTAGCAAAGGGTAACTCGCTACAGCGAACCACAAATGCACACTTTGTTGGTCTAGGTGGAGGCTGGGTGCAGGCTTTTCTGACATTAGCAGAAATTCTATCATGTTCCTTTTCTGTGAGAGACTTGTAACTGCACCTACCTTTTGCACAGCTTTATAGTAGCACCAATGGATAAGGAACCTTTTCTAGCCCTAGTAAACAGTACTCTTGGATAATTCTTGAAGGAAACTGGCTTTGTTTATATCACAGGCATTTCTGAAGCAAATGTATGTTTAACTTGGGAAAGCCAGGGACTTTGGAAAAAGAAAAATTCTACATACGTCAATATGTTAACACTGTAGTGAAATCATGGAAAGGAAATTTCATGCAAATATTTTTTTTTAATGATCCATTTCAGAAAGCCCACCTTATTTGTTCAGCACGTATAATCCAAGCGAGGCTGCAAATGCTTAATAAGTAGTTAAAACCTACATAAAAGATCAGAACTTGGAAGTATAACTGCTTCTTCATAAAATGTTTTATTAATTGAAATGCTAACCAAATTGTCAGATTGTATGTATATCTGCATCAAGACCAGAACAGCTGCTTAGGATGCTGCATGGGTGATTAAGTGCTTGCTTTTCCTGTTTCACCACATCAAGGTCAAAGCCTTTGTCCTCACCCTCAAGGCCTGTCACAACTATTTTAGGATTGCATTCCTTTTATTTATTAGCTAACAGATGCCCACTGACTTGCCTGCCTTGCCCTCGAAATTTTGTCTCCTGTGCCTTTGAGGTATCACCCACTGCCTCCTTTTTGCATTGTCAGCAGTAACCCTGATAAGACAACCACTGTCCTGAAAAGCTGCCATGATGACTGCCAGGTGGCTGGCACTTAAAAAATGGGGAAGAAAATGGGATTTTCAGCATCTGCTCAGCTTCTAGTCCTGTGATATAGCACTTGACTATATCCCTGTACTAGCTATTTTACTGTGTTGCGAACACTCTGGGGCATCTGGTTATTGGAATAATACATAAATTTAATTTTAGACGAGAAACTTCCCAAGAAAGTAGAGGATCTGAAAGTTATAAAACTGCTAATTTTGCTTAATTTGCTCGGAGGGTTATATACGCTGGGATGCAGCCTTCTATTACACAGTCAAAAGCTATGTTTTTCACAGGGATACTTCTTAAATACAAAAAATGACTGGGAAAAAAACCAGATTTATGTATACATTTTTTAAAATATTCTTGTTTTATCTTTTGCAAAAGCAAGAAGACAAGTATAGAATAAAGCATGAGTTTCAAGAACAATAGACAGAGGAGAACAGATGAATATTGCCTTACAGTCCTGAAGTTTTTCCTCCTGCAGCTACAGGATTCCCGTATAAATAAATTTTCTGTTTTGTTTTGTTTTTGATTTATTTTCTGTGTCTCTGTCTTGAGATTATCTTCATTTGCATGCAGTTAGGGGTCATAACCTCTTGCTGCCAGTTTTGGTCACCCAGGAACTCTCATTCCATTTCACTTGTACTCCATGTTGTCTCATCTTTTTCCACATTACAATTTTCAACCTGTCTCCTGTTCCTCTTGCCTCCAGGGTTCTAATTCCAGGCTCAGTTCCTGTTACTCTAATTCTCTCTCCAGTCCCTCTACTTCTTTATCTCCTATTATTTTCCTTCTCCACTCTCAGCCTGGCAGCTTCAATTTCTGCTCTGCTTGGGCACCCAGCAGAGACTTGCAACTAGAACGGCAAAGCTGCAAGTTTGAGACTTTGTCTGAGAAAGTCTTTCTCAGCAAGAAGTCTTCTAAAAGTTATGAGCAAATGAAAGATTTCATGCCGCACAGGTAAAACTGAGAATACTGAAAATGACAAGTGAAACCTGTTTAATACATTCATTTCATGACTACTGTTCTTCAGGAGGAAGCTCACCCAAAAGACCAACGATCAGAAGTGATGAAGAAAGAGATCATCTGTCTATGCTATCATAATGTTTTGTGAAAGTCAGGATGATGTGGACAGCGGATCAAAGAGAAAAGCCTTGCTGGGCTACCAGGTGAGCCACCCCTTTGAAAATAACAAAGACATAACAAAGTTTTGTGTTTATTAAATAATTATTTCTTTCAATCTGAAAAAAAGTGCTGCCTTTTGTGGTACTCAGCAGATTATAATATAATCTACAATGAAATGTATACATATAGTATTCATTGAAAATCTTTTGTTTTGTTTTGCTTTGTTTTGCCAACAGCCAAATGCATTCTAAAGAACAGAAAATTTTCTCTCTTTTCTAACACACAAGTGTTATCTTGATGTTAAGCACATTTATGCACAACACACCATATCAGTGTGACCTGATTTGGCCTCATTACTTTTCTGAATGTGTCCTGTTTTGTGAAAAAACTTGTATTGACCACAAAATTACGTCCACTTGCCTGCATAGACTGTACTTGTGCTTAACTCATTTCTGACCTCTGAGTAAATATCACAACAATGAATTCACACTGATTAATAAGTCAACAATTTCACATACTCTTGTTGTGGTAAATAGTTCAAACAAGAACTGAGGAGAAAGCTGTAATGGAGAGACCAGCATCTGCCCTAGCTAGGCGTCTACTTTTTCTTTAATAACAGTAAGGAGGAGCAGTGGGGTCCCTGCTCCCCGTGAGATGTAGGTACCATCATGCCCTTTAACACCCCAGCAGGGATTGCAACAGCAGCATGGCAACTTCTGGCAGTTTCAGGTGAGGAATTTGATCATTTACACTGATGGGAAGACAGCAGAACTCTTTGCAAAAATACATAAATAAATATATAAATACATAAATAAATAAAGCAAAATCCCAGTTTACTTGCTGTGTAATGATATTCATGAAAATTCTCATCCACTGACATTTTTCATGTCTGGAATCCAAATGATTTTGTTTCCCTGTGTGTACTTGAACATTTCTCACTTAACAAAAAAATTTAAGGTTTAGTGAAAATGACTCAGAATGAGTGAGTAGTGTGCTCTTGCTGCTAAGAAAACTACCAGTAGGTTGTGGGATAACCCCAGCTGGCAGCTGAGCCCCAAATATCCACTAACTCACACCCCACAGAGCAGAGGAGGAGGGAGTCTGAAAGGTAAAAGTGTAAGAACTCATGGGTTGAGATAAAGACAATTCACTAAGCAAAGCAAGAGCTGCCTACAAATAAAACCAAACAAGGAATTTATTCACTGTATCCCACTGGCATGCAGATGTTCAGTCACTCCCAGGAAAGCAGAGCCCATCATGTGCAACTGTTTCTTAGTAAGATAAATGCCATCAGACACTTTCTGTCTGTCACATCTTGTCCATCCCATCCCATTCTTTTTCCTCTCACCTTTAGGTTTTTGTGTTTTTTTGTTTGTTTGTTTGCTTGTTTGTTTGTTTGTTTTTTCCCAGCTTTTATTCCTGAGCATATCATCATGTGATATGGAATATACCCTTGCTCCATTTGTGTCAACAGTTTTGGATATGTCCCCTCCTAGCTCTTTGTGCACTTCCAGACTCCTTATTGGCAGGGAAGCATTGGAAGATGAAACTTTCTTGATTCTTCAAGCACTGCTCAGCAATAACTAAAACATCAGTGAGTTATCAGAATTGAATTCTCAAGTCCAAAACATGGCATGATACCAGCAGCTATGAAGAAAATTAATTCTATCCCAACCAAAACCAGAACACAGTGTTCATGGTTGCATTCAAATGATAGAGTCTTAGAACCATTCAAGTTGAAAGGGACCTTTAAAGGCCATCTAGCCCAAATCTCCTGCAGTGAACAGGAACATCTACAGCTAGACCAGGTTGCTTGGAGCTTGGTTAACCTGGGGGACCGGATCACCTCCATTAACTTACTGACCACATTTTTTTGTCAAGGCCCAGGACAAGAATGGTATACTACTGGCTTATGCCCAACTTGTCATCCACCTGTACTCCCAGGCCCTTTGGACAGGTTTGTTTTCAATACTTTCATCCCACAGCTGGTATTGGTAGTGACTGTTGCTACCTTCCAAGTACGAGATTTCACACTTGGCTTTCTTGAACCTCATGAGGTTCTCCCAGGCCCCCTACTTGTGTTTGTCTAGGTCTCTCCGGATGTCATAGTATCCCTCAGGGATATCAACTGTATCACACAGCTTGGTGTCATCCACAAACTTGCTGAGAGTGCACTTGATCCCTCTATCGATGTCACTGATGAAGATACTAAAGAACGTCATTCCTGATACGAATTCATGAGGGGTACAACTTACCACTGAAGTCCATCTGAACATGAGCCATTAACTACTACTTTCTTGATATGATCTTGCTACCAGTTCCTCATCCATCAAGCAGTCCACTCACCAAATCCATATATTTACAATTTGGAGAGAAGGATGTTGTGGGGAATTTGTCAAAGGAATTAAGTTCGAACAGTTGCCATCAGTGGCTTTTCCCTTTTCTATTGATGAAGTTACACCATCATAGAAGTCCACTGGGTTGGGCAGGATGGACTTATTCTTGGTGAAACTGTACTGGCTGCCTCACATTATATTGTCATCTTCCATCTGCCTTAATATGGTTTCTGGAAGGATCTGCTCCAGCACAGAAATAAGGCTGACAGATGGCTAGCTCCCTGGGTTTTCCTTTCTACACTTCTTAAAAACATGTGCAACATTGCTTTTTTTCCAATCACCAGGGGCTTCTGACCACCATGACTTTTCATATATCATTGAGAACTTGAGAATGATTGCCAGTAGATCAAGAGTGGTGATTCTTCCCCTCTACTCAGCAGTGATGAGGCCACACCTGGAGTGCTGTGTTCAGTTCTGGGCACGCCAGTAAGAGACATGGAAAAGCTGGAGTGCTCACCAAATGAAAATTATGACAGGCATGGATCAACCTTCCTACCAAGAGATCTGGAGAGAGTCAGGACTGTACAGTCTGGAGAAGAGGAGGCTCAGGGGAATCTCATCAATGTCCATAAATATCTGAAGGGAGGGTGAAAAAAAGACAGAACCAGGCTCTATCCAGTGATGCCCAGCAACAGAACAAGAAGCAATGGACATAAACAGGAACACAGGAATTTCACCCTGAATATCATGAAACTCTTCTGCACTGTATGTTCAGCTGGACACTAACACAGGTTGCCCAGAGAGGGTACTGATTCNTTTGTTTGTTTGCTTGTTTGTTTGTTTGTTTTTTCCCAGCTTTTATTCCTGAGCATATCATCATGTGATATGGAATATACCCTTGCTCCATTTGTGTCAACAGTTTTGGATATGTCCCCTCCTAGCTCTTTGTGCACTTCCAGACTCCTTATTGGCAGGGAAGCATTGGAAGATGAAACTTTCTTGATTCTTCAAGCACTGCTCAGCAATAACTAAAACATCAGTGAGTTATCAGAATTGAATTCTCAAGTCCAAAACATGGCATGATACCAGCAGCTATGAAGAAAATTAATTCTATCCCAACCAAAACCAGAACACAGTGTTCATGGTTGCATTCAAATGATAGAGTCTTAGAACCATTCAAGTTGAAAGGGACCTTTAAAGGCCATCTAGCCCAAATCTCCTGCAGTGAACAGGAACATCTACAGCTAGACCAGGTTGCTTGGAGCTTGGTTAACCTGGGGGACCGGATCACCTCCATTAACTTACTGACCACATTTTTTTGTCAAGGCCCAGGACAAGAATGGTATACTACTGGCTTATGCCCAACTTGTCATCCACCTGTACTCCCAGGCCCTTTGGACAGGTTTGTTTTCAATACTTTCATCCCACAGCTGGTATTGGTAGTGACTGTTGCTACCTTCCAAGTACGAGATTTCACACTTGGCTTTCTTGAACCTCATGAGGTTCTCCCAGGCCCCCTACTTGTGTTTGTCTAGGTCTCTCCGGATGTCATAGTATCCCTCAGGGATATCAACTGTATCACACAGCTTGGTGTCATCCACAAACTTGCTGAGAGTGCACTTGATCCCTCTATCGATGTCACTGATGAAGATACTAAAGAACGTCATTCCTGATACGAATTCATGAGGGGTACAACTTACCACTGAAGTCCATCTGAACATGAGCCATTAACTACTACTTTCTTGATATGATCTTGCTACCAGTTCCTCATCCATCAAGCAGTCCACTCACCAAATCCATATATTTACAATTTGGAGAGAAGGATGTTGTGGGGAATTTGTCAAAGGAATTAAGTTCGAACAGTTGCCATCAGTGGCTTTTCCCTTTTCTATTGATGAAGTTACACCATCATAGAAGTCCACTGGGTTGGGCAGGATGGACTTATTCTTGGTGAAACTGTACTGGCTGCCTCACATTATATTGTCATCTTCCATCTGCCTTAATATGGTTTCTGGAAGGATCTGCTCCAGCACAGAAATAAGGCTGACAGATGGCTAGCTCCCTGGGTTTTCCTTTCTACACTTCTTAAAAACATGTGCAACATTGCTTTTTTTCCAATCACCAGGGGCTTCTGACCACCATGACTTTTCATATATCATTGAGAACTTGAGAATGATTGCCAGTAGATCAAGAGTGGTGATTCTTCCCCTCTACTCAGCAGTGATGAGGCCACACCTGGAGTGCTGTGTTCAGTTCTGGGCACGCCAGTAAGAGACATGGAAAAGCTGGAGTGCTCACCAAATGAAAATTATGACAGGCATGGATCAACCTTCCTACCAAGAGATCTGGAGAGAGTCAGGACTGTACAGTCTGGAGAAGAGGAGGCTCAGGGGAATCTCATCAATGTCCATAAATATCTGAAGGGAGGGTGAAAAAAAGACAGAACCAGGCTCTATCTGGTGATGCCCAGCAACAGAACAAGAAGCAATGGACATAAACAGGAACACAGGAATTTCACCCTGAATATCATGAAACTCTTCTGCACTGTATGTTCAGCTGGACACTAACACAGGTTGCCCAGAGAGGGTACTGATTCTTCCTCTTCAAGAACTTCGAAGGTTGCCTGGATGTGGGCCTGAGCACCCTACTTTGGGTTTCCGTCCAAAAGCAAAGGTTGGACCAGACAGTCCCAGAAGTCCCTGCCAACATCAGCCATTCCATGATCCTGTGATTCTGTGAAAATCTTAAATATGTAGCTAGGGAAAACACAACTGTTATAGTTATCAAATGTGACTGTTTAGGGATTGTATACATGGGAAATTGGAATGCAATAGACTTGAGCAAAAATTTACAATGCAATAATGACTTTCATTAGTGGGTACAAGGAGTGGCGCTGTGTGGCTCCATGAAGGACTACAGCAAATGCACTTCACATTCATAACTCAGCTTGCTACAGTGAAGGTTTCTGCAGTTTCTTTACTCCCACTTAAAACAAATGATCCTTTCTTATCTTATTTACTGCAGAGAAGAAAAAAGCAACAACTGTGATGAGATTTTAATTCAGAAATACAGGAGTTGTGTGAATCTACAAGCTCCAAGCTGAACACTATAAATGAAAATGAATCTTTAATAAATCAGCAGCACAAGATTTTTTGCAGTTGTAGCCTACAAGAATACAAAACTCTTATTAATATAATGGGTGAGACAAAAAGCTGCAATTTTATGACATCCGTAACGATAAAACTTATATCCCATTTGATAATTTTCTAGTCCTTATTAGGTACTTAGAAAAAGGAATAACTGATGGAGGGGCATCTATGGAATAACTTACTCATTAAACTATTGGCGATTATAACAATTATTTTTTTTTTTAATGAAAACATGAAACTATTTCTAAGCATGTAGCTAAAATAAATCAAAGCACTGATACTTCACAGAACACTTAAGTGATGTATTAAGGAACTGAATGTACTTTATTTGCAGAACAAAGTAATTTAAAGACTACTACTGACAGATCATAGACTTCTATTTTAATTATGATGACTACTCTTGTAATATCAAGTAGAACCTCCATCTTCATTTAACTTACCTGCATATGTAAAACATATACAGATAATATACATAAAAATCTAGGAAATAGATAAGCTTCAATCTGATATGATAGTCAATATTTCCTGTATACTTTCATCATCAGAAACTATCTTTATTGTAACTATATCAGGTTCGAAGATCAATCTTATAAGAAGTAGCAAACTGCTTGGAAGGGAAGGAAAAAATCAGTGCAGAAACCAATTGAAGAAAAGGTGATCTTGATTCAGACTGTACATTACAGTAGTTTCCTCAGAATCTATAAATTTTTAATTGACCAGGCACAAAATCGAGTGTTAAAACTGAATTTTCTAGTAACTATAGGAAAAAAAGAAATCTTAATGGCATGATATGGTTTACACTGTTCCTAACATAACGAACAGAAATTAAGAGAGAGATTCCAGAAAGCTTTACTGATATGAGAAATCTTTGACTTTGAAAATAATGAGAAGGGAGACTATGAGTGCAAATTACATATGCTAATCCTCTTCACAGCAAAACAAAGTTTCGTGTGTTGTCTGAGGAAGAGAGTAAGATTCAGAAGAAATAGCAATGAACAGTGTGCATACAGGTTGAAATGTTAATTATTGCTGTTAATATTACTTACATAATAATTATTATCAATATAAACCCAAAACTGTGCAGAACACTACCAGTACATATTTTATTGGAGGTCAGTTTTGTTTCTTGCCTAAAATAGTTCCTGCAAGAACTCGAGATAAGAGTACTTGAAGCTCTCCAAGTGATACTCATGGAGCATCATCTTAGAATAAGGAATTGGATAAATAATTGATTGGATGACTGCAGCCAGAAGGCTGTGGTCAGTGGATCTATGCCCATGTAGAGGCTGTTCACACATGGTGTCCCCCAAGGGTCTGTCTTGGGATTGACACTCATTAACACTTTTATCAGTGACATAGACATTGAGTTTGAGTACATTCTCTGCAAGTTTGCCAACAAGCTGAGTAATGGAGATGACACCTTCAAAGGAAGTGATGCCATCCACTGGACAGGCTTGAGAAGTGGTCCCACATGAATCTAATGAGGTTGAACAAGGCCAAGTGCAAGGTATTGCACTTGGATCAGGGCAATCTCAGATATAAGTAATGACTTAGAGAACGTAGAAGGAGTAGACCTGCGGAGAAGAACTTGGGGCTCTTGGTAGATGAAAAACTTAACATGAGCTGTAATGTGCTCTTGCAACCTGGAAAGCCAACTGTATCTTGGACTGTATCAAAAGAGGAGTGGCCATCAGGCCAAGGGATGTGATTTCCCCCTTTGCTCTGAGCTTGTAGGGACCTATCTGCAGTAATGTCTCTAGAGTTGGGGCCCCCAGCACAAGAATCACGTGGAGCTATAGATGTGGATCCAGAGAAGGGTTGTGAAGATTATCAAAGAGCTTGTTAAACTTTCTTACAGAATCATAGAATCACAAGGCTGGAAAGGACCTACTAGGTCATCTTGTCTAACCATCTACCCATTACCATTATTGCCACAAGCTTCTAAACCATTTCTTTTAGCTCCTCATCCAGATGCCTCTTGAACACGGCCAGGGATGGTGACTCCACCACCTCCCTGTGCAGGCCATTCCAGTGCCTGACCACCCACTGAGAGAAAATTTTTTTCCTTATGTCCAATGTAAACCTCTTCTGGTACAACTAGAGACTATTTCTTCAGGTCCAATTTGTTGCCTGGGAGAATAGGCCAATCCCCTCCTCATCACAACCTCCCTTCTGGAAGTTGTAGAGTGCAATGAGGTCTCCCCTGAGCCTCTTATTCTCCAGACTAAATAATCCCAGTTTTGATTTTATATTCTATTTTGCTACAATTAATTACATCTAACTGTTGATTAGTTCTGATTTTATATATTCCTAACATGATTACATTTTGTAACTTTCTCATAGCTCTTATTGTTTTATTATTTGTATCAGGAGTTATTATCCATTTTCCTGATTGCAGTTCAGTCATCTGTCAAAATGAATACATATTTTTTCTTAGTCACATTTTTTTAGAGGAAGTGTTACATGTACTACATAAAATAGTGGAGAACTAGGCTTATAATGTTCGTAGCTTTATAATAGTTCTATCTTAAAGTCTTCCTAATTTTCTCTTTATTCCATTTTGGTTTTATTTAGTTTTGTTGCATGCAAGTTGAAAACACTGCATACACTTATACATAAGTTCATACACTTACGAAGAAAGTTGAAGGAATTGGACTTGTTTAGCTTAGAGAAGGGTCTGGAGAAATGTTGTTGTGGCCTTTCAGTACATGAAAGGAGCTTATAATCAGGACAATTGTTTAATAAGTAATAGGATAAGGGGGGATGGCTTTAAACTAAAAGAAAAGAAAAACAGACTGGATGTTAGGAAGAAATTCTTTGCTCAGAGACTGGTGAAGGCCTGGAACAGGCTGCCCACAGAAGCTGTAGATGACCCATACCTGGAGGCATTCTAGGCCAGGTTGGATAGTTGTCGGTGCCCTGCATAGCCCTACACAGCCTGATCTAGTGGTGGCAACCTTGTCCATTGTAGAAGATGTGGAGCTAGATGATCGTTAAGGTCCCTTCCAACCTAAGCTGTTCTATGATTCTATGATGAAGACAAGCTATGTTTGGCCAGTGTATGGTGATATTCAGAACTAAAATGAAGGAACCTGCAGGTTCTACCATTATCCAATCTATATGGACTTTAAAAGAATCATGGGCTTTACCCTAGTACCTGCCTCTGAACTGTGGTAAAAGTTTTGGAAAAAAAAATTTGTTTTGAGAAAGAGATTTCAAAAGGCCTTGAAAATTGTCATTTTTTCACTGAAACTTTGTTCTACTGAAAACTGTTGACATCCAAAAAGGATAAAAACCACAGTTGCTTAGATACAGTGTATTAATATAAAACTTCTGTGCGAACTTCCAGCCAGCGTTTCTGGTATATAACCAAGACATGCAGGGCACGACGGACTATCACTCTTTTGAGATCAGCTATCCAGCTGTGCGTCATATCTCATCCATCTCTAAGCTGCAGGTACTGAAACAGATGAAACACCACTAATCACCCCAACCAATTCAAACAAACAGCAGCTTGCCTACTTTGCACACTCATCTTAAATTCATATCTCTGCTGTCTTTGTAAACACTATCTGGAAATCAAGCCAAAAGTTTTCCACCAGGAAAAAAAAAAGTCTATTATCAATTAAAAAAGATTGCTCTACAGGGATAGTTGACATTTTGAACTAATGTAAAGGCACTATAAATAAGTATTAAGGGTGTTAGGTTGCTTATAGCATCTGGGAATTTAACTAATTTAACAGTTTGTAAGACATTTAACAATCACCATATGAGAAAGTACTCTGGAATTAGTAATCTGGTATGCAGAAGGGAAATTCATTTTGCTTTGACACTTCTTCTTCAGCTTACAAATTATGATCTATGCCCTAGGCTATCAAACATCAAGTCACAAAATTATTCACAAAGGGTTTATGGTTCAAGTGGTAAATCCAGTCATTTGCAAAGTGTTGACCCAAGTGAGTCAGCACAGAAAGCTTGATCTTTCAGTTTGATGAAAATGTAATTTTATGGATGTCAAGTCGAAGTTCAAAAGTGACATATAGTGTCATACAGATAAATAGTTTTGCCAACAGCAATGCCATAATTCATAAGTGCTTGTCTAGCCAATAGTAACTGCTGTGATGATAAAGAAGACTACTTGCTAGTAAATGCATATTTTATTTCATTTTAAGTATCAAGTGAATCTTTAGAATTAAAAATTAAAAGAGGACTGGTTAAGAACTACGTTTAACAGTTTGACACCATATTTCAATTAATTGTAATGAAGATCTATGGAAATATTTTTAAAATTTATTATTTTCATTACTATTATTTTGTACACATCACTTTCACACTATTAGAGAAAAATAGTCACTTTAGTTTTCGACCAATGTCAAAGTGAAGTTAAAATGTTGTGTACAATTATGACATTAGTTATATTGTAGTTGTTAAGAATTAAAACTGAAACGAGAGATCTTCTCCATTCTGAAAAAAATTTTTTCTGTGTGCTTTCTTGCAACATGAGTAATACTATAATAATATAATATATAACTATAATATAATAAATATAGCAGTAATACTATTTGTATATGATCGCTTTCTCTTCCCTTGAATTATTTCATTTATAGTGGAAAAAGCATATAAAAATAGTACATAAGGATGTGTGGAAAATGGAATCTAACTGCCCCAGTAGTATTTTATTTATAACAAAGTGGTGCAAAGTAATTAACGTCCTTGATTATCTGTTCCTACCAAGATCAGCTAGTTAAAGACAGTCATTCTGTTCAAATCTAAGCTTTCTATGCAATTTCTTAAATGTCTTAATTC
>VXAB01008325.1:177057-190815 GCA_013399175.1 Odontophorus gujanensis | reverse complement strand
TTATTGTTTTTTTTTTTTTTTTTTTTCAAACCTGTCAAGCCAGTCCAAGTAAATTTGGGGCCATTTTATCTTAGGTTATCTCTTTTTTATGTCTCTGATACTGCTGTTTGGTTTAAGATTAGCACATTGATTTTTGTCATAGGTCATGTTTTTTAATAGATCTGTGTCGCCTGCAGAAAACTCCTCTGCTCTGTATTCCGGAGCGGCCTCAGAATAGGTGATGGAGAAGTTTAAGGCAGAATATTCAAGTGCGCAAAGGCAGCAGTCTGTCCCGTGCTCCAGCGCTGCCTTCTGCTCCCAGCACCGCAGCGCTAAATGGTTGGCGCAAAGAGCTCGAGACGAAAAGGTTTTACCCAAAGTAGCAGTCGTGTCTGGGAGTGATGAGCATCTGCAGTTTTAAGTGCCCGTCTCTACATTTTACTCTCCTTCTGTCTGCTACTTGGAAAGAAAAATAAAATAGTTTGTTGCAAAGAAGACGAAAAGTTACACCAAACACCACGGTTCTCAGAAATTGCTTGTCTCTCAAAAGCAGCTTTTTTTTTTTTTTTTTTCCCTCTGCTGTTATTAGACAAAATGAAATGTTACTGTTGGAGAAAAATAAAATGATATTCACAAATCCCACTGGGCAGAAGCAGGGTTGTTGAAAAGAAATAGGTTTGCCTAAATGATCTGCACATGTTGCTGGTATAGCAGCTGAAAATAAAATGCTTCAAACATAGCCTTACATTTGGGATTTTTTAACTTTGCAGTGTGTGCTGGGCGCACAGAGCTGCACATGGGCAGAGGTAGAAAAAGGGATGGGCAGCCCTTGTCTGGACAGCAGAATTGTGCACTGAGTGGATTTGTGGGGATTTTAATAAGTTTAATGGTATTTTACCAGTGTTAATGAAATCTCTTCTTAATCCAATGTTAAACATCAGCAGACTGCAGAGAAAACTTAGTTTTGTTATTCTTCCAAATAACTGCTTGAAGACTTGGTTGCAAGATGCTGCGAAACCTTCCCATTTGGAAAGAAGCAATTATTTCTCTCATAAAATGTTCACTGCCCTCTCACAATCTTTTCATCCATCTGGAGATACCATGTTTATCGCTGAGTTAAAGCTGTAAGAAAGAGAAGGGTGCAGGCAAATTTCCCCTTTGTTTTAAAGCACTGTGCCTCCTAAGTTACATGAGCATTACAGAAAAGCAGGCACATGCCTGATGGGTTTGGCTCAGGAGACCCAGTGAAAAGGGAGCGCTTCTGCTCTGAAATCACTTTGTCAGGATCTGGGGTGAAGGCAAAATTCAGTTTGGTTATCAGCACTTTTGGGTCAGCTAACAGTGCTGTAGGAGCAACTTCACAGTGATTTATCTGCCTCCAGAGATAGGCAGATTCAGAGAGGGACAGTCTGGTTTTATACACATAGAAGTAAGTGGGAATGCATGGAGTGAGATAACAGTTTGAAGTGGGAAGGCAAAATACTCTGTCATTCCTCAGTCCCTAATGCGACCACTCTGCTTCAGCTTACCTCCTTATTGTGTTTATTCAGAATTAACAAACCATTGTAGGACTAATTAATGTTGATACAGTTGATAGTGATTAAAGGCAAAGTAAAGCGAGGTTTTGTGAAAATGTCATCTAAGGATTCAGTAATGGTTCAGTTTACCTCAGATACCATCATGGTCAGTTTTTCCTAGTATGAAACTCCAGCAAACATACAGAAAGATCTCCTTAAGAGACAAAGAAGTGAACTGATGAGCATCTCATTTTGAGTGTGAATTGTATTTTGGTAAATAAAAAGAGCCTGTGAGTCCATTAACGAAGCTGATATAACATTTCTTGAATAGTTGCCAAAGTTCCACAAGAATAATTAAAAAGGATCGTTGCTGTGAATGCAAGGAACAGAAAGTTGTGTATTCTTACGGAGCCTCAGTCTGTTGTTGCAAATATTTTAGGCCATGTTATCTGATATAATCACCAGCATACACGAAGTGCCATAAATGGTGTAGTCCAGTGCCAGATGAGTTTGAGTGGTAGGCTTTTGAAGTATATAACATATGAATGTTTGGTTTATTTATTTATTTTTTTGTGTATGTGTGTGTGTGTGGATTAGAAATTATTCATTGAGTAAGCATGAAAATATGTCTCATATTTCTGTATTTTCATTGTTCATGGACTCAGAATTAGGCGTACACAGAATCCAATCATCTCCTTAATGCCTTTCAGTGCTGCCTGCTGTCTTACTCAGGAGAGCAAAGTATTCTTGTTACAGAATATTCCTCCGAATCCAAAGTAGTTTTGGGAGTTTGTTTGGTAGTGGAGCATATGCATTTAATCCTGATAGCTGCTGTCCTTGTAATGAAAATCCAGTCAAAGTGTCATGCACCTGAGCCAAATTTTGAAGCGGTCTACTGGCTTAGCACTTGCTACTGCTTTTAATCTTGTCAAAGTTCAACTTGAACTGTTTGTGGTAATTATTACATTTTTCTGCTTGCAGGACTGTGCGTCATGGTTGTGGTTTACACGTAGGTATTTTCCTCCAAGTTATTTCATTGGCAGGTTCTGTAGCTTCATAAATGGTTGCTGGTTTCAAGGTAGTTAAAAATACTTGCAATTCGAGTCTGGATGATGAAGAGGCCAAGCCTCATAGTCTCAGGAAAGCGAGTATTTTTTTTTTATTAGGAGTGTTACTGGATTTGGCTATTTCTTATGCAAGAAAATGGTGTATAAAATTAAAAAACTTATTTTGAGTATGTTAAGACGTGGGATACTGATGTATTTTCTTTGTGTGTGTGGACATCTGTTTATGAGGATAATAAAACTGAAAAATCATCTGGTGATTACAGAATTTTATGCAGCAGTATCATTTCACATTCAGTTGACTAGCTCCCATTACTAACCTGGGTACCATATTTTTATCAACAGTAGTAGAATTTTTGCTAAGACAGAGATACTTGGGAATCGTTGTGCAGGAAAACGAGCTTCTGAAAATGCTCTGCTTGGAACAGGGTTTTCCAACATGGATATTAAAGTTAGGTGAATTTTGAGGTTGAGTCAGAAGGGCATCTGACTTTGCCAAGGCGAGCTTTGTGACACCTGAGTCCTGCTGCAGATGTTGGGTATGCAGATGTGTGAGAATGCTGCCCCAGTGCTGCAGCACAGCCCTAGCACCATGCCTGGCTGCCCTGTGCTTCTTGGGGTGTGCAAGGTGGACCAGAGTCCTCCCATTGCTTACCTGCATTTGCGGGTTTCACCATCGCCATAGTGACTGTGTATGCTGAGGTTACGTGACTGTTTTGTGTTTGTTTGCTTTCCATTTTGGAATAGTTCTGTCTGTGTACAGAGATGGGGAAACCATGCAGTTGAAGTAGGATGGAGGCCTTTGCCCTTATGAAGAACAACTCAGAAGCTGGGGCTGAAGAGGGTAAAATTGATGCGTTGGTTTGGCTTTGGTATTCCATATCATTTCTGGGTGCCAAAGAAAGCATAATACCCCTTAAGTACTCAGGGTGTATAAGCAGTATAGCTTATGTTTTGAAAGCATTTTATCCGGCAGCCTGTTTCAAGAACTGAAAGAATCTCTGACTGATTTATTGTAGTTAAAAGATCAGTACCAGAGCCTTCGATTCTTTACGCCTGCTTTCTGTACCCTTAGTAGTTTTGCTAACGGCTTGTGTCTCCGAAAGAATTCTGGTGTTTATTTTAAAAGTGGATTTTTGAGGGAGTTGGAAACATTCTATGGAAAAACCACATAAAGAACAATGTTTCACTGGCTTCCACCTTCTTGTGAAAGGCACCTTGTTAAGTGGTAAATGGTCTTCATGAAAAGCTTCTTAGCAAGTCTTTTTGAAATGCACACAGTTAGGGCTTCGTTTTTTTTTTTTTCCTGCTAGCCCCATATCATTTTGGGGAGGGAGGGGTGAAGAAGAGCTGTTCTCTCTCCCTCTGTGTCTGTGACTCCAGCAATCAACCAGCCTCACGCTGGGCTAAGAAAGTAAATGAATGCCATGAGTCCTTCAGGAGTCATATCTGTTCAGTCTTATGGATTATTGTGCAATATGTGTATACATTCTTATGTGAATATGCATGGCATTCAGTGGGTGTACACATGTGTATAGATGTACATGGGTTGCTCTGAAAGTAATGCCTCCAACTTATTTCCATGTAAACTACAACAGATACGGACAGCACAATAGAACTTTTTGATAGACTACATTCTCTGCTACAAAATACTGTTTTTCAACCCTGTTACCAGCATTAACTATGCAAATTTGCCAGCCATTAACAAGAGCCTGCACACTGAGCTTGTAAATTCTGCATCAGTGGAGGCGACTCACTGTCACTGTCACTGCTGCTGGAACACACCACCCCATCTCACATCAGAGGATGTGTTCACATTCTCTGTTTGATCTCCATAAATGTTCAGCAAGTGCTGAGGAATGGCAGTGGGTACAATTCTTTCTGCGTGGAGGAATTCTGCTCCACAGCTTTGCTCCATATGCACTTCCATGTTAGCTGCCATTTTGTTGTCAAGCTACCCCTCTGCTGCCATCTGTTGCATGGCAACAGCATGTAACAGAATATTGTTGGGAAGCTTCAACCTCTGCTGCTGTACCACCAACATCTGCCTCTGATGTCGTGGATCGATATAGTAAAATTGGAGGCATTACTTTTGGAGCAGCCCTTGTATGTTTGCAAGGGTACATGTATGCGTGCATTGAAATGTGTCACTAAATGGTGGTGTAGCATGGAGTGATATCATGATTATTGTGTGGGAATTAAATCGCTAGAATTTTTAATCAGCAAACTTAAACATTTAGATGATGAGCAGTTTTACAAACCAATTTTATTTCTAACATTCCAGCAAAGACTTTTTTTTTTTTTAATTTAAAGTAAAATAATAATAACAAACAAACAAACAAATGATGTAGGTTCCATGGTTTAATTGTTGGCGTTCTTCCTTCTGTGCCGTTTCATTTCAACGCTGGCAGCCCCGA
The DNA here is from genome assembly GCA_013399175.1 of Odontophorus gujanensis. Classification (NCBI taxonomy): domain Eukaryota; kingdom Metazoa; phylum Chordata; class Aves; order Galliformes; family Odontophoridae; genus Odontophorus; species Odontophorus gujanensis. The sequence continues at coordinate 185,838 of VXAB01008325.1, read as the reverse complement.
GACTGATGGTAGTCAGGTGGGTTGGTGCCCGAGCTTACAGACGTAACTTGACACAGAAATTGCAGGCATGTGCTTTGAGAACTCTCTGGGCTTGTTAGAGTACCTTGTTACTGCTGCTGCCTGAAGCAGCCATGTCACTGGGCAGTGTACCACGGGTTGGAATATTAGGCTTCAACAAGGCGCGTAAAGAAGGCTGGTCATTTTGATCTCCTCAGAGAAAATGTTAACAAAGACACAACCTTTCTGAGAGGAAGCAGGAATAGCTATGAGATGCACCTGTCCTGCTTTGACTTTCTGTTAGCCTTTCAGATTTTGCAAGGCAAAGAGAAGTATTTTGGAATGGGGATTTTCTTCTGCTGCTATCCAGTTCTGAGCATTGATTTTTTGAGAAATGTCTTCAGTCTCATGATTAATCTAATCTTCCAGTGTTTCTGAATGGTGTAATTCACTGTGGAGAATAAAGGGTCCTGTTTTGTTTAAGTTTTCTTCGCGCTTGTGCTTAAAATCAAGTCAGTCAGCTACACAGCAATAGAATGAAATGGAAACGTTTGGTTTAAAATAAACAGACATGTTATTGAAACTGCTTTCTAGTGATGTTACATTTATTGTGAGTAAACCCTACTGTAATGTAGTTCAACATAGCTGAATGGAAGAAGGGGATCCTTCGTGCACTGGAAGTCTTCCTTGCCTTTGTGCTCTCTCCCAATTCGTTGTAGCCTCTACAGGCTCTTAAATGATACTAAGCTCATTTGAAATGGTAGGTATTATTTTACAATATGTAAACGTGTATAGTTATGTGAAATCCTCTTTTTTAAGAAAACGGGCCTAAATTGTTACGTTGCAGAACCACAGATTCCCACTTGCATGGATTTTTAAAAGTAATTTGTGTTAAAATCAAATACTTCAAAATAAGAAAAAGAGGGGGAAAAAAAGAATTGAGATTATATTTCATTCCTGTAGAACATCATGGTTTCCAATTACAGAAAAGGAAAAACTCCTGTACGTCCTTCATCTGGGAATGCATCTTTCATATTTTACCATTGACAGGTTGATGAAAATCCATTGTTAGATCCTAGTTTTACAAAAAAAAAAAAGAGTTTGTGTACTTTTGACTGCTGCAAAATGTAGGGAAAGAGATGCCTGCTTTCTCTATCTGGTATGATAGGACTTATATGGCCATTTTTTATGTTTAAATGCATGGCCAGTAAAAATGCTGTCAAAAGATAAATCAGCTAACGAGAAGATACACAAGAACCCTGTTAATTAGCCAGATCTGCTTGAATTGCTAATATCAGCTCCTTACGTATAATTCTTCAGGTTTGGCAATTCTTTCTTGAAAAGCCTTGATGATTATGGATCTTATTCTGCCACTTGCACTACAGACTGGTGTAAGAGTGTACCTATCCAGGCTGGTACATGGTGTGGAAAAAAGGGGATCATAGACTGATGAAACCTATGTTTACAGTGTTTGTAATGGTTTACTGTTTATATTTACTTTTCCATCATTGAATCAGCATATTAATAGAACAAGGATTTATTCAAAAGTGATACTTCTAATAATAATAGTAATAATAATAATAATAATAGTAATAGTAATGATAAAAAATCCTGCATGCTTATCACTGAGTAACTTTCAGTTTTTTGGTATTGTTCTTATTTGACTCTTGAAAAACTGTTTGGATTTTTCCTTATAGATGCCATTTTAATTTTTTTGTGTGTCAGTAAATGAAATGGTTTTGGAGCGGAGAGAGGATATGATTTGGTAGTGAATCATTTGATGAGGTAAAAATCTGGTGTGTGAAATACATTTTCTTTCATCACTTGGCTGAAATATCCTTTTATTTCATTCTTACGGATAAAACTTAGCCTCGTGACGTTTAGGAAATGTGTACTTTATTACAATGTATTTTGTGTCCAAATTAGTGTCTACTGCATAGTATGAGCATTCTTTATTCATTAAAAGAACATAATTTTTCCTTCCCAGAATGCATTCATATTTTGCTTGTGGGTGGATGCTGGTCAGTGGAGGCATATTCACATTTTGTGGTTTGTTTGTCAGCAGCAGTTGAGCACTGTGGCCTTTCCCTTGTGGGTAGCAGTGAAACTACCTTTTTGCTTTCGCTGACTTCAAAGTAATTGTTTTCATATTCATATTATGGTTCAGAAGAACTTCTTCCTTCTCTCTGCACACATTCCTTAATCCCATTATCTAATCTCACAGGGAATCGTTATGAAATACATATTAATTTTTATTACAGTACTTGTGCCGTAGACAGGATCTTTATTTTTACTTCATATTTCTTTTAATTTTGTACATAAATTTGAGTATCTTACATCTATCTGTGACTTTGAAGCTGGAGCCCCATATATTCTAAATCTTTTCCTTGAAACAAAACAAAATAATTCCAATCAATAGCTATAGTTTTGCCCATTTGGTAGCGCTGTGTAAATAATATCTAGGTTTTTTTATTTTTTAATTAATTAATTAATTAATTAATTAATTTTGAGGAGATTGGGAATAAAAGTAAATATTTCACCTACTGCTAGATTTGATAATGATCTTTGTGGTACAATTCTCAGTTTACTCTGCTAGTTTGTCAGTGTTAGGTGAGGACTGCTAACAGCTTTAATGATGTTGGCTTCCACAGAGTTGTTAAAAAGTTGCTCCAAAGATATTTGCTAATTAATGTTGTTAATGAGCAAGAGAAACAGCTGCATTGGGGGTTTTTCCTGTGTGTGTGTGTGGTAGTTTTTTTTTTTCTTTTTTGTTTGTATGTGTGTGGGGTTTTTTTGGTGGGTTTTTTTTTTCCTTTTAGTTGATGTCTAATCAAATTTTAAAAATAGTTACGCGTTCATACAGGCAGGGCATTTTTAGAGCAGAAGTTAACAAAGAAGGATCTATCAATCTTCTTCTCTTACTTATTGTTTCCTGAAAAGAAGGAAATAAAGAGACTCTGGAATTTGAAAGTATTGACCTTCTGACACACACACACAGCATGGTCATTGCACTGGCACATAGAGTGCCTTAAGCCACCGTAATGGCAGACTGCATTTTTGAAGTTACTGATATGAGAGCCAGCTGGATGGGGGATGGAGAGCCAACATTGACTCTATAGCTATTTGCAAGTTTCCACTTTAGAGCCAGACAGCTTCACTTTTATATTCCCAAACTTACCACTTAGGAATAATGTTGCTTTGTTCAGTTTAGTCAGGGATTTGTGACTGCTACATAGACTTAGTACCGTTTGGTCCAGAATTGTGTGGTCATTCTTCATAGAGATCTGCTTCACAGAGTAATTTCATTCATCTGGTGGTGGGGGANTAAAGATGTATTAGGGGACATAATATCTTTTTGTTTATATATATATATATATATATATATTTAATAAGTAGAAATGTCATCCATGTGCCAGAGTTGGGGATTTCTTTTACACTGATGGCATTGTCACTGGATAGAACTCTTTCAGAAAACCTTGCTGCTTTTGAGCAATAAGATACCATTTTGTCTGTCTGTTTTTCCTGCCTTCAAGTAATAATATCTATAACCAATAAGTAAAGCTTAGAAAANTTTGGTGGTTTTTTTTTTTCCTTTTAGTTGATGTCTAATCAAATTTTAAAAATAGTTACGCGTTCATACAGGCAGGGCATTTTTAGAGCAGAAGTTAACAAAGAAGGATCTATCAATCTTCTTCTCTTACTTATTGTTTCCTGAAAAGAAGGAAATAAAGAGACTCTGGAATTTGAAAGTATTGACCTTCTGACACACACACACAGCATGGTCATTGCACTGGCACATAGAGTGCCTTAAGCCACCGTAATGGCAGACTGCATTTTTGAAGTTACTGATATGAGAGCCAGCTGGATGGGGGATGGAGAGCCAACATTGACTCTATAGCTATTTGCAAGTTTCCACTTTAGAGCCAGACAGCTTCACTTTTATATTCCCAAACTTACCACTTAGGAATAATGTTGCTTTGTTCAGTTTAGTCAGGGATTTGTGACTGCTACATAGACTTAGTACCGTTTGGTCCAGAATTGTGTGGTCATTCTTCATAGAGATCTGCTTCACAGAGTAATTTCATTCATCTGGTGGTGGGGGAGGGATGAGAAACAGTGAGGGGACATTCAGATATAGCATTCTTCAAGGAAAATGTGCACCCACATTAGCTAGTCCCTTTTTTAAAAGCTTTTTAAAGATGAAGGCAGAGATTTGGATTGTGTATTTAAGAGCCAATACAGACTCGTGTCTTCAGAATACGTGTGATCTCCTAGATGGGCTGTCCATGTGTAGTCTGTAAAAGACCTAAAACTTCTTTATCGAAATGGCTCTTTTTCCCCCTTCCCCCCACCTTTTAATTTTTTTTTTCTTTTTTTGGTATTTGTTTACAGTTATTGCTCCAAAATACTTATACATCTTTTTATAGTTCTCTTGGGGCTTAGTTTATTAAAAATTAGTGATCCATCACTAAGTGGGGTACAGTACAAATACTGGTGCTCCCAAAAGGGAGTTTTTGTGCCAAACCAGACGAAATAATAAGGGATACATAAGCTGCCAAAAAGCGTGTCTCCCAATNTGAATATCTGGTATCCAAATCTGCCAATCACTTTTGGCACAGTGCCCATCATGGTCGCTGTGCCCATAATTAAATGCCTGTCATTAGTGTATTTTTCCATAACATTTACAATGGAAAAGGCAAGGGGTCCTTCCAGAGCTATGGCTGTCAGGGGAACAATAAAAACTAATTACACACTCTGCTGTCACCATTGTCAGCTCTGCTTTTGGGGGGAAAGAACATGGAAAGTGTGTGCCTAATAATTATATATATAAAATTATATATATACAATACCCAATTGGGGAAACTCAGTCAAAGAGAAGTGACATTTCCTTGGAAGTTTATTATTCCTGTATTCAAAAGACCTTAATTCTAAGGTTGTATTTTCCCCTTCACTTATGCCTAAGTTGCAAGCACTTTCCCCTTTACGTTCAGTCACTTCTGCGTTTCTCTCTTTCTTTCTGTCTTGCACGTTTTTTGGAGAACTGAGCTTTCCAACAAAATTACTGGGATCAAAGCTGGTATTTGCCTGCATTTGTTATGTGTGTGCAAGTCAACCTTTGCGTGCTTTTCCTAGTGTCCTGCATAGTAAACTGGATAAAATATGCTGAATGAAAGTGCCTCCAGATAATTTCACTTGTTCAACTTATTTAGGTTTACATTCCCCAGTTGCATATCATCCTTCGTGGAATCAAGAGAGTGAGGTTTTGAAGTGCTGCAGCAGTGGCTTTGGTGGGGTGTGTGCCAGTTCTGTTTGTCAGTGCACAGATATTTCCCAGTGTAAGCATAAGTGCATAGCTGGAGAGTGAATTATCTGTAGAACACTGTCCTTAAAGACATTGCAAGAGTGAAGTCATGCCGTCACACTAATATTTACTAATGCTTTTCTTCTGTAGCTGGTAAAATGAATAATTTATTTAAGCAAATTTTTTTAGCCCACAGATTTAAAAAAAGAATAGATCCTCAGAGCTAGGATTTTGAATACATTTGGGCGCAGCGAGATGCAGAAAAGAGCTGGTGGGGTTTTTGAGACTGCTTGGTGCCTGACTGCCTTAGATTTTATTTCTGCCATTTTATACCTGTTGGTGTTTATATATCCTTCAAAAAACAGTCCCTAAAGCTCTTGAGGAAAGCAATATAAATAAATATCTTGTTTTTAAAAAGTAGCTGAAGTTAGGAGCTGATGGATAGTAATGATGAATGGAATTCCATTTCTTTGTGTTCTATGGTAGCAGATACTATGCTACCTAAAGTGAGTGGGACTGGTCTACAGGTATTTGTCTGATTGCTTCCAAATGATTCCTAGACTGAAATTTCTTGAACAGCTTCTGCTGGGTTGAGGCTTTCAGCCTGAGGGCCACGGAGATGAGGTGCTCCCAGCAGGCGAACAGCAGGGCTTGATGGCTGAAGGGCTGGGCCCTGGGTATTCCTGGCTGTGAGAAAATGGGCAGCAGTTGTATGGGGCTCCTGGTGCATCTGGGACAATTTGGAATGTGCTTAAAAAACCCCTTACGGTTGTGAAAGTTAAATTAGTCTGATACAGTAATGCAAAATTAGGAGAAGTTACGTGTTTTCCAAAGTGATGCGAAGTGATGCACCACTCGTTCCTAGATAATGCTTTTGGAAGACTGGATGGATTTTGTGAAGTTTCAAATACAAGACAGCTCATTCCTCACTGATGCCATTTAAACATTGTGTTCAGGAAGTAATTCTTTCTTTTGTCAAAAGTAGACCACTGTTTGTTTTGTTTTGTTTTGTTTTGTTTTATTTTATTTTATTTTATTTTATTTTATTTTATTTTATTTTATTTTATTTTATTTTATTTTATTTTATTTTATTTTATTTTATTTTATTTTATTTACTTTCTCATTTTAAAAATAAGTCCTAGTTCTTAAACTGAATACATTGTGTACATATTTGAAATATCATGGTATTTTGTAGTCTGCGTGTCAGTAGATCCAGTTGTAGGATGGTGGACCCAATGTAATGTTATTTATATGTATTTGTAGTGACGTTGTCGTCGGTGTTCACAGAGATATTTGAAATTTTCTGTGAAGCTGATTTTTTTTCCTAATATTTTCTAATATTTTAAGAATATTATGTGAATTTTAACAGGTTATTTTGTTGAGTTCACAAACCTTTTTAAGGATGCATACACAATTTTACTGGGGGATTTACACTTTAGAACCATCCCCAGACAAACTACATTTACAAAAAATATCATGAACATTTCCTGCAGAGAGCATGATCATTTTGTAACATGCTTAATAGCATAATTCTCATTTAAAAACATGAAATATAAATCAGTCTCTTAACACTTGGCACAAAAGTTATATGCAGATAGCTTATTTTCTTCCCTAGCAGAACTTCAGTACATTTGTTGAGGGTCTGGAGAGTATAAAGAGATTCTTCATTAAAATAAAAACAAAATAAAAAGAGTGTTGTTATTCATGGTATCTTTAATCAAGGTGGTATGAAATTTTTCATTAAGGATAAGATTCACATCATAACAAGTGACAGTGTAGGTGAAGAAGGAAAATTAATTAGAGAGGTAGATCATGCTTTTTTCTCATTACATCCTGGCTGTTCATGGTTTTCAAATTCTAAGCAAACCTTTTCTCAATAGAACTTACTTGCCAGGAGCACTTTATGAAGAGAATCTCCATATTTACTGTTTCTAATCCAAAGCATGATAGTTTGCTCAAAATAAATAAATAAATAAATAAATAAATAAAAAAAATAAAATAAAATTCTGTGTGATTTACGGCATCCCTTTAATATTACTTTTTCAGACCCTCTCTCTGACTGAACTATATTTTATAGCTTACTGTAAAAAGAAATCTCCGTTTTCCATTTTTCATATTACCTTTCTTGATTTAGTGCTAGTATAATGGCCTTCTTCAGAACAAAGCATTTGGAGGAGTTTCACAGGCACTTTATTTTAGGTGTAGAGTGTGGATCTAATGCATTAGTGATGAAACCAATTTTACCTTTCTAAACTTCTTTGAGTAAATCAGATCATTGCAGAGCTCATTTGGATTTCTCTGTTTGTTTGCTGCTGTTTTTATTTTTTATTTTATGTGAAGAGGGAGATTACATTTAGTTTGTGTGGTTTTTTTCTTCATGAAATTAGTAGAGGATGCCTACAAGACCTGATGTTTGACCAAGAATTAATGTTAGGTAGGTTTAGCCCAAACATCTTTCATAATTTGTTTCCTTTCCTGTTAGAAAACTCTTACCTTTAATACAGAATGTCCTCTGTGTTACACTCTGTAACCAAAACGTTAAGACACAGTAACCGTTTGTAGCTCTCAGTCCCAAGAGGTCTGGCGAGGTACCTGGGCCATCAGTTCTGCAGTGTGCGAGGAGGAGGTTAGTGCTGCTTCCTGGGATTGCTGCTGGGATGGCACAGCCAGGGGCTGCTTTGGCTTGAGGAACACTCTCACCTTGGAGAAGGAAAAGGAAACAAATTTTATTTACTGATTGGTTTTGTTTTACAGATAAATTCATAGGTTTCAGACAGAACCTTTCCTGCTCTTCGTACCTAATGGCCCGTATTGCTGCAGGAGTGCTGCTATTAAAATAATATATCAGAAGCAGTAATGATGTTTACACAAATACCGCCTGTCCGTTGAGAATATATCTCAGTAATACAAAATCTTCTGATCTATAAAATGCTGAATTAATAATCACTCTTTTCCGTAGTATTCTGTAGTAACCGATAGTAATCAGACTATAAGTGGGGTTCTGTAGTACTTACTGATTTGAGTAAATAAAACAGTGCCTTAACATGTCCTGATCAGATGCTATGCTATATTTGCATTACATTTCTGTTGACTGTAATGAATCAGTGGGGATGTTATAATTTTTATTCTTCAGATTCGGAAAGTAATAGAAGTGAACAAAGTATGCATCAGTGAGTGGAACTTCACTGTGCCTTGTTCTTTTTCTGTCAAAAATTTGAAAGCATTATTAATAATGTTAAGCATTTTGTGAAAATAAAACCTCAATTTCTATCAAGTGATTAATTGTTTATTTTCATTTACCGATTCTGCAAAGTCCATTTTACTTTTTATTTCTGTTGATACTTACTGTTGTTTTTTTCTTCTCAGGTCTTTGCTTTCACCTTAGCTTGTGTTTTAGGCGTAGTTACATTCATTTTATTTATATTAGTTTATTAGTGTTGTTTTTTTTTTTTTTTTTAACAAATGAGTGTTTCTTTATTTAT
>VXAB01008325.1:158877-174628 GCA_013399175.1 Odontophorus gujanensis | reverse complement strand
AAAAAAAAAGAAAAAAAGAAAAAAAAGCAACTCAAACTATCAAACCTCCATGCATTGAAAAAGGAAGATGGGAGGTGGGAAGATGCATTTGTTCTGCTGATATGTGAACTTTAACCCCCGAGCTGACAAAAACTGTGTTTTTGAAAAGATCCTGACACCATTGAAGCTAAGCTGTAATTTTTCCTGTTTAAGCCATGGCTTGTCAGACTCTGACTCAAAACTTTGAGTGCAGTCTAACGTGAGAAAGCTTGTTCAGACAAGACTCCATCCATTCTAAAGGAAAAATCATACAGCTGCCTTTCAGTTTGAGAAGGTAAATGATGATTGTCAATCTGTTGGATTTTCACTCTCTCAAATGTTTTTGTCTTTTTTTTCTTTCTTTTCGTGTGTTAAATGTGGATGGTGATGGTAGAGGCAAAAGAAGGGATGCAGTTCTACAAATGACAACCTCAGTTTTCCAATAGGATGTTTCTTTTCTTTTCTTTTCTTTTCTTTTCTTTTCTTTTCTTTTCTTTTCTTTTCTTTTCTTTTCTTTTCTTTTTTTTTCTTTTTTTGTTTTGTTTTGTTTTGTTTTGTTTTGTTTTTGTTCCAATTCTACAAGCTTCTGGAGGAAAGTCAATACTTAATTGACCTCTCTCTCCCCAACAAAGAAGGTTACCCCAAGATTGCACATATTTTAAAAACATTTCCATTATGTATGAAATGGTTTTCCTTTTGGGCTAACAATTACATCTTGGCTGTGGCTTAATATAAAAAAATGTCAATTCTTAACCTTTTTCCTACATTTGTTCTCTTGATAGGCTGAAAAGGTTTTTTTTTCTTTTTTTTCCCCTTGTGTTTAAACATCAGAAAGTTGCATTCCTCTGTGCAGAAGGGTGCATGGCTATAGTCCGTGTGTGACTGTGCTGTGAACTAGATGTTGCAGAGCTTTAGGTAGCTGATGAGGTGAGCCTCCTTGCATACTTCATTTGTTTGGGTCTCCTTAGGTGTATTTATTTATAGTAGCTGTCTGATATGTGATCTTTGAACTTTGCTAGTAGTCAGCTTTTGGAAGAAAATTGCCTTCCTAATTATAAATGGCTATTTACTCTTCAAACCTAAGTTGTGGTATTGTTTAATATATCCACACCTTTCCTATCCCTCTTCCCATTTCTCTTTTTCTTTCTGTTCTGTGTCAATGATTATTTCCAAGAAAAAAGTGGTTTGGATTGTAATCAGTATTCCTTCTAATTTTTCCCTATTAGAATAAAATTGGGTGATGCATTGGGTTTCCCAACTGGTGAGCTCTGCCTCAAAGGAACTGTAAAGCAGTGGCTTGAAACTGCAGCAAATATTGACTGGGTCTCTGAGCTGAGCCTTCCTCTGAAGAGTTGAAAGGCTCCTTTTGTTCCTCCTCAATCAGCACTCCATAGCCAAGGCTAAAGCATGCATGTGTTAGGAGAAGAAAGACAGTGGGGGAAATGAAACAGTGAACACAACTGAACACTTAACTGATCACTGCAAGGGAGAAGGAAGCTTCCAACGAAACAGGGAGAAGAACTTGCTGTGGGTTGCAGAAAACTTTGCTGAGGTGGAATGACTCACAGCACCCACCCTTTCTTTGTCAGCAAGGGGTGCTAGATGCACGTAACTGATAGCCTTGGCATTAATTAGATAGGATGTGGGAACAGGAAGGGTCACCAACATCTTCCTTCTAGGGGGTGATTGTGGTGAAGGTTCTGCAGCACTTTGTGAACATCTCAGTGATGAGGTTGGGTTTTTGGGCAGGTCTCTCTCACACCACTTGAGAGTCTAACCAGGGCAGTGATAGAAAAAGTTTTCTGAAGAGTTTAACTGCTCCTACTCTGTTCCATGTAGCTGTTGTCTTGGCTGCGAGCAGAAAGGCAAGATGCAGAGGATGTACTTTGATTAGGCAACTACTTTTTATTAATTCATTTGGGAGTGTAGTTTGGCAGTAAGATGGATTGCAGATTGTTGTGCTTCCCACAACCAGTCCCTCCTTGTTGGAGAAGCTCCTTGTGATGGCACTGAGTGGGTGACAGACCCCTCATCAAAGGCAGTGTGGGGAGCTGTCTCACCTGCTAGTACCCTCCTGATTTCTTTTTGTTTTCCTCAGCAGGTTTGTTGCCTGTGCTCCTTTTAAATTCTCATTTACCAGAATATTTCACTTCTGTATAGGATATCTGCTTGTGTTGACTAGATGGGTAATACAGCTACTAGATTACATTCACCTGCACTGAATCTGTGTATGCATATAGATCTCTGACTTGCTGTGATGAAAGTGAAATTCATCTCACCAGGCTTCCTAGTTCCCCCCGCCTTCCCACCCAAGAAAACCTTCAAAGAAATATATGATTAATGTTGTACCTGCTACCAGTCTTAAAAGAAAAAAAAAAAAAATCTTTCCCACTGATTCATTTTTGCTTCTAGGTAGGTGTTTCTTGAATGTGTTGAAAGAAATGTGTCTCACACGTTTCACAACGGTCAGCTGTCCTCATCCCCGTCTGTTTTGTCACAGCTGTTTTCTCCATTCCCTCCTTTCCTTCAGTCAAGATGATGTAAGGAAACTTCAAAGAACCCATGACCTCCTTTTCTTCCTACTCTCAAGACAAAGCCTTGCCCTCTGTGTTTAAGATTAGGGAAATGACAGTGTATCTATCTCATTATTGTACAGCATATTGGGATATTTTGAATATGAAAGGAGCTGTATAAAAGCAAATTCTGTTTACTCACCTCAGAAGGGAGTAGGATTGTCTTGTGACTGCACTGGAGCTTTGTCTAGGTAGGAGAAGTGCTTGACACCACGTTAATAAGAACGAGTTTGCAGTGTGCTTTGCTTGTACCCTCTAGCAGGTCTACAGCAGGAAGAAACCTCATCTTCAAGGGGTGGGGTGTGGAAGGTAAAACATAGAAGGGAATTGCTCAAAATATGAATATGCTGATGACAAGAAACTTTAACTGCAGTGCCTTACAGCTAGCAAAAGCATTGTTTTCCAACTTCATAGAGAGCAGTAGTATTTCAAAGCCAGAAAAAATGGACTTTTGATGAGTAAGTAGGCAGCATACTAATACAAATCACTGTGGATGAATGTGATTGGTTTTATTTTACTTAACCAGGATTCTCTTTCACTAGAGATGAGCCATTTGGTGTGCAAAAATACTCATAAATATGAAATATGGAAGATACAGTATGATTTTTTCCCCAAACTTTTTTTTTTTCTTATTTAGAAGAACACTGTGTAAGTACTGTATGCTGCTCACCAGATCCTCTTCAAGCTGCCTCATGTGTTCTGAAGGTAGAAGTGTGCACTTGAGGCATGCTAGTTACTGTGGCACTGTAGTGGAAAGTTTATGGCTTTTTTTTTTCAGTAAATATATTTTCTTTTGAACTAGTGTTTTATGTCTTACTAGCTGTCTAATTTTAACAGTTATTTATGTCTTTTTTATGTCTTTTTCTGTTTGGAAGTTTAAAGCAACAGCTGGAAATTAGATTTTACTGAAAACCAATGCGTTACGAACACCAACCTGCTCAAGTTAAACATTATTAGATATAATTTGCTCAAATGCTAAGTGACTTTAAATAAAGCTAGTGTAAGGAAACAGGTAACCAGACTTTTATGTAGTCCAGTTTTCTTCATTATATCGTCATCTCTGCTATTTTTCCTTCTCCCCCACCTAATGCAACAATTTAAGTATTATGTCTTACAGACAAAAAATTCAGAGTTACAGCTTCTGCAACAGTGGGAACATTTCTCTGTTACGTGAACTTAAGATTTTTGTGTTAACCGTAATGTATGTGTATATGTGATAACTTAAAATGTCTGCACTTTGAAAGGGTTTATTTTCAGACTCAAAAACAACATGCGGTCATACAAATTATATCATTGTTTTTCTTTATACCTCTTACATTTTTGTAAGTTAATGTAGATTTGTTTTCTTTGTACTTAGCAAATTAACTGTTCTGAATTAATTTCTGAATGGATTGGCCTTATTGAAAAAGAGTGGCCAATCAAAATTGCTATGAATTTGTGTTCTTTTTATTCAGTCCCATTCTAAAGAATCAAAAAATTTTGTTCTTTTACTACTGTAGCTAGTAATAAATTGCAAAAATTTTTAGAAAACATGTAAGTCATAGCAAAAATATGTTTTTGGTTTTGTTTTTGTTTTTGGTGTGTGTCTGTTAGTAATGTTGTGTTTGCCAAATAGCTCCATAATGCACTCTGTTCTGTACAGTAAGATGTTTACCAGCTGCTTTCTCATTTTAGAAAAAAACAGTTTGGTAAACGAGTAGTTGTTAGTACTTATAACTGTGCATAACTGTGCACAAACATTTTCTTCAGGCTTTAGTGACTTTTGTTGTATGGACTTTTTTTGAAATTTCAAAATTTCATACTCAAAATGAGTATGATAACTGTATCATATTAGTGCAAAATATGCTCTTCCATACCCAGTCACATCTACTGTTTCTCTTAAAATTTCTGCATTTATAATTCTTCTTCTATGATGTGCAGATATTCTTTCTAAATCAAATGGGCTAATTATAGTCCTTCGATATTTAAATCTGATTTTATCAGTGTTTTCCTATAAGAATGTAAAGAACTAAGACAGAATTGAATTCTAAGGACAGGGAGATGAATTTCTCCAAGAAGAGTGTTTTGCTTTTCAGTAGGAGTTCATAAAGAACAAAAGCATTCAAAGATTTGCTAGGCATGTCTCCATGAAGGCTATAGTACTGTGCATAGGGGCAAGCGCTATTGTAGAGCTACATTGCCTAGTGCGCTACTAACTACACCTTTCACATCGAAAAAGGTCTGATTGAGAACAAAAAGAAGGAAACCCCTTACCATGTGTGCGGGTGCTGATTTTCAGCTCGGCTTCACTGTAATCTGCTTCCTTGATTGGTACAGCCCATTTTGTATGACTGTGTGGCCTTTCGATGAATTAACTCAAATCACAAAACATGTTAAAGAGCTGTTTTCCTGTATCCCATGGTTCATGCCTCGCCAGTCCTGTCCTTTGGGTGGATTAATCAGGGATGTACCCAACCTCTTACGAACACCGTTCATGTGGGTTTGCTTTTGTGTTTTGAATTCAGTAAGGAGTTGAATTTTAAGTTCTTTTATATTTCTCTGTTAACCACATTCTGCATTGACTTACTCTCTTTGTTCATTTGTAACTAAAGAGAAATATAAAAGCAGAGATTTAGTGGAACTAAGCTCGGCTTGATTGGTCAGAAGCTATTGCAAATAATGGCACTGTAATTCAGTAACATAATTTTATTTCTTTGTAACCTGATATTGGTGTTTTTTCTGCTATACTTGTAAAGAGAGTAACTTGAGACATGACATACAAGACAAAGTACTTCTTTATTTTTAATTATTAAGTATCTAAATAATTTTTGGGGAAGTTACTGAAATTGCTGCTTTTGTCCACCCTTAGAACATACATATGTATCTTGTGTGTATATTTTATATGTCTACTAAAACAAACAATTATGAGTTACAGGAACAAAATAAAAACAGTTCTTAACACAGTACTATGTCTAGACCACTTTTCTTGAAGTTTTCTTTATTCTTGTCATTTTGTCTTGTGTACCTCACTTCCTAATTGCTCTTCCAACATAACAATTTTAATATTATAATTGATATCTTACAGCCAGGGAAATTCAAAATACGTTAATAAAAGTGACATCTTAAGGAGTGTAAGGATTAATGTTTGCCTTTATATGTTATGGAGACCGCAAACGTGCAGTGATATTTTCTTTCCCATAAATAGTTATACCAGTGCATATTATTACTGTGCTGAACAGGGCATAAAAAAGTATGAACCAGCATGATCAGTTATAGTCTACAGTCTCTTGTCTGACTTAAAAGTACAGAATAACGTAGGTACCAGAAAAAAAGAAAATTGTAATTCTCATTTTAATCTGTGAATATTTACATACAAGTCTAAATCATCTTTTAACAAGCAAATTCTCAGAGTGAAATAATTGTCTGTTTGACACAAGGAACCTTCCTAAAAACAGCAATAATTCTTCCTTGTGGCAGAATATCAAAATTGGCTCATGTCTTACAGAAAACTATGTTAATTTCAGCAGATACAGTTCATCATATTAAATCCAGCCTCTGCCATGATAGAGAATAAGGAAATTAATGCAGATTGTTACATTTACATTATGTGTGAGAATTATTGTTGTTGGTCATGTTTCTGGGAGGGAAAAAAAAAAAAAAAAAAAAAAAAAAAAAAAAAAAAAAAAAAACCNAAAAAAAAAAAAAAAAGAAAAATGAAAGTCCTGAAATTCTAAACTAATTTCTGTAAACATTGCATGTGTCATTTAAGTGTTTATCGGGTCAGACACTTCTCTAGAGTACAGGGAAATAGCTTTATTTTTGGAAAAGTGTGAAATGGTAGAGGGCTGACATTAAGATATTGTGATATTCGTGCTTACCACAGTTTTCAGAAACTTGTAGCTCATGAAAGGCTCTACCACTACTTGCCAAGAAACAAGTAGTATTGTTCTGATTTTTCAGCTTTGTCTTTTAGTTTACTTCTGACATACTGGAAAAAACAAAACAAAACAATAAACACAGTCTTATTATAAGAAATGTATTTTGCAAATGCTGTTCCTCAAAAGGCAAAATATATAATTTCCAGCTAAAAAACTGATATATCATTTTATCTCTAGGACCTTAGATGGTGAACAGAGTATTTAAAATAAAAAGAAAACAAACTAATACGTATAATTGCATTTGATTTTACTAATGCTGAAATTTTACATTTTTCAAATATTTTGAAAATGAGTGGAAAGAAAATTCTAAGTTGCTGCAGTTTCTGAAGAAATGCAGTTTGCACATGCAACTTCATTTTTGAGTGCATTTTTGTACTAAGATACAATGATTGATCAGCATTTGTTCTTCGTTTCTCACAGCCATCTTTTTCTGATAGGTGTTCAATTATTCCTTTTCAACAGCTTATCTAAATAATTACTGAAATGAGAGAAAGCTTTCACTTACATGGTGAATTATAATATACACACAAAAAAGTCCCTGCACTTCGTAAAGGTTAAAGCTTTTCATGAAGGTTAATAGAAAATAAAGAAGTGTAGCAATGTAGTGTTTGTTTGAAGAATTAGAGCAAAGGTATCTATTTATCTCTAATGGAGGATGACAATGAAGGATTTAAGAAGTCATCCCGCTTATTGTCTCCAATACAAAAACCTTCCGTCTGCATCTTTCAACTTGCTTCACAACTTCTGAAGAAGCAATGGGCAAACTCCTGAATTTTTATTAATCTGCTTAACCTAATGAGATGAAAAGACCTTTTCAGAATTAAAGGGGAACAGACATGTGCTTACAGAGAAAACTGGTTTGGAATGCTTTCACATCTAGGAATTTTCTCCATACCAATTGGGAGCAGGCAGGCCTCCATTCTGCCTCTGGCTCCCTCAGCTGCCATCCTCGTCTTGCCTCCATACCTGATTTTAGAACTTCTTTAATCATATGTTTGTGATGTGTGCCCCTAGCCCTTCTGGAAGAAGTAAAAGGAGGAGTTGAGGAGGTGCTGGGGTTGGGACACCATCAGGAGCTGAGACAAGAAAGCCTAAGCTGACAAAATGTGACTCCTCAGATGGGGGCCCTGTTTGGATAACTTGCCTCTTCTAAATTCTTCCTTCCTCTTCCCTCCCTCCCCCCAGCTCCCTCTCCTTTTCTCTCCCTTGTCAAGCCCACTTCATAAACGGTAGCAGCTGGGGATCTTTTTAGTGGCATTCAGGGATTACTGCCCTTCAGGATTTTAATAAGCCCCACTGCCTGAAATGCCTGTGAGGTTGCTCTCTGAGACAATTACCATTCAGGGCCAAGATTGAGGGCCCTTCATGGTCCAGATGGCCAAGGGGCTGTGCACAGGCAGATCGCATTCCACAAACAACAGATCAGTGGAGCAAAGAGAGGTTGATTTTTTTATTATTATTATTATTTTTTTTTTTTGTTCTCAGTTAAGATGAAGAGTGGAGAGAGGGAGAAAAGGAAGAGAATAAGGGGGTTCTGCCACTTTGTAGCTAATCAAAGCTAAGTTTGCTCATCCTTCTATGCATAAATGGATTTAAACTGTGACCTCTTAAGAACTGCAATTTGAGGTTACATATCCCTCTCTGCTGTAAGGCAGCTGCACTTTGTAATTTAAAAACACAATACCCCTGATTATAAGGAGTATTTCTTAGCTGTCCCCAAAGGAAGAAATAACTTGCAAAGGGCGAGAACGAGATCTCTTCTTGCTTTAGTACTGGCAGCAGAGGAATAAAATTGCAGTCAGAACTGATTGGTAGCTGTGAACACCTGGGAAATCTGAAAATACAGTTGAATGAATACCAGTTGAATGTTCGGCTGAGAGGAGTTACACTTAAGTTTGTTTTTACCTGTGGTGTGGCAGGGTTGCTAGATGTCATGTATGGAAGTGAAGTGGTAGACTTCAGAAAAGTCGTCTTCTTTGGATGAGATTTTAGCCACTAAATAAGGACGGGGAAGTGCCTACCCAGGGAAGAAAGTTAGAAGTTGTTTTTGCAGGAAGCAGTCCTTAGCAACTTAGGAACTTGCAAAGCTCGTTTCAGTGCAGCCAGAGCTTTTTGGTCTTACAGTCCTGTGCAGAGAGTGGGAAATGTGGCTTATTAGCTGAACAGCTGTTCTCTGTCTGGATGGACAGACATTAATTTTTTAATCCTTGGACCCCCTGATGGCAGAAAAACCCATTTGTGCCTCTTCAGATTAAAGTTAATATTTGTGATACAGAGCTCAGTTTTGCTGCCCATTTGCTTTTGACTTCTACAATGAATAGTTCATTCTTTTAAATCATATTTAATAAGAAAATAAAATGCATCATGTCATAAAAGAGAGAAATCACCTTAAATAAAAAGCTTACAGCTGGACTGTCTTATGGCTGAGTAGTTTGGATGAATGGGGCTAATTCTCTAGTTATTGATCGTAAGGTTTCTCCTTCCATACCCAGTAAGCTGTAGCAAGTTAATTTGTGTAATGGCTGTAACTCCAAAGTTTTAAAAAAGATTACTTGATGACTCTCACAGAAAAATAATAGAAATGAATGGGTGGTAGAATTTTGCATGCTATAATGCAAATGCGTAAAGTTGTGCTTCAGAAATAGTTGATTTGAAAGAGTAATACCAGGGGAAACCAGGATGGTAATTTCTTACTCTAGAAAGTCGGAAGATGGCTAGAGCATGGAGATAGGTACTTCTAAGGTTTAACTTTAGTAATGGGTGCAGATTGCTGATATGTTAACAACTCTGATACCAATACTTAAGTGAGCCAGACTGAACAAACAATACAGCAGATTCTTTGTGTAGCAGGTATTGGAAAAAAATTTGTGTGCCATGTTTGTAAAGGTAGATACACTGAAAGAATGGGGATAATGTTTGAATTGGATAAGTCAAAATTGCCCAGTTTTAAGAAATGATGGCATTTTGAGTACTCAAATTCAATTTGTGAAGGATACAGCGTCATGAAGTAGTATGACTTATTTAACATTGAGACTTGGATCTTCTGTTCAATTTGAATTGAAAAGTCTGAAAAACTTCAACTAGTGGTTACATCTGCAGACACAAACAGTGCTTCAGACAGCCTGATATATGGCATGACACTTCTAAAGGCATCCAGAATGTGTATGGCTGCATTTCACCTGTGGGTGCATGTGTGCTTTCATACTGGAAAATGCCTTTTATTTTGATAATAGATGCATGTGTAATGTTGCATATAATAGAAGTTACGCTTTTCAGGGGCATAAGTGTGTTTCACTGGTTGTCCTAGAACTGGGTGAATATAAGACTGGATTAACAGTGTCACAACATATCAGGCTAAAACTTTAGCTAGGGCATGCAGGAATATTCAGAATACTAGAAATGGTGTTTGCATGCATAACACTGAAGTTATGTGAGATGCATGCTTTGTTTTGATTATCACATTGGGTCATTTTGACGTATTAGTGACTTCTTGTAAGTGTTATATTTTAGGAATAGCACATTTTCAGAACAACTTCTAGTCCGTAAGTTAGTTCTGTCTCCATCTTCTTATCCTTGAGCATCTCTGCAATGTCCAAATATTGATCAAAATACATTGCATGTAATATTTCCTCTGACTCGACACCTAGATTCTTTCTTAAGTTCAGTGTTCTGGCAGTTGTCTTTTCCTTTCTTTCTTTCTTTCTTTCTCTTTTTGGCCTCCAGTATTAGGATAGGACAAATGCTTAATACCTTTAAGAGATTTATTTCTCCATCATTGTCTTTTATCAGGATTCTTTGTTGATAGCTAGTGATTCAAATAAAGGCAAGACTTGAAAAACATGTGAAGATCTGTTTTTAACTTATACAAATGCATATTGCTGAAATATTCCTTTTCCTCCATTTTCCAGCATGACGTGTCTGATTTTAGTCTTTTCACATTTTTTTTATTCCAGTGTCAGCAGACAGTGTATGCGCGGTAATTTACCTGACAGTGTCTAGTGCTGCCAAGTCTAGAAGCCTGATGGAGTCACGGGGCAGCATTATAGTGCTTGTCATTGTAAATGTCATGGACATTTAGCTAAGGGCTCCTACAGCCTGAACGGATTCTCCCATTTTTGTTTTAAAAGAGGTACAACCCTTAATTAAAATTCATGCATTTTGTCCTAGTTAGTAATATATGCCTTGAAGTGATTACTGGATCTGAATATCATAAAGGCAGATAGAAAAAAAAATAGTTTTCCTTTCATTTAACAGCAGTGTTGACCATCCCTCTGTGTGTTTTGTATTCCTGAATAGTTGCATAAATCAGTGTGGAAATACTTACAACAGGCTCACATCAGTTAGATAAATTAAAGAGAGATGAAAGGTGGTTGATAGACCATTACTGTAATCTGTAGATACTATTTATAAACTTAAACAGCAATTTTGTATCTCCTTCTTGTGGAAGTAATAGCTTTGTATTCAAACATGTTACTTTATTAACATGTATTTCCTTCAATTGTTGTTGACTCACATTTATTTTCAAGTTGTAAAATATTGTGTAGTTTCATTTCAGAAGTTCTAAAATTCTTGAGTTCTTTCTCTTGTCTTTAAAGAAGTCTGTTAGTGGAGAAGGGTGTTGGTATCTAAATGTCTCTGTGAGCTTGTCCAGACTGTGCTGTTCAAAGTGCTGTCCCACAGCATAATCTGGTACATTGTAAATGGCTGATATTCTCAGAACTACATGACCTTTATAGGAATGAGATGATAGTCTCAGCATGTGGGAAAATTAAGGCAATCCTGAAAATATGATAAACTTCAGCAGTTAAAGCAGCAGACTTTTTCAAAGTGTCCTACAGGTATAGTGCTCCATTTGTAGGTTAGGGTGGATTTGTTAAACTGGCTGTGTTTTTTTCCACTTTCTGAATTAAATCCATTTTCTCACGTGAAAAAAAAAAAAATTGGAAAATCGTTTTTAATGACATGTATGAAGCTAGAGGGGAAACATGTTTCAAAGAATTGATCAGGGCAAAAGTTTTCTCATAAGTGGTCTGGGTCCTAGATATTGGGTATGGTTTGATGTACCAGTGAGCAAAAGTCTCTTAATTGGTGTTTATTCACTCCAAGTGTCCCAAACAGTAAACAGGAATAAAAGTGTTCAGAAGTGTCTGCATGTCATTTCCTCACAACTTGCCATGACTCCCTGGTGCTTCTGGTTTTGTCGGATTATTAGTCTGTGAAGGAAGAGATAAAGCATTTCCTTGTATTGAATTTGAGCACGCTCTGTGCTTTGGGCCGAATGAAATATTAAAGGCTGTTTGCGATCTCACAGATGAGTAGGGCATGCAAACTTTCACACGCACATGAAAAGGCCGGGGGGTGGATAGGGGCTGAGGAGTCTGTAGGTTCCCAAATTTCAGTCATTTGTTCATGGCTGCTGGTAGCATTTCCTTCCTACATACAAGGACACTCCACTCACCCACATGGTTTTTAATGACCACTTCTGCTCATTTTTTGTTAGCATCTGTGGACCATATGTATTTGTTCATCCTTCCATTGAGTGTGACTACTTAAACTATTTCGTAAACACAGTAAACATCACTAGTTGTAACAAACTCTTTCAGTTTGGCTTTCCTGAAACTCTGGAGCTTGCAAGACATACTCCTGCTAATGAGAGGGTGTGGATATACTACTCTCATTTTCATCAGTAGAACAGCCTAATTGCACTTGGGAAGAAGGGCAACAAATGGTGCAGTCCACTTCGGAAGCAAAACAGGTTGTGATTCTGGGGGGTGGTTGAAATTTAAGGTATTGATGTATCATCCATCTTTATTTCTCATCTTTTGGAATAAATATGTATGCTTTGTATACATGGCTGCATAATAGCATACTGTCACTATGGATGTGGGGAAATCATCTGAGAAAGATTTCCATACTGTTGACTAATGTTCTTAATAGTGTATAACACTACGCAAATGGTAATTGTCGTATAGAGAGATGTTTTCTGTGGCAATCCTTGATTAAAATTATCTTATACTTTGGCTCACTGCTGAGACTTTTCATTCCACGGATGGCTGGTTTTACAAGTTTGGCTTTATCTGTCAGTCTGCCTATGTCTGCAGTGGAACTGAATTGAAATGTATCTATATTACTTAATGAGAAACTTTGTCTTAAGTGTAGGGAAGTCTCTCACTATGAGACTGTCAGCCACCTAAGCCCTAAAATCCACGGTAATTACTGTGTCTCTGAAATGCCCCTCATTATGGCACATAAAATGCTTGTCTGCTAAGAACTGCTGTGTGAAGTCTGTTTGCTGCACCAGTCAGCATATAATAATGCTTCTGGTAAAATACAAGTAAATAGGGATTACACTTGGTTTGCATATTTTTTTTGGTGGGGAAGATTTCAAGTTATCTAACTGTGGTGCAGCAAAAATTTCATGTGTGTACTTTCTACCACAGAGGAGCTCTACTGTGTTTCTGCAGCCTGGTGCACCCTTGTAGTCTTTTATAAATAAATATGCCTGCCCTGGGAGAAAATGGTGCGTAAGGAGTTAAGTAAGGCTATTCACACTCAATCAATACTGGAGAAATATGTGCAGTAGGAACCTAGTAACCTTCCAAAGAAGTTGCTTTGAAATATTCATACAACAATAAAGGTGCAAATTCTCCTTTTTATTTGAAGGGAACTTAGCAAAGATGCATCTAACGGGAGGAAATATGAAAACACTTTTCCTCAATTACCAGTGCTCAGCTCAAAGAAAGTAATGAAATTGTTTCAGAAAATAACTGCATGATTATTTATTGACTTTGGCTACATTGATTTGCTAAATCATATGGATGCTATTAAGGTTTGCTGTTTTAAGCAACAACACTCAGTGCTCCCCTTCACCCTTTTCTTTCAATTGACATGGTGAAATCCCAATACAGCTTTGAAACCTCAGTTTGAAAGATTGTGTATTGCAGTTATGCATGTACTGGTTTCTTATTTCTTAATTCTGTCCCCATAGCCATCCTCACCCTTCATATTTTGGAGTATTTCTGTGTAGTGTGACCCCCATCTCAGATGTGAAACTGTGAACTGTATTATTTTATGTATACTTTTTGTTCAAAACTCATTTAACTGGAGTGTGGACTATGCTTTTCAATTGGAAACATTCCATGTATTTGGTATTACAATGTCAAATTACCAGTGGATTTTCAAAGCAAACAAAAAAATGTAATTTAAAGCCATCTCTCTCAACTGCAGCTTATTTTAAAGGTCCCCTGGTTGTTTTAAAATAGTATGTGTTATAGATGTCCCACATCTTATTATTACGAAGGCTGATGACAGAAATGCTGAGTCACGCAAATGATCTTATAAAAGAAATGGAGCACACTTAAACTAATCCAAATATTTCACATTTGGTCCTTAGTTGTTCTTGAGTGAGCTGGGCCCCAACCTGAGCTTTACCTATGCATTTTGGTGGAGATACCAGGTGCTTCATCTTCAGCTGCTTGTGATGTTGTTCTGGGTTGCATCCTGGGGGAACTAAATGAAGCTCTCTGTAAAAAGAAGTTGGAAAAAATCAGTTGTCAGTGTCTAAGTGGCAGCACAAATGTACTGAATGGCCTAGCAGAGGAAAATAGATTTTCTGTATTTAATAGTACCAAATCAATTTTTCTGTTATGCTGTTCTTTAAATAGGCAGATTTTTCTTCCACTCTCAAGAAGCCTAAGGTAGCTTCATAGCTACTTGTTATAAGTTCAGTATTTTGTTCTCTACCTGAAAGGGTCATCCTTGAGTGAGCTAGAGGTGAGGGAGTCTGCACTGCAGACTTTGCCAACTTCCCTGCACCACAGATTTTGGAACTTGTGTCATCTTGCATGTGTGGCTTGCAGCGTTTTTCTTTTCCAGTTAAATAACTCTTTTAAACCCTCTCCATTGTTATACCACCATCAGGATTTTAGCGTGCCCTCCCCATCATCTGAATGGGGGAGTTGTCTGTACATTAAAAACCTGGGCCTTCCCTGTGAGTGCACTGCATCCGCCAGCCACATATCACTGCTAAAAGAAACATGGCGCGCAGGTGTTTAAATTATTTACACTCATAATCGGCCTTTATGTTACATTGCTGAGCCAAGCCTCTGTTATTCTAGTGCATAATTGATGGTGCTCAGTAGTGGAAAAGTTAGAAAAGCGGAAGTAATGTGATGCGAAAGTTGAGCGAGGCAGACCCAGCTGGCATGGCCTACCGGGCTGCACCCTGCAGCCCAAGAGAGCACAGGGAGCAGGCCAAGACCCTGCAGCAAGTCCTGGCCCTGGGGAAGGCTTCCTTCATCCCAGCCACGTGGCTAGTGAGGACCAGAAGGCTCAAAGAGTTTGCCACTAAACGTTTCCACAGTGCCTTCAAAGGGATTAGAAGTTGGCATCCCCAAGAAAGGGGAAAACCCTGTGTGGTTTTAGATGGAGTGAAGGATGGCATCAGTGGGTTGCAAAAGGGCCACAGTACCCTGGTAATTCTAGTACAGAGCATTGATTAACCAGTGAGAGGGGTGTCAGATGTACAGAGCTCCATAATTTTTTGTCGTTTCTTTATTCACAGGAATCTCCCCTGACTCAAAAAATAATGCAGTTTGTCGTATTTTGGAATGATTTTTGTAATGGTCTGGTCATGTTGGATGGGAATTAATGCAATACAAAATAAACCTAATCATTATAAAATATAGCAATCTAGAAGCTTCTGCTAATATATAAAGCAATTTAATGTCTCATTTCTGACCTAAATATTGAAATATTCTCTAAAGAATGTATGTGATTTGCAAATATGAACTCATTACACAAATTCATTTTTGTTCTTCCTTTCCCTTGTCAGGCTTTCTTTTTAGAGTTTATTTTGAGTCAGCAATTTTTTTTTTCTTTCACTCCAGGATATTACATCTACGTCCCATTCAGTGATGTACTTCTACACTACAGTATGGTATGACAATAGGAACGCTTGCCTCTCCAATGTGAAAAGAAATAACCTTTTCATTAAACAATAATTATTGTTGTTTGGGGCTTATGGTGTATTTCTAATAAAGTCTGTGTAAGTTAAGTACTAGATTACTCTGCTGCTGCAGCAATTCCTTTGTTGCTAGTTCTTCTAGATGAATGTCCTAATTGCCAAAGTATCCATCATTTTTTGGTTGTTCAAAAAATGATGGATACTTCAGGATTATCAGTTCATCAGGATAAAAAGTGTCTTTTTTGTGTTTTTTTTTTTTTTTTTTTTTTTTCTTCCTC
>VXAB01008325.1:143615-158853 GCA_013399175.1 Odontophorus gujanensis | reverse complement strand
TATTTCACTGCAGAAACAAGTTTGATGGTCAAACTAACAAACTAAATGTTAGTGAGGAAGTTATTTTGTATTATTGGTCTCTAGATACACTGTTGTCTTTTTTTGCGCGTTTTTCTTTGAGGCAAACTAGTGTTCAGCCATGTGATGTAGTTGCACGTATAATTCTTGTGAAACCAGCAGTGAGCAGTGCTAATGAGCAGGACTTTCTCCACTCTTGTGAAAGCAAGGGCTGCAGCTTATGTAAACATGGCTGGTATAACTGCAAGGGACATACTGCAACATGGATTACGTGGCTGAAGTAACAAAATACACCTCATTTTTATACACAGAAATAGTTATACATCTAGAGCGCTTGACAGAAATGTAGTGCATTAATGCACTTGAACTAATTAAGTGATTTCATACAAAGTAACACACTTTTTTTGGCGTACACATTGTAAATGACCACACACTATTTAACTGAACCTCTGCTTACATTACCTTCATACACAGAGGTAGTGCTAATGCTGGCATTTGCATGCTAAATGCTCCCTCTGTGACAATTCTTCAGGTGATAAAGTGGCTAATAACTTTTATTATTATTTCTAAGCTGAGAAAATGAATGTTTCATCCCCATTCATTGTTAAGAATAGTGCAGAGATCCCAAATCATTTCATCCCTAAGCTTTAATAACCTTGTCTCATTAATATTCCCTATATTAATTCTACTAAGAAAAGCCAAACAAACAGCAAGAAAAGGAAAAAGAAGCAATGGGAATCTTACAGAGATTATTATTACAATAAAAATGACAAAAATGTACAAAATTATATTTCATATAGAAAAGGCAGCCTTGTAATGTTTAATGAAGCAACACAAATCCTTACAGCTTCTTTGATGGTAGCACTATAAAATACCTTAATAAGCTATAAAGAAGGAAACCTATGCCCTGCTGAAAATAATGATGGTAGCTAAGACCTGTGCCACAACACTGAGGAGGAAAAAACAGAGAAAAAACTAATTAGACACTGATAGAGAAGAAACCTCAAACGTCATTTTTGCTTGGTGCTGCATTAAGTGAGATCTGCAAGAATATGATATTAAAAAGCACATCTTTTCAAACAGAAAACATTTTGAACATCTTTTGTCATATTTCCATGCTTTCCTTGGTGTCTTCTGTCATCTGTGTTTGAGTGAGGAAATCCATGTTTTCAGAATTTGTATGCTTATAGGTATCTGTGTTAGATTGTTGGTCATGTGTTTTTGTGAGTTTTGCTATAGAAATTCACATTTTTGTGGACATTTCCAGTACTCTAAGTATATGAATGTTGATACATGAAGCTACAGTTTACTATTGTCACTGAAAGAGGAGGAAAAAGATATTTTGTAGCTGGAATCAAAATCCGTTTGGCCTTGGTTTCCATTTTGTTGTTCAAAATATGTATGTTAAAGACTTGCAGTCTTCTATGTTAGTGAAGAATTTAACGTTGGCCGTAATTCATAATGCATCTGCAGAGCTGCAAGATGGTAAAAAGCAAGGTGTCTTATGGCAGGCTGTGTTTTAAAGGTTGTATCAGGGAAGTTCTTATATGCAGTGTTTTAAAAACCCAGATATGTAATCTGATTTAGTATCTGAAAGTATGGTTACAGTCTGTTGTGTGTTATACACCTTAGTGAGTCAGCAAATATGAGTGGCTGTGACTTAAGAGGTTAGGTATTCCATCAGATATTCTTGAAATGTCTTCAGCTATGAGCTGCTAGTATGTATATTTTTCTTAATGCATCATTTATTTATGTCACAGGACTTCAGTGCTCCAAGGTTATGTTTCTTGTTTTTTGAATTACCTTCTCTTTCTAGGACATTTTTTGTAAGATATTCAATGGCTATAAAAATGTAAGGTTATAAAATTTGAATCTCCTTTCTATTTCTCAAAAGATAGTAATAGGGCTCAGTTTTCACAAGTCTTTCTAGCTTTGTTCCTCATTACATTGTAGGGAGATGGCTCTGATCCTTCAGTACTTCATTATAGCTGTTAATAAGCAACACATTACTGTGAATCTGTCTTGTAGAATTACATTTCCTATTGATCCACAATTAAGCTGTTAATCATGTTTAAAACTTGGTAAATAGCAGCCAATATTTATGAGTGGGTTAACACTTGGGAATGTTGTAAAATCTGCCACTCTTGGCTTAGTTGGCCCAGACAGTGGTAGGTGGCAAATGAGGTTTCTATCAAATGTATGGCAATCAATCAAATAATGAATCACAGAAGCATTCAGGCAAGAAGGGACCACAGGAGATCTCTAGCATAGCTTTTGCTTACAGCAGGGTCAGTTCTGAGCTCAGGATAGGTTGCTTGGAGTTCTATCAAACTGGGGCTTGAAGGTCTCCAAGGATAGAGAGGGACTGTAGAATCTCTTGCCTCAGCCACTGCAACTGCTAGGTTGACCTCTTGGGGTAAAGCATCTCTCTGTGTCCTGTCTGAAACTGTCTTGTTCCAGTTCATTACCATCATCTCAGCTCCCTCTATGCACACCGGTTAAGAGTTCTCCATTAAACTGCCCCTATTCTGGATGTAGATGCTGGGCACCCTTGCAACAGTCCCTCTCCCTTGGTCTCTCTCTGCAGGGCCCATGCACCAGTCATGATGGCCTCCATGGCCGTCAGCTCAAGTCACATCAATCTGGATGGATCAATAATACACAAGACAATTACACATAGCATACAAAACAGTGTGCTAAATTCAAGACCTTGTGGCACTGTGCCCAGAGGGCCCTTTGCAGAGGGCCCCAGCCACCTAGCCATTGCACTGAATGAAAAGAGGAAGAGGGTGTCCTGTAAGGTGGTGTCCTCACCTCCTGATAGCCATTGCCACTGCTCTGGCTTGCTCAAGTGTAAAATATTTCCATGAGTGCAGGGCTCACCCTCTGCATGCTGTCACTACAGAGAGTGTGCTGCTGGCATCTGAGACAGGAATTAACCCAGCATCACCTGTCCTCCAGCTGGCTCATGGGGCAGGAGGTGCAGGCCTCTAAATGATACTCTGCTCTCATTCAGTCAGGTTAAGCACAATTATTTATTTTAATCCTTGAGGTTTCTTCAGGTCTCTTTCATAAATTATTCACGTACTGCCTCAGATAGAGTTTGGTGAAATCCACTCTCAGGTGTAAATGTCAAAACATCTAGATATCAAAATTTACTCCAATAGTATTTTTGTTTTGTTTACTGTGTTACATAAGACACTAAAATAAAAATTGAGACATATTTCTAGGAGCAGGCTAAAATTTCAGAAGCTCATAGTTGCCCACTTGTCTACTTTTAAAACTATGTTATTTATCTCAGGAACTCGAGACTAAGACCTACATTTGGATAGCACTTTCTTTCACATTTCATTGTTCTCGCTTCCTTCCTTGCGGTTTTCCTTTTTGTGTCCAACAATGTTGTTCTGTGCTTGATTTTTTAAAAGAGAGAGGTGTTTTAAGAATAAGGACATATTTAAACAAGTGCATACACTGTTTCTAGGGGATTGCATATCTGGAGAGTCTCGATAGCCTCATAGCATTTACCTGAATTCTTAATGGGCTTATTTATGACTTGTACCAGTTGAGAGGAACATAAATAGCTGAGGAAAAAACTAGGCAGGGAATACTATCCTGCAGATAAAGGAAGGTGGTGTATTTCTGTATTTAGCTTATCTTTTTTTCCACTGGAGAAAGAAGAATTAGTACATCCTTCAGGGACATAAAAGATTTTTCTGCTAGTGTAATTTATAGCAGGGACTAAGTATTTTTCGTAGCTGCCAACTGTTCTTTTTTATGTTTTTGGAAGTTAAAAGGCAAGATTACAAACTATAAATTATTACAGTGATAGCAGCTCACAAGCTTGCCCACCCATTCATGCTGCGTACTACTTTATGGGAAGTTATGTTTAATTTCATTTAATGAGTACTTAGGACTAAGTTTCCTCAAATGCTTTGATGGGCTGTTAAATCTAAAAATGTTCAGTAGCTATAAATTACCAATAAAGATTAGTAGAAGGAGTACATAGCTATATGTTTCACATGATATGTGTAGTGTCATGATTGTTGGTTTTTTTTTTTTTCCCCTCAATCTACAGGTCCAAAAATGGTGGAACTGGATATGCCCACCATCTGTGATGATCCTTTCTTCCAGTTTAAGGGTGAATTACATTTTGGTATTTTTTCTATTTGCTTTTATAATGAGAAAAAGAAGAAATGCTTATTCACCCATGGACAACAAAAGCAAATATGCTAATTTTTTTAATTAATAACATGACATAACCAGACCATTAGATAGGAATATATTTTCACCTGGGAGGTCAGATAATTTTTTTTTATTCTTAAATGCTATTGATTGTTGCTTCTAAAGCCAGCACATTCTAACCAATACCTAATTAAGTGCTTAGCTCTGAAAAACATCTTTGTAAACAAGTAGCCATATTTCTTTGACTTCACTGACATTTTTTCTAAGTGAAAAAGGTTTGTTTTCACTAGTTCAGAGATTCTGGACTTGAGCCCCAGGATAATTTGCTTTGTGTTCTGTAATTGACAGAAAAATGTAGTTTGTACCTTTTTGAAGCTGATTTATTTATTTCTTTTGTCTGTGAAGAGGACAGTTTGGGCAGCAGATGAAACAATTCTGTTTCTTTATTCTTGATTAATTTCCAAATTTATATAAAATAGCTGTCAAGCTCTAGAATGAATTCTTCTTCTTATAGTCTTGGATTTCAGTTGAATTTTAGGTAAAGAAGTCTGGCTGCTTTGATTACTTTTTCTCCTGGACATATCATGTAGTCCTTCCTTCTTCTTCTTAATAATCTTTCGTTGCACTTGCCTTATTAAATGTAAAAACTGTTGGTAATAGATTACTGCTAAAAATGGTGCTGATTGGTAAGTATGTATGGCCCGCTGACTTAAAAGTTATTTAATATGCTTTCCTAACAGATTTAAATAAGTTCATTTTTCAGTAATTGTTTTGGTGATTATTTTTCTATAAATATGTACCAGGAAACCCATGGAAGTTCTGTAGTTCGTAGTTTTACAATCCTGAGATTTTGTGGAGGAGAGCAAATTAAGTGCAAGTGCTTTTGGGCAGAGCCTGGTGTGCCCATGAGGACATTCTATAAATATTGCTAGCCTTTGGTAGGACAGTAGGAATTGAGGGAATATGTGTTAAAAAGCATGAGAACAGAGAGCTGTTCATAGGTACATATATATATGTATTTTATTAGATGAATACTTAAATTGTGGTGCTTCTTCCTGGATATAAGTTGAATTTATGCTCATTGTCCTAGCCGTACCTCCTGTGAAGACAATAAGTTACAGATAGAATGTAAACTACTGGGAGATAAATATTTAACTGAATGCAGATTATGTTATTAAATTATTAGTGGGATCTTACTACAGAAATTGGGTTATTAAAAAGTGGTAGTTATCTTTAAGTGTATATAATCATACTGAAATGTTTTAAAGCCAAGCAAAATGCTGCAGTATTAATTACTGTTTTTATTAGGTAGTGAATACTGAGGAAACTTTCTTGTATGTAATGTTCATTTAAAAAAATTGACATTCAATTTTGAGATACACTTCAGATATATTTTGCAGTTTGATCAAGAAAAGATTTACTCTTTCCTTTTAACTGTTCAGTCAATTGGCAGGGAGCAGGACTACATGGCATGTCCTGTGTTTGGAAACTGTAAAGGACCCTTAGCACATACAAGATAAAACCTCGGAAAAGATGACATTGAAAAGTATTCGTAGGTCCATATATTTGGGCTAACAAGCTAAATATGGTTGTTAGAAGTTGAGTATTTCCAGATGTTCTGGTGATTAGCTTGCTGAGTAAACTAATGCTAGTCACTTGAACTTCTTTTCAGCCGGAAATCGCATTAGTAGAAACTGCCAATAAATACAGTGCATTATATACTTGAGAGCTGCTGCTAAATAATGATTTTAAAATCCTATATTTGTGTTCTGTCATCAGCAAAAGAGTGGGAAAGAGATAGTAAGATGGGTGAAACCAGACACCTGTTAAGGCTAGTCTGAACACGGTCTATTTTTCTAAAGATCAGTAATTCTTAGTAGGCTGTTAATTGAAACAAGTGGAGTAATAGCTGAACATTCTGAAATCTGCACAGCAGAGAGTGAGATATGGTCCTTCACTTAATTAAGTAAAGCCACAAAGAATGACCCTCTTTTTTACCTATGATTTTGGAGGGAGAGAACCTAAGAAGAAAGCTAACGTCATTTTATCCTTTCTTAAAAATGTCTTTTTTGATGTGCTGCTTTGTCATTTTTGACAAATGTACTTTGCAGTGATCAGTCATTTCTGAAATGGGTAACTGAACATTAATTAGAATATCATAAATGTTAACATACAGTTTTAATTCATGTTAATTTAATTTATAGATCATGAGCAGTAGGTTATAAGTGGAAAAAAAAAGGGCCAATTTTCTGTCTTGTGGTATTTAAGTGTTTCTCTTTGGAAAAATATCTGCTGGTCTCCTTTTTATTTCTGATCCTATCTAATCCAGTACAAATGAGCTGCTGCTGCAGTCAGTAGGAAAGATCCACTCAAGGAAGCCACGCCCATATTGATAGCATCTTCTGGAAAGCAAGAATTTAAATATTGGATATTTTGAGTCACAGATACAGAGTTTGAACTCTAAGAATTGTGGTTATTGAGGTATTTCTTAGTACATTCTTTAGAAGTAAGAGGAGATAGGTAGCAGCTTGCCACGCTTGCAGTTTGGCAAAGATCTAATCTTTCTGAATTCATGGCTTGTGAGTTATTATTTCTAATCACACGCTTGATTGACTCCAGCTAAATGACTCTGACTGAAAAGACAGGGAGTTAAATCTAAAACTGTAAGTATGTATTTTAACTGAAAATAGGGATCATCATGAAATGTGTTCTCAATCAGCACTTGACATTCACATACCTTAGAAAAAAGGTAAGCACCATTCTATCCTTGGGCAGGGGCAGAGTGTGGAATACTGTGATTGAGTTCTAAGGATGGAAATGGAAGCCATGGAGGTTATGTGGAAATGATAAAACTGAGCTTCTTGATGACAATATGTTACATACAGAAAATATTGAATCTATACTATGAGAGGGAAATCAAGTGGCCCTTAGGAATCCTTGCTGACTACCAAGGCATTCTGAAGCTTCGGAAAGATACCTATAAATGAGCTGACACAAGAAATGCATTTTAGAATAAAATGGGACTATATGAAATGTTATCAGTGTTTGGAAGGTGCACACTTCAATCCTGCCAAATTGCTTCTCAGACAAGAAGATCCTAGGTACATGAAGGATCTTGTTTTTCTACAGTGGAAGAAATTCCTAAGGAGGAACTTTGCAGTTGAAA
The DNA here is from genome assembly GCA_013399175.1 of Odontophorus gujanensis. Lineage (NCBI taxonomy): Eukaryota > Metazoa > Chordata > Aves > Galliformes > Odontophoridae > Odontophorus > Odontophorus gujanensis. Next base: position 151,487 of record VXAB01008325.1, on the reverse strand, counting down.
TTGAAAGGAGTTGGAGACAATTCTGGACTAGTCAAAATATACATTATTTTCACACAAAGGAGATAGTGTGTTTTTTGGTGTGTTTTTGTTTTTGTTTTATGTTATTTATTTATTTATTTATTTATTTTAAAGAAAAAAATGGAATATAATGCTTCTTGCAGATTCTATATTTGCAAATACTGCAGTTTATTTTTTTTCCTGACCTTCAGACAAATTTGGCTTTGGAATTTTTGTTTTATCACATAATGCTGATGGAGGCTGAAGTTTTAAAGATACTGGTGGACCTCTTTCTGGATTCCACAGTATTATTTTTATATTGTTTTACAGTTTGATAGTGAACAAAATGTTTTTTGTTCCTTGCAGACCTGTGTGCTTTAGGAGTATTCAAGATGACAGAAAGGAACTAGCTTTTACAAGACATTTGAACATACTTGAAATTTGTAACCACAATTAAGAACAGAATTGTCAAAGTGAATAATTTAGAAGACCTAACAATAAAAAGTTGTTTATTTTATTTTTTAAGGGAGAAAATTGGCAGCTAGCATGAATAATAAATAATCAGATGTGTTATTTTGCGATTTTTAAGTCCAACTCATGATCTCACTGTAGTCAGCAGAAAAAAATTACCATTACTTTAAGTAAATTCAGGATGATGACTCTGGAAACAAAAACTGATTTAACCTCTAAAAATTCCTGGCATGTTTTCTTGTCTTTTTTTTTTTTTCCAAAGGCTACTCACACATACTCCATTTCTGCATGGGTAATTACTGTTCCTGTGAGTTTAAAAAATGTAAAAGTGCGGTGAATTATAAAGAGATATCAAATATTTCAACCTGGTCAGAATATTTGATTTTCTTACACCTAGAGGGTGCTGATGAAACGTTTAACCATGACAAAATTGTTTTACATTTGCAGATGAGAGTGAGATTTTCATTTGGTGGATGTCATAAATGAGAGTAAAGTAAGGGTCATTGTAGTGCACAGAGTAGATGGTTCTATACACTGCCAAGAATATTTTTGTGAAGTTTGTCAGATAGTGACCACGGGCAGGTGCTTGAGTGCTTGTAGGTTCCTCTGGGATCAGGAGGTTACACAAACTGCCCCTAGGATTTAAAACAGGGCAGTTGTTTCATGTCAGTTTAATTATCCTTATGTTTTGTGAGGCAGGCACTCAAGTGATCTGGATTTTTTAGAAAACTGGAGACTTTCACAGCTTGGAGGCAAAGTTCTGATTGGGTTTGTTTGGTATTCGTTCTCTTTGTGATCATCTTAATGCAAGTGATAGGCTGTTAGAACCACAAGGCATGCTTACTGCCAGTACAAGATTTAATCGAGACACTATCATTCAGCGGGAAATGCCTTTCAGTCCGATTTTATTTATATGAATTTACTCTGCAACTCAGTAATCTCTGCTTTGGGTCATTACTTTGATTTTAACTTAGCAATTTAACTCCTGAAGTGCTTCTAGTAAAAATATCCTTGAAGGAGTAATAAGTTTAAATAGCTATGAATCGGTTGAAAATAGTTTTTTAATTTAGTTCAGGCTGGGAGCACAAACTGACAGGAAAACAAGTGGATGAAAGAGAGAAAAAAAGAGATTAAGCGTAAGTAGTCACACTGTGCCACACAGTTAAAGAATTTAGAGGTGCAGAAAAAAGGTTAAATGTACTACTTTCCAGCATCGTGGTATTAGTAAATACCTTGTGAAAATAAATGAAAAATTACAGCCCAAATAATATTTACTTTAATCCTTGTTTTGTTTGTTTGCCTCGCTTTGATTATTCTGATGGCATTACTAATACAGGAGGTATAAAAATGTAACTACTGCTTCCTAAATTAACAATTTAGTTACTAAATGAGGAGAAAACATCTTAACGTAAATAAAATAAAAATCTCTAGTCATTTCAGCCAACTCCATTGCTTTTATAAAGCACTTGAGATTTTATTTTCATTAGCACTGAGAGGCACTTCGAAATGAGTAACTAGCAAATAAACAAATGGAGATAATTCAAGTTTATATTGTTGAGTTAATAAAACTAATAAAATCTGTACATTTCCCAAGGTTTTCCATTATTACTATTTAATTTTTTTTTATTGCAGGGGAAAAGTGTTAGGGCTATATAGTCTTAGGCATCATGGAAATTTTCTTTACCCGTTTTATGTTATTTTATTACTTGTTGAAGAAAATGAGGCTTGTTTTGCAGCTTGTGAACACGGAAAATGTGTCTTTTTAGTGGTTTCATCTGGGTGATTGTTTGGTTCCTCATTGTCTTGTGCTTGATGCTGTCTGCTAGAAAGTTCATTTCTTCAGCAGCTACATGTCTGTGAGGGTACTGGCAGCACAGGCTTGGGTTTTTTGGGCAGCAAACAGAAAGTTTCTCAGGACCTCTGTTCCTGCAGCAGTTACTCCTCTGTATTAGCAAAGAGCTGTGCTTCTACCTGAAGCGCCTTGGCAGTCAGATCCCTGCAGCAGTGTGCTTTGCTGTATTGTTGACTGTCTTTCTCTTGTGCATCTGCTGAAATTTTTAATCTTATTATTCCCTGTGTCATTGCTTCTTTGCCCGCATCTTCTTTCCCCTATTTTTTTTTTTCTGTTTATGTGTTGTGTTGTTTTTTTTTTTCTCTTTCTTTCTTGGGAAGAGTTGTGCAGTCACAGTAAAGGGAAAGGTTTAATGTCAGCTGTAGATGCTGAAGTGTAATTTTAAATAATTCATCTAACAAAATTAAAAAAAAAAAAACACAAAAAAACAACATTCTTTTTACCTTACTGTTTGTCTTTACTGTGTTTATTTAATTACTGCTTTTTGCTATGCATTTTCAAATAACAAGAAATATTGTAGCCTCAAAAAGCATTCTAGGAATAGATAAAATAATTTGGCAAGTCGATCCAAGGTACCTGGTGTGATACTGGAGATATATAGCCACTTTATTTTGTGGGAGGATATTTTGCATTATATCAAGTGATTTTTTTCTCCCTTTTTTAGTTATGCTGTAATTTGCAATAAGTATGCGATATATTTATTAACCATGTGACACATCTCAGTAAATATTAAAGGAGTAGAAAACAGGAATGTGAGCAGAGCAAAAATGCATACAAAATAAGCTATAGGAGTTTTAATCTAAAACATGATAGATGACACAATATTTTTGAAAGTTTTTGAAATACCTCTTGGTTTTCTTTCTTTAGTTTTAAAAATAAATGCACTTCTATTTTATTGACCTTCGGGGCTCCGTGGTTACTTCCATGGTTTTAAGATCTCTATAAATACATACACATATATATATATATATAAATATATACTCATCTGTAGATGTGTGTGCACACCTGTCTTTCTCTCTATGTGTGTGTATGTTCATTCCAAACAAATTAAAAAAAATTGCCTTTTCTTGCACTGACATTGATTTTAAGTACATGTCATTTGTGTAAAAAAATACAAAGTATGGTAATCAATTTTCAGTGTTTTGAGGGCAGTATTTCAGACGGAGGAAGTAGAAGAAATAAGCCACACTCAGTTTAATGCCCTTTGCTTTGTTTTTCCTCCACTTTTCGTTGTAGCCAAAATCTGGAGAGAACATTTTGTGCAGAAGAGGGAGAACAGCGCTTCTTCAATGAGCAGATGCTTTAGTTTTGCCTTTGTCTTGTTGGTAGGCAGGCAGTGTCCTGAACAAAAGCTTGGCTTGGGATGAGCGAGCCATCGAGTACGGGTAATTTCATCTTCATATACAATTGAGGAAGACAGGCTTTCCCCACCATTTTGGGCACAGGTCGGTACGGATGTTCGCCGCTTCACCCCACGCTGGGTTGCAGGTCTGATTTACGGCTCATGCCCCATTGCTGGCCCCCCTTCCCCATTCTGCTTTGTCTGAGCGCCATGTACGTCAGTAAGGAGTTAATTTCCAGCGAATACCAGACAGGAGCGCCTCCGCAGTGTTTCGTGCAAGGTTTCGTGTCTGTCACTGCCCCTCTTTCATGCTTCCGTGGGTATGGAAATGATTGCAGACAGAGTGGGGAGCGGGCGCAGCAACCCCGTGGCTGCCTGGTGCATTGCCACCCCAGCTCTTCTGCTGCTCATGGCACGCGATGCTCTGGGGAGCCAGGCGGAGGCAGCCCCAGCTCAAAGCCCACCTTCCAGAAATTTCTCTCCCAAGCCAAGCTCTCTCTGCCAGGGAAGGGGGAGTACCCCCGAGTTACGGCACCATGGTTGCCGTAAATGTGCCAGACAGCACGGTGATAAAATGTGGGTGACAGCAGCAGTCAGTCATGTCACTGTGTTTCATTGTGGTTGGTTCTCAGTGGTTGTAGGGTTGATGCCTGAAACCTGTGTGCTGCCTTGAAAATGGCAGCTGGCTTTTTTTGTGACATTCTTACTAGGAGTGCAGCTCCCCGGCAGCCATGCAGGCTGACTCTCAGCAAAACAAAACTCAAAAAATGGGAAAGGAAGCACCCATGAAGGATAAAGGAAAGGGCGCAGTTCAGCATTTCTGGCGGTGGTTTTTTTTATGTTTTTTAGTTTTGGTGATAAGATGGAAAAGAGAACAGCTCAGCCATTTAAAGGATTCTTTGGTTTTAAACCTATATTTATTAATATTATTTTATTACAAAGAATGTCTTCATATACCTAAGCCAGTTTATGTTTTTATAGGATTCACTGTTCATGCTTTGAGAGCCTCATTTATTGGAAAATATGAGAATACCAATGATGCGTCATTTACTAGCCTGTCTGAAATGGGTATTATAACTTCTGAACCTAAAATAAAAAAAACACCCAGTTCATACTAAAACTATCATGCTCAGCAGAAATTCTCCATATTATCTCTATATATGCTCAGTAAAAGGAGAATCTAATAACGGGATCGTAATGAAACAAACAAAAAAACCTCTGGAATTCTCCGTAGTTCCATGCAAAGTGCTCTATAGCAAAGTGTTATAATTTTTCTCACCAGGTGAAAATTTTCTAAGCATGTTTCACTCTATAAAAATTTATAGTACTATGTGGTGTTACGTACCCTTGTCAATTTGTTTATTTAAGCTGCAAAATAAAAGATGGGAATATATGTTAGGATTGTATTGAACAGAAGGTTGTTTGTTGTTGTTGTTGCTGTTTCTTTTATATTGTAATCCTATAATACCTGTCCTTTTTTCTTATCATTTTTACTGGTCACTCTTTTTGTTCTTGTTGTTTGTTTTGCACTTCATTTTCCTCTTCGTTTTTCTTCTGGAAATAATAAACTGGGCTTGTTATTACAATCTTCTGATATGCTTAATGTGGTCAAACTTTTTTTAATTAGCCATTAGATGAAGAAATGAGGGAAGGGAGAGTACAGGCTAGTCTCATATGTAAGAGATAAGAACCAGAACAAAGAATTGCCTAGAACAAAGTTACTTGCAAGAGGAATAAGCCAGAAATAAGCCAGAAAACTTTTTTTTCTTTCTTTTGATTATTCAAGATTAACAGTAGTTGAGTGTATGCTGACAGAAGACTGTTCTGCCAGCAGTTCAACATGATGCTGAATCTCCCAGCCACGCTTTTTTTGCGGGGATTATTTGGAGAGGTAACTACAAAAATTGTCATTATTATTACTGCTATTTTTTCTGAGCAGTTCAGGTTGGCATTTCGGCTGCTTGCCAGTTTTGGCTTTGTTCCATTCAGGAATTATTTGCTTCATTCCTATTTGAACCTACCACTCCTGTAGCTCATGTTCGTAACAGTCATGGACACATCAAAGGATCTCAACCTTAGGAAGAGGAAAGTAGGACATTCCTCACTGGCACAAAAGACAATTATTTGTAATTGCTAGGACTATTATTTCTTTAATTTATAGGAAAGCTTTGGTAATGGAAAGATTTAGTTACTGTGTGAATTAATAAGTGTTCTCAACAGTAAGCTGTGATGATTTAAAAATAATAGTTGCTTATATGCTGAATTGGAGCCAGATCCGTATCCTGAAAGCAGCATGAGAGAAGGCCATGGGCACCCTATCCAGCAAGCTGAGGGAGGCTGGTAGGTGCCAGGCTCAATGCCATGAGCCCTGGTCACCGAACTGAGTCCACAGCAACTGCCAAAGAGACGAGTCCAAGTGTTGCTGGAAGGACCTGTTACAAGAGCAAGGCTGTGGTGAAAGCCATTGCACAAGGATTATCGCCATGATGAAAGTTTTTGTACACTTCCCCTCTGTGAGTTTTAGGAACTGTTTTAGACCAACTCCCCTGATCACCACAGTAAAGAGTACTTGCTTTTGCTTTATTTTGTGTCAGTTGTTGTGCATAGCTTTGTGATCTACATTTTCAGTGGGGTAAATGTTTTGGTCAGAGGCAAAACCTGAAAAAGATGTGGACAGTGAGGAGGAAGAGCTCCACCGTTTAGAAGTGGGGCATCCTTGCCTTTAAGTATAAGCGAGGTTAGCAGGCCCTATCCTCCCCTCTCCTCAGTGAGTAACACGGTTGGGTTGCTCTAACTGTGCCTTCCTTACTCAGGTAGTGGTAAAATCAGACTCATCATCACCCTTCCTCAGTCTTTCTGAATCCCAAGGTGGGCTGCATTTGTGCTGCTTCTCTTTACTGCCACGCTGTGGAAGAAGAAGCCTGGCTTGGACGCTGTACTGTGTTTTCCACAGCATGGCAGTAAAGCAAAACGTTGCAGCTTTATTTCACTCACAAGTAGGGTTAAAGTTTTTTTTCCTTTTTTTTTTTTTTTTTTCCTTTTTTGCCCACCCACACTAAACAGCCAGTAGATGCATCTTTATGGCTTTTCTCTGAGGTAGGGATTGATATGCTACTCATCTCCCATGCTACGACTGATTGACTGATAAAATCACCAAGGAAAGAAATCTTTTACATTCAGTAACCTGCTTCTGAATTAACTGTAGATTTGGGAACCCTGTCTCAGTCAGCGTGAGCTGTGTTTTCAGGGCTGGCACTGAAACATGTGGAATGGCAGGGCCTGTGTGTGGGAGTAGGGCCAGGTAAGGTGCTGCGCAGGGCAGCCCAGTGCTGACAGGACACCTCTGCTGCCAAAAAGTGTGCTTAGAAGGGTTAGAGTATGTTCAACACCAACTACATGGAACAAAATGTTTTAAGTTCTTCAGCCTTGGATTCTTGGCAAATTAGCTTTTGGTAAGCAGCCGGACAGATTCGCTGGATGACAATTCCGTAATAAAAAACCAAGTGTTCACCGTTTAACTTTAAGTGTCTGGTTCATTTCTCTGTGCCTGCAAAACACACCGAAGATGTGACTCGTCAGACAATGAGCAGGATTTGCTAATGGCAGTGGCAAGCATTCTGGTTACTGCATTCAGTGAAAAAACGTGCTGCTAACATCTGCTCAGTCTAATCCACTGCTCTTTCCTGCTTTGTTTTTGGAAAGTATCTATTGAAATGTTTTTGATTTATTCTTGTCCATCTTTTATTTCCACTCCTTCTATTTCTGCCTTCCCTTCCAAGCAGCTGAGAGTCTGAGGGTAAGGGCAAGGGTTGCTGCAGCAGCCAACCCCTCAGCTGCTCTGCTTCAGTCATTTTCAGGAGGGGAAGTTTGGTAGATCAGGCCTGCTCTATGTTGCTACCATTTAAAATCCACTCATGTACACATGAAATATTTTCTTTCTCTCATTCCCTTGCAACTACTTTCAGTGATATTAGGTGTTTTTTTGTTTTGTTTTTGTTTAATCTCATGCAGGAAATGAATAATTGATACCCTTGATGTAAATGGCTATAGCTGCCTAGGAAAAAATTAAATTTGCTTTGTCACAGGACTAGCTCTTTCAGGTTTCAGCCACTACAGTCTCAGCCGCCTATTGAGCATTTAGACAAATAAAAATATGTGACAACAGTACTGAAATGACTATTCTTTGTTAGTTTTCTTTTTTTTTTTTTTT
>VXAB01008325.1:96271-140749 GCA_013399175.1 Odontophorus gujanensis | reverse complement strand
TTTGGAGAGGGGGTAAAGAAGTGTCTAGGAGCAGGGAAGATAATGAGCCTTTGTCTTAGGCATGTACAGAGCATCCAGAGCAGCTTTGTCAAGCCTGTTCAGTTAGGTTAATCTCATCTACATACAGATTGCCTTTTAAACCTTTAAAACTCAACAGAGTCATTTGTCACATCTCTTGAAAACTTCTCTAGTTTATACTTAAGGAAAAACTGAAGGATTTTCTCAGTTTCCTTCCCTCCCTACCCCCACCAAAAAAAAAAAAAAGGAAAACAAAAATAATACCAGAATAGTGCACTTTCTGTTGACATCCCCAGTATAAATAGCATTACAGCTAGTAGCCTGCAGGACATTATTGGCTCTGTCTTAGCAATACTGGGGTACAACGTATCTTGCCAGATGTCTAGATCTCTTAGAGTAAACCTATGACTGTGTATGGATGGTTGGACTAGATGATCTTAGGGGTCTTTTCCAGCCTTAATGATTCTATGTTTCTGTGATTATTTAAGCTCTACTTCCACTGAAATTTGGAGGCATGCCTACACTGTCTGTCTTCCTGTCATTTCCCAGCTTGTTTTTTTGGGGGCAGAGGGAGTAGTCAGGGTGGAACAGTGGAGTAGAATGAGATCTAGTTCAGCTTTTTTCTACCTTGTCTACAGTTTGTATGAGGAATATTTTCAAGAAGGTCATTCTTGCTCTAATACTGTTCCTTGTGGTGAGTTGCACAGTGCTGCTCTTGATGTGGTGCTGTGTTCTGCGGGATCTCCCATTTCTCAGAACAATCTTTTAGAAGAAAGTGAGCTGTGTTTCTTAATTTTGTTTTCATCTTTTTCCAAGATGTTGAAATAACCAATATCCATTTTCTAATGATTAAAAAGAAAAAAAAATTGCTTTGAATCCATAATCCTTTCTCAAGCAAAGGTCTGGTGGACAACTCCATGAGAAGTGGGGTCCAAGGGAGACACAAGCTCCTGAAGGGTTCTAAGATAGACTCTGGTCCTTGCAGTCATGCTGCAGGAGAGCAGCTTAGTGAAAGTTAGCTGCAGTTAGGGAAGGATGGTTGTTAAAAGTGGACTCACAGAAGGTGATTGGGGTGGGGTGAGGCTGGTCCAAGGAGGTCAGGCCCAGGAGACCTCCGGGAAGGCTCCATGGGGACAGGTGGATCTGGGCCACATCCAAGCAGTGAAGAACAGAGGCAAACTGAAATGCACAGTGAGTATCAGAGATAAAAAACATCAGAGCCTGTAGGTGGCATAAGGTGCCTCGTATGTTTTTTTCATTAAATTGCAGGGCTGCCTTTTGAAATGATAGTGAAGCTTAGATGCCTGTGCTGTGGTGATGGCAGTCTGCTGGAGTGGAGACAGATGAGGTATTGAGCTATAGCCCTGTGAAGAGAGGCAGTCTGGGGGTTGTGTGTGTGTGTTCTGTAACAGCAGTGAGTGCTGTTACAGTGTGTGCTCACTGTTAACAGCACCAAGTTTTTATTTTACTTTACTTTTTTAAGGATAGAGTTTGAGTTTTTATTTTTGAAGTGACTGATAAAGCTAATGCCTTTTGTAGCATTTGCTGTGATTATTTCTTCCTACCACAGGGCTGTGACATCTATGTGTATGTGGTTTTCTCTCTAAAAAAATATCCCAGGTTTCTCCATGCCTTCCTGATATTTGCAAACACTTTGTATTTGCTTTGGTAAAGTACAGCAGTGTTTACAGTCACTATTTTTTTCGCTCGTTTGGAAGTTATGTAATAGAAAGAACTGCCCTTGTGCATTTTCATGTTAAGGAATACCAATATTCTGATTCTTATTTTTAAGATTTTGATCAAGCATGAATTCTGTCCCCACTGTCAAAAACATAGGAATCTCCAGTTTTCTTTCCCTTAAGCAACTGTAAAAATAGAATATATATGCTTCTTATCCCATAGAAAATCTCTCGTTTAACATTAGTTGAAATGGATCTTATTATTCCTGACGTGCATCTCTTGGATGACCAACAAGGGAGCTTGAGGGCCAGAGTTGCTATCCTTAAGGTTTGGTTTCTGTTTTATCACTTTTATTTAATGCAAGTGCTGGACCGTTTCTCCTCTTCACCATTTTGTTGTCAAAACTGAGAATTTGTGTATGCTCTGATTGGGCTTTGTGTTTCTAAGAGTGGTGTCTTATTTCACTAAGAGTATAAGCACAAGCACCAAGAAGAACTCATTTCTGTTAAAAAAGCAGAAAGCAGAAGTTAAAAAAAAACCTTTCGGTAATCAGATGGCTGATGATGTATTTCTGCTGTAAGCTTATGTCCAAGTGGAGAGGTTATGTTGGGAATTATACATTATTTTCCCCAGCTATAATTTTTGCTGAAGAGCTAGAGCTGGTGTGAGTAGAGGAGCAGGGCAGAAGAGGAGAGGTGGCTGGGAAGGAGGAGAGATTGGAAGCTGAAGGGGAAATAAGGAGATAGCTGTGAATGAAGTCTGCTTCAGAGGGAGAAGGCAGCTCATGTGCTATGTGCACACAAATTACACGTACACGAAGGTATATGTTTATACTAATGTGGTGTTTACTTGTACCACTGTTACAGGGATGGATGTTAATAAAATAAGCATCAGTGATGCACAGGTTAAGGGAGTTTGTCACTAGCAACAGTAGTTGCCCAACTGAATATAGTAACACATGCTTACGTCCTGCAAAATATTCCTTTCATCTGTAGCTAATGTTGGTTAATGGGCCTGGATAAGAACTGCATAAACAGAAGCAGAAGCTGCGTGGTTTGTGTGTGTGTGTGTGTGTGTGTGAATTTGGCATCACTGTTTTCAGTCACTCTCACTTGGTGAAAGAGCAATTAAAAGAGTCACTGGAATAGAGGAGGACCTTGTGTGGCTGTTATTTATCAGCTATTTTTACATACTTTTACTTCAGTTGCATTATTACTTTCTTTTGGGTTGCTTTAGAGATAAACTCACCACTACTGGAACAAGAGGAATAAACCAGCTATGGTTCTGCTTTGTTGCTGATTTCTGTGCTGAAGCGTGGAAAAAAAAGAAGACAATCATGTATGGAAATGATTTTTTAGAAGATGACTGTGGTTGATATCATTGGGAGTGAGATCTTTTGCCCTGTGGTTTATTTTTTTCCCATGAAGTGTCTTTAACATTTTAACTAATAATGCCCATGCTGGGCTTATTCTTGACATGGCAGAAGCATGAGAAGAAAACAGAATGTTAACTGAGATCTTTGCTTTGAATCTGTTCTTTAAATTCTTCTAAGATGAGATTTAAGCCTACCCCACTCTATCATCCCACAACATTCCCTTTAGCAGAAAGGACAAATATGCCTCCATACCCAGGTATTTAAAAGCCTCTTCCTCACCCTCCTCTGTCATGGACCCTCAGCTGTATGAGGTGAGTTGGTCAAAAGATAAAGCTGTGTGTCTGCTGCCTCATGGTATTTGTTAGGAAAGAAGAAATGCAAGTTCTTCAGAGATTTTTATATGAAGTCGAATGAAGACAACTGAAACAAGTTGGAAAGTATAATTGCATGGTTATTCTCTATACTACTGCTAAGAATGCAGTGACACAGCCAGAGTAGTGCATGAAAGAAACTGCCACCATTCCCTTTTATTCTTATTTCTTGTCTACTCAGTGTCCTAAGCCACAAGTAACAGATCCTGACCTCCTGAGTGAGGTGTAGCTGTTTCTTAATAAGTCCCTGCTCTAGTTAGTTGTTTCTGCATTTATTAAATGACACAGAGGACCTCCCTTTGCAAAGTGTCGTTGCCTTTCCCACTCCTTATGAAGATGAATTAATAATTTTTCTCTCTTAATTAGATTCCATCTGCTGTTCCTGTCTTGAATTCTAAAGGTTATAGTTATTACCATATTCATAAAATCGCCCAACTGTGTAAGAGAACTTTAACAACAATTTTAAAGCCAAGTTCCCCTATTATGTCTCATTCAGTGTACATTTTGCATTCAGTGATAGGAAAGTTGATCATGTGGGGCAAGTGCTGCAAATTTTTTCTGTTGTGTGATAGCAGATACATGCCCTTCTGCCAAAAGAAATGTGTCTGTATTCCAATAAATTCATACAAGCTAGAGTTTCCAAACAAGAAGTACCTAACTACCCATAGCTCTTGGATTAAAATCTTCTTATTATTCCAGCATCTTCTAAGTCTGTAGTGCTCCATATCTTGTTTGCTTGTAACTACAGTACGTTTTTATAAAGTGAATGCCTAAGAATACATACAGGCTTTTGGTTGAGGGTGGATTTGGCATCAAAAGGCAGCCTGGTCTTTCTCAAGAAGTTGGAATGAAAAGCCTTTATGAACAAGATGAACACTATTTCAGGGCTGGGTGATTATTCTTTTGTAAGGGGGATGGGCACTGGGTATTTGGTCATACTGTGCATGTCATTTCAAGTGCAAGACCTGCAGCTGCAAGATAATCACAGTGTGCTGTTTGGCACAAGGTTGAATTTTCCTTCCCTCTTGCCTTATGTGTACCTTTTCTTGCTGTTCTCTCCTTTTCACCCATGTGTTCACTTCATCCTTAGGAAGTACCTCAAGGTAAGGCTTGCTTTCATCTACTTCCCAGCCATCCATTCTTTCTAGTCTAGGCTTATGTTGTTTATCCTTTAAAATGACAGAGTGTTTTCAAGAAGAAAGAGAATGAGACATCTCTGGATTGCTGTCTTGACATAATCTCTTTAAGGAGAATCTGATTGTTCAACTGATAGCTTAAATAATATGGTTGCTTTTAGGAACTGATTCCTCATCTTAGCTTGTGGGTGATTCCTCACTTCATCTGTTGGGTGGCTGTATTTGCCTATGCTCTGGCTTCTCTTTCTCCATGCAGCCTGCAGTGCTGTGCAGTATGCTGTGCTCCTCAGCTGAGCTGAATGAACACACACCATGACCACTGGACTTCTGTGTGAGTATCAGAGACTTACTCATAGGTCCCTGCAAATCAGGGATTTGAAAGTCTGAAAGTTGAGATCTAACAGTTCTTCTCTGGTCAATTGTAACAGGTTACTTCCCCCAGAAATGTGCTTCACCTTTTCCTCAAAATTCCTACTTGTCCAATATGCTGTACTCACTTAGCCCTCTGACAGAGGTTACCAGCTTTGTACCTACACGGTAAAAGGAAAGATGTGCATTTATCACAGGTCAGTGCATTAGTCTAAGCTGCTGAGGTGAGAAGTGCCTGGAAGACTGTGGGGGAAGATGGGTGAGAGGTTGCTCAGTGATGGAAGGGGTAGGCAGCTGGTGTTCAGCCAACACAGCGTGGCTTGCCACAGATGTTTGTCAGTGCCCCCAGTCCTTTGTTACAAAGGTGGTAATTTTTTTGCGTGCCTGCAGTGGTGAATTACAGTGCTCTGCCCCTGCTCATGCTCTTGTTTGGCTCCACTTCAAAGGTTTTATGTTTGCTACTGTTTTTCATTTCAGCATGTCTGGGGAGCTCTGTAGCAAAGAGGGTTAAATGTTCGTTAATCACTATTAATATTCTTTTTGCAGTTGAAAACAACACACACTTGATTTCTACCTTAATCTCAGCTGGTTCCCTACCATGGTGCCTGCCATTTTCTTGACAGAGGCAGGCAGAAATATACTCATCATTGCTGTCTGCAGACTGAAAACCAATACAAACTGTCTGCACATAATATGCAGACTGAGTCAGTTTGTGTACTAGAAGTGACAGTCCATTCAAGTATTAAGGTACTGGAGAAATAAAATCTTAGCTGAGTTGCCATTTAATTAACTCTTGATGTAGCTGGGAAGGGATAAGCAACTGTGTAATTTGCATATGACATCTATTTCAGAAAGTAGCAGTATGTTATGGGAGCTAAAAATGAGACCTGTTTAATTTCCGCTTCTGGTGGTAGTCCTTCTGAGTCTGTTGCTAATGGTAGGGGAGCTGTGGGCATCTCTCCTCATTAGATTTGTTTGTGTAGTATAAATTGTGCTCACATTTGCAAAGAGAGCTCTGGGACATACATATTTGACACTGGTCTATAAATTTCCTTTATCTAGCAGACATCTGAATGTATTTTTGAGTACTTGAAAATTCTATCCTTCTCAGTGCTGCCCTTAGAATTTAGGATTTAGGAGAAGAAATGCACTGTAGGAGAAAGGTGAAATACTGTTCGCCTTTCTAAAGGTCAGTATATATTTAGGAATAGTAACCTGCAGTATGTGTCTGATTTTTTTACTTAATTACAGTTACAGCCAAATACATTTTTCACTCCGGCCTTTTGTGACAGGCAAATATCTGCCCCTCCTCCTGTCTTCAGGGGACACTGTATTTTTATCCCATTTACAGATTAGCAAAAGTATGTATCTCCTGCTAACCTCTTGTCAGGTTGTTGCATTCATCCTTTTCTCCCATGTCTATTGCCTTTAAGGAACTCTTGGAATGGCAGTAATTTGGGGAAATACCTGTAGAAAATAGGAAGTACCCCATCCTCCCCACATGACATCAACTGCCATTACTCTTTTCAGGATCTGATTTGTACTGTGTATCTTCCACTTCTAGTTTGTGCTTGTTATTCCAGAATTTTATAGGAGCTACTTCAGCTTTCCCTTTTTACTGCACTGAGCTAATCTGCATGGACTGAGTTTCACTGCATCTGTATTTAGGCAGCTGTAGGCTTCGTGTTTCTTTGTCAAGATTATGTGCTCTTATAGCAAAGTACTTTTTTCTTTTTTCCATCGAATTATCAGTTCCATAGCTGAGGAGGCTGGAAAGCTGTTGATAAAGCCTTGATTAACAGTACCTCATGTGTGGCTGGTGTCTTTTTCGTGTAAGATGAATGGATGAGAAGCGAACTAGTAACGCTTTTTTTTTTTTTTTTCGTGGCATGGCTCATAGATCCAGAAAATTAGGAGTTAACAAATGATAATGACTTAAACTCATGTTGGCTTGCTTATTGGAGATGTTTTGGTCAGTGTGACCCTAAACAAATGTGACTGGTGGCATTCTCTCTCAGCATGATTAGCACCTGCTGGTGCAGTGAGGAAGCAGGGAGTTAAAGGCTGTTCATTTTTGAACATTTCAGACCACAAATGTGGAGACAGAAGCAAAGGTCTTCCTTCCTAGCCCCTACAATAAGGAAGCATCCCTCCTTTCCCTCCTTCCATTTACTGGAGTTCTTGTAAAATGGGAAAGCGTTTCACAAAACCTAGGTGTAAAAGTGTGTATTGTACTGAAGTGCATTTATATAAAATTATCCATATGTTCTCTACCATAAGATGTGCTAGTGGATTTTGGTATTGTTTGTAGCTTGAGGCTTCACGTGAGACTGCTCATGTTGCTAATTGTCAGAGAAAATTTCTCCTCCACCAAATGAAGAGGAATAACTGATGCAGAGCAGGTCAGTGAAATGCTGCCAGTGCCATAAAAGCCCTAATGGTGTATGCATTTGTGCTTTGCAATGGAGCCAAGGCACCTGCTCTGCAAAAGGGATCAGTGAAATTGCAAGATGTAATTGATGCTTGTGCAAAAACAGGGAGCATTTGTTTTTTCCCTCTTGTAGTAAATGTTTAGTGTGATAATGTAAATGAGTCTGCCATACTTCTCCTGACTCCGTCTTGTCACTTGTGCTTTTTACCTTTTCCCTTTGTCTTGTGGGGCACTTGTCTTGTTAAATCGAGGATAATATATTTAGAAAGCGATTTCCATTCAAGATTTTTAATCGCTACCTCTCTCTCTCTGTGACCTAGGGAGTGGAAGGCTGATATAATACAGTTATCCTTCCAAGCTGAGTCAGTTTAAAGCACGTGCTTGTAGTATAGTTTTTAATAATCTCTCCTGCCACAGAGCAGAAGCTGATCTCAGAATGAGGACGAACAGATGAAACTTGCTTCCGTGTAGACATAGTTTGAGCAGAATCAGCCAATTTCAAGGTGGATTAGTCTCATTTCAGGATAAAGGAGCTATGAGTATGGGGAGAACTTGAAAGCTTCTTGTTAAAAAAGAAAAATCTGCCTGGAATTGTTTTCCTTTCTCAGTTGCCCCATCTCTGAAGTCTGATTCTGTCTCGTGACCCTTTTTGCTGTAAGGGTGGGCCAACGCAATGGAGCACAAAAACTGAGGGGGAGGCAGCCTCCTGCACAAGCAGGCAGTGCTGGGATGGCTGCTCTCTCATCCTGACTTGCAGTATTGCAGGCCTACATCAGCAGGTTTCTGTCCCTGATGCTACTCTGATTGCTAGTTAGGCCAACATGCTTTTCAACATATAACTGTGGAAGATCTTGTGGAGTAACATATTTTGTAACAGCTGCATTGGCAGTGTCTGGGGCTGCCTGGTTACCTGCACTGATTTTGTTACCTTAGGAGTCCATCCTGTAGGTACCCTCTTACTGAGAATGCTTTCTTTGTCTCTTGAGGAGAGGCTGCTCCGTTCAGAGTGGAGAGTTACAAAAAAATTTGTACATATGGCAGATTTCTCCTTGAGAACCTGCCTGAGCAGCCTGGACCTCATGTTGTCATCTTTGATGTTGAGATGCTTTGTCAGAATTTTGGTCTTAACCTATAACATGAAAAAGTTAATAGTCCAGGATACACCGTATGGTAACAAAGGTTTCTGTTGCATGTTTGATACCTTATGCTGTTTTAAAATATATTTTTTTATGTGTTTGTTTTGTTTTTAATTTTGGTCACATAACTATTTTATCTGAGGATTTTCCTTTTTCTTCTTGTTTTGATCCATGAAAGCAGTAAGATCTGCAATTTGCCTCAACAGTCTTATTTTATGGGACTTAGATGTGATTTTTTTTTTGTAGTGGCCTGCTAAAATTTTCTGAGCTTGAACTTGTAAAAAGCTGAGGGCTTCTACCTCTGAAATGATGAAGAAAAAGAAACCCACAGAAATTTCATTGTGATTTCTATGCTGAGAGTGATAGCTGGTGTTTTGCCTTCAGGAGCAGAGGAAGCAAAGCTTTTTGTCAGGAGTTTTTAAGTAATGATGTGGCTGTCCCACCTTGCAACAGCTCATTGAAAAGCATAAAATATATTGCCGGATCAGCTTGGTCCTAAACTGCGTAGCTTAGGATAGCATAAATGTGTTTCATATTAAGTGGGATCTTATGTGGATTTATTACCTAACTAATGTCATCTTTCCTATCCAGAGTGGTATGTTTCAAGATTCCATTTCCTACTGATTGTTAGTGTGTAGTCCAGGGCTGTACTGTTCTCTTGGGATGAAACATTTCTGAAAAAAGGCTTCTTTTATACTGAGGAGCTGCATGTTGATTGGCAATGTTTTCTAAGCAGGTTCAGCCAACATCATCCACATACTTCAATCTGTATGGATTTCTGTGAGAGATCAATTCATCTTAACAATTGCCTTCAGTCCCCTCGACTTCCATTTTGCCCCTCATTGTGAATGTAAATTGTACCCCAAGTTTATATATATATATATATTTATACTCCTATAAGAACGTATTCCAACCAAGAAAAGAGACCTTCCTACTGTAATATGTTGGAAAAGCTTCCAGCTCTACTAACCCTACTTTATTTTAATCTTCTCTCACACTGCAGATCTTGGCAAGCTGAAAAGTTGTGGTTCAGCTGTTGTTTCCATTTTATTTTCTAAAGATGTGATATGTTTACTCAAATAATGGAAAGCTGTGAAAAGAGCATGATAAATTCTTTTCTGCATCTCCTTTCTTCCACTGAAATATTTAGGGATGTATAAAAAATGAAATAATTACTCTGCACGTCAAGAAGCACTCGATTGCTTTCTTACAGGGGGTAGTATAGCTGGGGGGACTCTTCTACTTTGAAACCATAAAAGGAATCCTGATTAGAGTTAATGAAGTGGTTTGTCCACAAAGCCAGCTTTCTCCTTGTCTGCTGTTTAAAATGTCTAGATGGCTGTTTATGTGTTTTGTTTTGTTATGTGTCTCTCAGTTTGCATACAGCAAACTGTGGCTGTATAGTAATCCTCTGTTGCAATATGGAAGGAAAGGAGCAGTGATTTTGCAGGTTGTTTTTTTTTTTTTTTCCAGAGCAGAATCTCTTGAGCAGTTAAGTTTGTTGTCATTTTAGAAGCAAGTGCATACACCATAAGCAGGAAAATTTCCAGTTCAGTGGCAAACAGTCTGCGTGAACTGAGCTGGGGAGTCTCATTTAAGTCCTGAGCATGACTGTTGGTAGAGGCAGGAAAACGTTGTGCTAGAAGGGTTATTTTCAAGTTGCCTGATGTCACTGAGGTCTCTGAAAGAAGCTTGAGAGAGTCTAATTCTGTTCCAACTATTCCAGTGTTATTTGTAACAACAGCTTGCTTTCTTCTTTTGCTAATTTTGATCTGTACTTATGCACCTGGCATTACTGCAGTTGCTTTCTAAGTTTTATAAACTTGTGAGGAGGGAGTCGTTAAGCGTCTGTTTTTAACTATGAAAAAAACACCGTTAATGCTTTCACAGAAAATCAATTCTTTTTTCTTCTTTTCTGTTAACTTTGGGCTTGCACAGTCTGGATGATATAGGCAGTGGTGTCAGATCATATGGAAACTTGGTCTTGGACAGAATCACGTTGTTGATTCTGGTAGCAACCTATTGTGCAGGCTTCTAAGAAAGTCTACAAAAAATCTTACAAATATAAATAATTGTTTTTCTGTGATATGTTGACCTGTTTTTTTGACATCCTCTGCTATAGAACAAGGAAAATAAGTCTTATTTGAAACAGAGATTCTGTTAAAACTGGTGAAAATTGAGATTTTGAATCATTTTAACTTGTAATTTTGATCAAACACCTGCTTTCTTCTCTGTGTGGGAAGAAAGCATTTTACTCCTACTAATATTTCTGTAGGCTTGGAATTGCTCAAGACTTTTTTGTCTTTTAGTTGCCACTAGGTTGCAAAGAGTTAAAAAAACATAATGGAAAGTCTGCTTGGGATCTCTGAAAAATATTAACTTGTCTTCCTATGTACTTTGGTATATAAGAGGGTGCACAGTCCTCTGTAAATTATTTCATATAGCCCAATTCCTCTCGGGGAATGTAGGGATCTGAACTGTTGTTCACCTTACCGAAGTATCTTTTGATCTTGGTGGAGAATGATGCACTAATGTGAAAATACCATGGGACCAAAGCCTAATTGTAGAAAGATTCTGGCATTTTGTTAACAGAAAAATTTCTGAAGCTAAAGATCTTAACACCTCCGAAAAATTACAGAAAAAGAAGTAGAAGCAGATTAAAGACTTAAAAGATTTAAAACATTGTTTTTATGAATGTCATTGTGAAACTAGAACAGCTGGGGAATAGGACTTAAGTACAAACTTGACTCAGAGATTAATACACTTGAAATATGATATCTTTCTGTGTGTAATCTTAATTTTTTCTTTAAATCATTGGACCTGCAGTAGTAAGCAGTACTCTGGCAGCCGTGTGACTGTCAGAAGCTGTTGTGGGGATGTCTATGCTGTTAAATATGCTTTCTTGCAGCTTCAAGAATGTGATTATGCAGCTGACTAATACGTTTGTCTTTCTGATGAGACTGAGATATTACTGCACTCCTCCTAGAGCATGTAAGACCGGTTTTTACATTGGTATGTCCTTTAAACATTTGAGTATCCTGTGTTGCTTAATTGGAAAGGCATTATTTTCCCAGAAGTTAATTGCTGTAAGTGGGAAGAGTGAGAACAAGCGTCAGATAAAACTGTTGAACAAAGCAGCAACCGGATTACCACTTCATTCAGTCTTATGGGCGATGTAAGAGATCACAGTACGTCTTTTAAAACAGATAGGTAGAGTGCAGCTGGTGCCCCGGTGGCCTCCTGGGGCTTTGCTGTTGCTCCTTTTCAATTTTGCCTCATCCTGAGTTTTCAGTGTTAGTCTGGTGAGGATTTGAAGGACGTTTGCAGCACACTGCAGGGATCTTTCAAAGATATGCATGGGAGCAGCTGAGCCATTTGAGCACAGAAAAAGCTTGAAAATGAGCTGACCTTGAACAAAACATTTTGCTTTGGTTATCATTGGAGGTAGGAGGGCTGCCTGTTACTTTCTGCCAGACAGCTCGCCCATTGAAGTGAGAACCTCAGCTTCCCCTCAGATTAACTGTGAGGCTGGCACACTGAACACTCTGCTCCCATCAGCGTATACAGGTCTTTCCAGCACAAAAGAAGTTTACTTTTCTCAATTTGAAGATTCCTGAAGCAAAAGATACTAACTGAAAAATGAGAGAAAAAGAGGTAGAAGCAGATCAAAGATTTAAAAGATTTTATAAAGATTTGCGCTGCCAAAGTTTTACAAAATGTTTAGCACGGATTTCTGCTGAGCAGGGTGGGGTAGTGTTGTCCACTTTTTCCTTTAAAAAGGAGTCTGTTTGTATCTACAATGTGAACAGCACTTCTCTAATCAAAGACATAACTAAGAATTGTCTCTGCTCCAGCCGAGTCCCAATTGACAGGCATAGCATACGAGTTTGAAAAAGGGTCCTTAAATTGCTCCAGGATAATAAGATTTTTCTCTGCTTTTGGATTATAAACAAGGTATGTGATTTCCGTCTATGATATAATTTAACTTCTGGCAGAACAAGTTGCTTTGTTCACACAAAATGAGAGACGAGCTACTGAGGGACCAGTTTTACATTTAAAGTTCACCATACTAATTTTTCTTCTTAGATTTCTGCAAAAGCATCTCTTTATGGTGCTCACCAGTTTCAAATAAAATCATCTTTGCCGCATCAAAACTTGGCAACACACTGTGCCCGGATTTCTTCTAAATAGCGAGGCCAAGCTGATCTCTCTTTATATTCTGTAATGATATTCTTTCTTGTTCTGTGTTGGACAAGCAGATTTTGGATGCAGTCCATCTAGAATGTTAGGTGCAATGTAGAAACATCACTGTAGCAAAGAGCTGCTCTAATTGCCAAGTGCTAATAGACAAATTGCAGCTTTGCTTCCGTCAACATTATCTCTTTGGGGTTTAACAGATAGGGGTCACCATCCTTGGGACAAAGGCGGATGAGCTTTTCCCTTTTACTGGAAACGCTGCTGTATAAGCAGCATGTATGTAAAAATAAACAAGCAAACCCTTTGCCAGAGTCCCAGAGATGAACTGTTTATATCTTTGTGATTCATTTGTTCAAGGGGACAATAACCAAATATGAGTGATGGCTTCAGATGAACTCTGAAGGACACAAGAAACCAGAATGTTGTTTGATGCTTTGAAAGTGAGCATTTTGGCTTAGATTTTGTGACCTGAAAAGAAGTGCTGGCAAGGAAAGATGAAAACCTGTTTGATTGGCCTGTGGTCTTTTTGATCTGTGAACACAATTTAGCATACCATCTGGGGAAAATGTCTTCTACTGGCACACAGAGGAAGTAGACAAACCAAGAACAGTGTCCAAATGTACTTTAATGTCTGTTGCTCTTGAATCTGTTCAGTCTCATTTTGATTAAGAGACTAGAATTGTACATCTGCAAGGTAAAATACACAGCTATCCCAGCCACGGGGTACTAGATTAAAAGGATATCTTTCATCTTATCTCTCTTATAATCAATTACCGGGGCTTTAAAGATGACTGCTTTTCTAGCCCCTCACCCCCAATAACTAAAAGAACTGAAATTTGTTTAAGGTATGTAAGAACCTGTTTGTTTGTTTGCTTGTTTGTTTGTTTTAAAGGCTAGTAAAAAAGTATTGGGATTTGCTACTGTTAATATTACTTTTTGTTGTTGTTGTTGTTAATGGTTATTGATAATGTGTACATGGCTGTCTGGATTGCACAGGAATCTAATAGAAATCTAGTATAATCTATAGAAATATAATCTATAGAAATCTAGTATTCTAATTTTCTATCACAATACATATTATTTAACCATACTACATGGATCTACATGGGCTCCATTGCTAGGCTGTACCATACTGTCATTTTTTATGCAAACTGCAGTTTCTTTTGTTTAGGTTTTTTGTTTGTTTGATTAAAAAAAGTCCATAGCTTCTTCTGTTCAGAAAGAATCTGCTAATTACGGAGAGTCTACCTAGTAGAACTGAGATCAAAATACATCCAAGGCCTTTTTAGCTGTCCCACTAACGTCTAGAACCTCGTGCTCCCTCAGCTACGGTCACATGCCGGATCTTTTCTCTGTAGAAAGTTTTGTAGAGAGTTTAGACTCTTTTTCTTCAGTTTCTTCATTCTCTGCTGTGTATACCTGGGAAGCATTAAATAAATAATGATGAGAGAAAATCAGAGAGTGGAGTAGAAATGCAGTATGTTTCTAACTAAAGAGAAAACTGAGCTGGATGAGTAGTGGCTGAAGGAAGTAAGAAGAGCAATAGAGGAAGAGCTTAAAGTACATTAAAACAGAACTGGAACCAAGTCTTTCTCAGGTTCAGGGGAAATCTATCTTGTCAAAGCACACTCAGAAAGAATGGAATATTGGAAGACAGTTATATGCATATAGTTTGCATCCATCCTCCAGTGTTCCAAATTAACCTTCTGTTGTTTTTTTTGTTTGTTTGTTTTTATTTATTTATTTATTTATTTTTTGTTAAACACACCAAATGTCCTGTAATCATTTATGAGTATCAGAAACTTCATGGTGCTCTTCAGCACTCTTCTGGATTGAGTTGCTGGGTGAGAAGTTTTGGAGAATTTCTGTGCCTGCTCACTGGATGAGATCTGTGTAGGGTGTGTCAACGGTTTACGTGCAGGTTCGGCCCGGTTCCGTGACGATTGGTGTGGGGGACCCACGGACCCACGCCCCAGGAAAGGGGAAGGGGGAAAAGGGTAAAGGGAAAANTGCATGAAGTCTGATTTCACCCAGAAAACCCCAACAGTGGAGGCATGTGAACCCTAACCCGCACTAATCACAGACCTACTAGGGGAGGGTGAAGAAGGCAAACAATATGTTCTGTGTCATCCCTGTGGCTACCTGGGAGGTTTTTCATTTATTAATTTTTTTTCATAAGGCAGGATGTACTCTGCATCTCCTCTTCCAGATCACAATAATGAACGCTCTATTAACAAGCACACAGGCAGAAACATAGCGTGCAGACTGGTGACCCAAAACTGTATGGTGGAGAGGGTTTATGGCCCTCATTTTTACTTACTCTGCTTCTGCAGACACAGGAGGATGATGCTGCAGGGAAATTCTCTTTGTTTCTCACATGCCTCTGAGGGCCAAACCAGAACAAAGCCAGTGTTTATGTTCTCTGTCTTTCTCTGAGTAATCCACCCCAGGCCATCGCCCAAGCAGGGCCCCTGGGCGCCTTGCATCTCTCTGGTGGACGCAGAGGGATTCCAGCTGGCCCACGCAGGCTGGGGTGGTCTGCCCACTGTTCTCTGACAGGCCTGCCCTAATCTGAGCCGCCCATAAACAAGAGGCAGGGGGGTGGGAAGCTGTCTCCCTGCTCCGTCGTGGGCCTCTGCCAGGATGAAGATGGCCCAATAAACAAGGGGTGGGGGCTTTCCTTGAACACTGCAACTGCACTTCAGCTTACTTGAGCCAGCTCCCAGAGAGAAGGGTTGGGCTGCTTTTAAATGTTTTCTTTTGCTTTCTGGTTTCCCTATAGGGCTGGCAGCCTCAGGAGGGCTGTTACATGTGGGCTGGTCTTCAGGGCTTACTGGCCAGCAGCCTGTCTCTCTGAAGCCAATTCAGCTTGCTTGCACTTGACAACGGGAAAAGGTTTCTGCACATGACAATAATAAAGTATTTTTGCACTTTATTGCATGTATTTCCACTCTGGACTGCAAACCCCTTGGGACAGTCTTTCTTTCTTTTATTTCTCTTCTTTTTCCTTCTCACCATTCCTCATGGAGTGCAGAGGGGCAATGCCCTGTGCCTGTCCTGCTCTTTGAGTAAGTTGTTAGTTTCTGCAGGGAGGCACAGCAGTTCAAAGGAACACGTCTGGTAGGGCTGTTGGGTAAATAATATATATTGGTGTATAAGAAAACAGAGCATGGCAGAAGATGACGAAGGTACAGAGGTGAGCCAAGAGAGACTGACCACTTTATGTGCATGTACATCCTGCATTTGGATGTGCATGGAGTGGTTGTTCATTCCTTCAGGTGGAAGATTTTTTGAAGCAATTACTGTTCTGAGAAAAGAACCAGTGTCCCACCTCACTGCAGCTGAATAGTACCAAATACAATTATTTCTATTTATTTATTTATTTATTTATTTTATTATTATTTTTTCTTTTTCAGAGTGTCAGGCTCAAAGGTTTCTTTTTAATAGGCCTGGAATTTTGTAGACAATTGTGAAGGAGACTTGAAGTTTGGAACAGAATTGTCCTTTATAGCTTTTCCATGGAGGAAAAAAATCTTCTTATGAGAATAAAGACTTTAGCCTAATCTCATGCCATCTGGAAAATGTAGAAGCCAGAGGTTGTTGGCGCTAGGTCACATCCCTTATGTAAACTGTCAAATTCTTTTCATATTAATGGCATATCNCATAAAACCATGACAGGGTGAAACTGGGCAAAAGTGGGACAGAAAACGGGCAGCGTATAGGAGCATGTCAAACTAATCTGTTTTTTTTATCATCATGAGAGAAGACTCCAGAATTGGTGCAAAATAGTAAAAAAAACCCTGGGGTTTCTTTTACTTCAAAACCTCTGTCTTTTGAAAGAATGCACTTTATGGCAAGTGTTTTCACATCCTTCACCCATACTACACATTCTAGTATTTGACCATTTCCCTAATTATTTTGCAAATAAAACTTTAGATTTTACTCCTTCCAAAGGTAAGTCTATAAAATGANCCAGAGCTAATGTATGGATATATATTTTTTTATTTTGATTCCGTCCTATTAGTGCTTGATAGTGTTGACTGATTTTTGATAAATGTTGGTCATCTTGTTTTAGTACAGAATTTTCTAGTCCTTCCAGTTCTTCAGTTCTCTAATAGGTGATTATGTGTTTTAGAGACCTTTATGTGAAATCCCCATGAAGGGGAGAATTTTCTCAAGTGACTTTTGCAGCTAATTAGCTTGAAATGAAGCTGGAGACAACTGTTAAGTGCAGTGAGATGGCCTGACACATGCCACCATATATAATTCTAGCGCATCAAATTTTTGGGTGAGTGCCAGCATCCAGTATGGTAATTATCTGTGCATGACTCACCACAGCCTCAAGCAAAGCCAGTCAAATTAAGGTGTATTTTTCCCCTTCCCTGGAGAATTTAGTGTGGTGTTTGCTGNTTTTCCTTTTTTTTTTCTCTTTGGGCAGTCAAACTAAACATTGTACCATGATCTAATGCTCTTAGCTCACTTCCTTGAATAACCTTTTGAATTATGATTGCAGGATTGTTTTAGTTTGTGTGTCTGAATGACACAATTCTTATGTGGAAACCACTGTAAACTTATCTTTACTGGTTTACATGCTTGAAAATGAAAAAGGATCATGTGTAGAATGACTTACCAAAAGCAGCAGGAGTGAGAGAGGGGACTAGTTAAGAAAACAGTGTCATGGTAATAGTTGCTCTGTTTCTCTACATCTTGGATTGAGCCAAAATGTTGATCACTTTTAAGTCTGTTCTGCGTAGAGCACTTGGTAAGCTTATGTCTGAAGATGATCCTTTAATGACTGAAGTCCAGTTTTCCCTGAATGCTTCAATTTACTGCCACTCTTCAGGGATAAGTCAGTTTTTACAGTATAGCTATGAGGTGTTGAAGGCATGTGCTGGATGGGGTGGTGGACTCTGGGGAATATTTCCTGCAAGGGATGGTTTCTATGGTGATGCCAGTAAAGCAAGAAATGAGGTAATACTTAGTGACAGTTGGAAAGAGAAGTGAACGACTCTTGCAGTTCACTTTTTGGATACCTTAAGCTCTGAAGAATATATTTTGATATATATATTTTTTTTCATGTTTAATCTGATCGATCTGTTATGAATTTCTGTCTATGACAGTTATTTTTTCTATGGTATATTTTCACCTTATGGCCCACTTTGATTAATCATCCATGTCTTCCCTGGATAAGAAGCAATGAAAGACTCTAGTTTCCATCTTTGCCGTATTTCAGGGATTAATGGGAAATAGTGTCATGCTTTGTCAGGGGACAGTTTTTCATATTAACGTTTGCAAAGCAGAGACAGTGCCCTATGCTGTAGCTCTTTACCATATTAAACAGGAATGTCCTTCAAAGTTTTAGTCAATGATAGGTATAAATCAAAGTAAGAAAAACCGTATATACTGAATTTAACATTGCTGCATTTTTTAGTATGTAAGTAGGCTTAAGTTTTTCCCAGTCCTAAGCCCATCAAGACCAAACTCAAACAATCATTCACAGCTACAATTGAATCTAGCCAATCCTTTCATATAAGGTAATAAAGGTCCAAGCTCTCCCCACTTCTTTTATCAATGTATCTTCTNTTTCTCAAGTGACTTTTGCAGCTAATTAGCTTGAAATGAAGCTGGAGACAACTGTTAAGTGCAGTGAGATGGCCTGACACATGCCACCATATATAATTCTAGCGCATCAAATTTTTGGGTGAGTGCCAGCATCCAGTATGGTAATTATCTGTGCATGACTCACCACAGCCTCAAGCAAAGCCAGTCAAATTAAGGTGTATTTTTCCCCTTCCCTGGAGAATTTAGTGTGGTGTTTGCTGTTTTATTTAGTTTGTTTGTTTGTTTGTTCGTTTTAGGAGGAGGCAAGTCTGCCATCTCAAGGCACTCCCTTCCTTTGTGCTCATGACATGCATGTAACAGCGACAGCTTGCCTTTGCTGATTACCAGGGAAAAACAAAGAGTGTGGGATGGGGCAGAAACAAAGAAAGAATGTTTATAATTATTATTTCTTTTTTTTAGTCTTGGAAGGTAACTCTCTCAGGAAATTGGCCCTTAAGCTCTTAGCTATATTGACAGCTTTATTCAAAGAGGGAACATTTGCCAACAGCTGCTGCTACCAAAGCTGATACGTATTGATTTATTTTTTTGTCTTTTCTGAAATTTTTCATGGCTTTCCTCCCATCCTCAAATGAAGGAGAAACCATGAACTCTGTTTTAGACCTTTTGATAGGCTAAAACACTGCTCCAGTGAAACCCTTGAAGGCTTGTTATTGCAGAAAACAGACTTTAATGTTGCATGCTGAGAATAATGGCCAGTAGAAGGAAACCATAATGTTTTATTGCCAGACACTCCATACCCAGAACATTTTTCCAGAATCTAAGACTTGTAGGGGAGAGAACAGCATCCTTGCTTTCGTTAGTACTTCTGTCCTCCTTTTCTCCCTTCCCGTATATTTAGCTTCCTATCTCAACTAGTGCAGCAAAACAAGCCCAGAGAAATGAAAGGCTGATATGGCTGCTGTTCTGCTTTAATCATCATGTGTCTGCTCACTTACTGATCCCCCTGCTCTCTGGTGTGCTTGGAGGAGAGGGACAGGAGAAGGCGTGAGGTGCAGGTCCCCAGGGCAACTGCTCAAGTGAGGAATCCGTGCCCTGGGACGCCCGCTGGAAGGAAACCCCACGTGAGTCACCCAGTACTCGCTTCCAGCAGTGATGCTGCTGTTGGAGCAGGCAGAGTGGAACATATTGGTAGATTTTCTTAAGTAAGCGTTTCCAATTGATGATGGTGGGAATGTGCTTGCGGACAAGCTCTCTGCCTGTGTTACACAGGATTTTCTGTCAAAACCCTGAGGTACTACAGGGGCATTGATAAAAGGGGACCCATTCCAGTGGTGCAGAAAACTGACGCTACAAAATATCTTTGTACTTCTGTCAAACCCCAATTAAGAAAAAACAATGTGAAAAGGGAGGGTTGAATTAAGTGTGAACGTGGGATGAAGAATAGGAATGGGATGGATGAGAGGGAGCAAGAAATGCAGGACTCTTAGATTCAGCTATCCTACAAGCTCTGTTTATGTTACTGTAACATCAAGCAGTGTGCCCTAGTGTTGATAGCAGGATGTAAAATTATTTTATGACTGTGCCTCATAAATACTTGTTTATAAAACTTGAGCATTCACTTCCCAATTCTCTGTGAAGAAATGCATGCTTTTCGGCACCCTGAGACAGAGCCCTGAGGCTCACTGATGGACTAATGGCTGCTTGTGTTGTGTTGGCTTTGGGAGGGGACTGGGGCTGGGCAAGTAATTTGGTGCATGTGCTGTCACTGAACCAAGCTGTTTTCCTTACTTTCATGCCTTGGTAAGATCCTGCAGTGGCACAGTTGGCCAGGGTACAGCCGATCAGGTTAATGATCCATCTGGCAAGGGCACGTGCCCATGTTGAGGAAGACAGCAGGAGATGCCCTGGGCGATTAAAGACAGATGTGGGAAGGATATCGGATCAGCAGAGAGGGGAGGAGTTCACATAATCAATTTAAATTTCACTCATTTTACTGGATTAGTAAACACTGAAGCATTTGGAGTTCCTTCCCTACATTCTCTCACTCTCTCATCACTCCAAAGGAAAAGATAGAGTGATAACATTTTGCTTTTGACAGAAGCCGGGGAATTGTGCATCCTTTATAATATTTAGTACTCTGTGTCTCTTCAAAATGCATTTCTTTAGGCAAGTTCTCTATTGCGGTGCTTTCACAGAGATTTTACTGAACTGTGGGGAAATTGCTGTGTATGAATAATAAACATCATCTTTAGAGAACAACCGTTACTTTTCAGACAGTAATATTCCCAAGTTGCGGTATGTAGTTGCTAAAATATGTCAAGTCTTTCATCCCTCTGGAGTAAGGAGAACTTGTTTCTCTGCTGTGTATTCCTCCACATACAAGGGTGTATTTGCACTCCCTTGTCAGTATGAGAACCACTCACTGCCCTTGGACTTGGAACGTGCTAGAAATTCTAGCAGTTGAACATCCTGCTGAATTTTTTCTTGTAGCCTTGAGGAGAACGTGGTTTATTAGTTCTGGTGCCATTTTATGCAGAAAATGAAATGCTGACATAGATTTGTTTGCTGTTACATTTTAATTGACAGATGTAGATTTCTTTCACTGCAGTTCATAAGGTGAGCAGCATAACTTAGCATCATTCCCCCAAAACATAACACTACAAGAAAAAAATATTTACTAGTTTTAGGTTCGCTGCGCCGAACTCAGACAGCAAGCCATCTGCACAGCAAAAAGTTCACTGGCTGTACGCTTTGAGCTTGTAACCACAATGTGTTGCTTTATCACTGAGAGCCTTGGCTTGAATGACCAACCCAGTGGGTTCCCATGCACTATGCCCCATGTCAGATTATGCGCATCCCTGATGCTGGAGCGCTTCCCATTCTGACTGAGCCAAACCAGAAGAACAGAAGCCACGCAGCAGGTTGTACAGCTTTTGATGAAGCTTTGTGCACAGACCACTTTCCCTTTAACTGGGAATGATCCCCAATAACAGCTGCTACCAGTTCTACTATTAGTCACTTGGTTTCACTTGCAGACAAATATAATCCAAAAAGGTAATGTTAACAAAATGTACATGCTGGTGGAGCGGTTGAAATTACATGCTGCAGATTATGAGCTACTCTTGCAGTATTTTTTGTTAGTTTGTTTGCATGTGTGATCATTTGTTTTTTTTTTTTTTTTTTTNNNNTTTTTTTTTTTTTTTTTGTGAATGTTGTTGTTGCAAGTTTTGTTTTCATTGATTTTAATTGTTACCATTTGGAAACAAACTTGTGAATGGTAGTAAGTCTGGATAGGGTTCACACCTATTGCTCCCTAATGTGCTCACAATTAATGAAAATGTGTACATTCTATGTAAAGTCACCTGTTGAAATTCCTTATTACATGAGGTTTTATTGTTCACAAATTAATGTCGTGAATCCATTTGGACACCAACCAGAAACTTGTAATTGCTCACACATAAGTAAAAGCTTTCCCTGTGCTTTAATTAGTTGATGCAAGGGATTAAGATGATTGTGTGAAAGGCAGTGCAGACTCTCTGTTAATAAATCAGGCAGTGTGGGTGCCAAATCAGCCCTCAATCCTATTTGGGTAGAGTGCTTTGATAAAGGCACCAACCAGACTGCTAAGACTTCCTGTGGCAGCAGCAGTGAAGATCATTTGGGTTTACTGATACTGTTGATGTGCAATGTGGGATATTAATCAGGACTAATTATATGCATTGGCTATGAAACAAATTCAAGGCCAGTGCGGGGCATGCTTCTGTATGTAATTACTGACTTTAAGGTACTGGGTTAATTGATAGAAATTAATAGGACCTTCCATTTACTGACACTATGTTCCAAAATATCAGCTCACCATGCTGGCTGCCTCTTGGCAGTTTGGTTCAGTTAGTTTTAAACATGTGGCAGAATGTGGTTAAGCAGGCATCCATTACACTTTTCCTATTTTTTTTTTGCTTTCTTGTTCCATACTTTTTAATTTTCTCTAAAACCCTACAGGAGGGGCAGCAAACAATGAAATACTTCAAACAATGACAGGCAGCATGCTCACACACTGCTCTGCGGAATGTCATTAGCTTCTGTTAGGCATTCAGAAGAATTGCAAAAACCTGTTTGTGAATAAAACCGAGGGCTGCTTTTCTGATGGAGATTAGGAAGCATGCATGTTTACCATATGCATCTGATAACACACTTTTATGTGTTTTGTTAGGCCAGCAAATGTGTACAGATAAAAGATAAAACTTCCGTGTACTGAACCCTCATGTCTATTTATAAATTTGAGTCACTGTGTCTTTCTCGATGTAAGGTACAAGTGAGCTTATTCGGGAGGGCTGAAAGGTGATCATCAGCGTTTGTCTGTACAGAACAGGAACTGGAGTAAAGAAAGTTTGAGTGTTCTCTTAGCGAGATCATTGCAGAGGCTTTTGAGTTTTTACTTAGCCCATCAAAGATAAGCGAAGATTGATTACAGAACTGGATAGGATTGTCATTCAGGGCTTTAGCCTGAATAATGTACCAAGCAAAGAGAATTCAATAAATATTCCCGCTGCTATTAGCTTTGCACTTCTGCAACTGTAATTGTACGTGGAAGAAGGAGGTCTGAGTATCTGAGTTAAAGAAGATAATTCTTTTAGGATCTCATCGCCCTCCCCGCTTCCTTAGTGCCTATTGATTGCTGGATGAGCCAAGGAAATTCAGGAATCCATTTTTGCTTATTTAGTGTGTTTTGTTGTGATCTGCGCTGCTATGGAAAAAAATGTTATTCTGTCTCTGTATAGTCTGTTTTAATAATAATTGGTGTGAACAGTAATAGCTCCATCTTTTCACTGAAATACTCCATTGCAGTTTAAGCCATCCACAGCAAGCAGCAAGCTTGGTACTGTCAAAGCCTTTTTTTCTTTAAGTCTGAACTTCTTTGGCATAAATTGCTTGTAGATGGGGTGTGAGCCAGTCCATTCTCATTGTCTGTGCAGAACTAGACACGTGAATGCCACAAATTAATCACATCTAGTGCGAGAATGGAAAGCTCTCACCCACTAACACGTCTGTGAAAGCAGCTTTGAGTCTGAGGGAAAGAACCTCTCAAACAAACATGAAAAATGTTGGGCTTTTGAAGGCCAGGGAATTGTGCAGCCTGACCGGACCTGCCTGCTACCATGTGGGGGGAGTGAGGAATGGGAAGACGACCAGCCTGGGAGGTTTTCTGCTAAATGATCTGCTTTCACTGACTGATGCTGGGGTCATAAATGTGCTGCTGGCTGTGGCTGGTTTGGCGCACAGAGTGCAGTGCCAGCTGTCTGCCGAGCTGGGGAACAATAGCAGAACCCTTCTGCGCGCGAGAAAGGGACATTCAGGCATAATGTTTTATTAGACTTTGAGCTAACCTTTCCTTTTGCAAACCTTAGGATTCTTAGCTAGGAATTATACTGTGTCATTTATAATTAACCTTTTTTCTCCGTACCTATTTGCGCATAAGTATTCCTAAAAAGGTATCTCTGAATTGCCTGCATTACACATTCAGATCTTGTCTTTCTTTTTCTCTTGTATGTTTCGTTTCTGAAACCTGTGGTGATTTTTGGATCATTATCGTCTTGTAATTTAGCAGAGGGAGGAAAATAAAACCAAAAAAACAACACCCAAGGCAAGAATACAGGCAGGAGTAATTACTGTATTTCTTTGGAACACACTTGTAATGCTGAGCCAAAGGAGAAAGGTATTGCTGTCCTTTCCCTCCCTTCTCCTCAAGTATCTTAAACATAAAGGGATGATCGATAAAGAAACTTCTGAGCTCCTTTGTTTCATGGCATTCTTGGAGTACAAATTCTTTGAAACAGAAACAGTTTCTATTTAGGTGCATGTATGAAAGCAGACAGATACCAGCCACTGTCAGAACATACACGTAATTATTATATTTATAGTTTATGATAACAAGGCTGAACATGAGCTGAAGCTGTAGCCAAAGGACTTTTTAAAAGCATGGGCTATGCCTCATCAAAAAAGCTGCAATTGAGTGCTGTTTTCCCTAGTCTTTTGTTTATATCTTTACCCTGAGATGCTGAAAATTCTTGTCTAACTGAATAAGTGTGCTTCTGACAAACACAGACTTCACTGTGGGTGGCCAGAAGTGAGATTAAGAGAGAAAATAAATAAGTTTACATAAGGATTGTAATAAATATGAAGCATCAAGTGTTCATACTTTTTTTTTTTTTTTCTGATCACCTGAATGCCCTAGCTAAATTGAGAACTGATTTTAGTTCGCAGCCTTAGTTCTTGGGCTGCAGGCTTTGCACTGTTCTCTTTCTTAAATATCTGTAAGTCTTGTTTTCTGCATAACACCGACTTTCCTTCTTTCTATTTTCTGTGTGTAGAAAGCACACAGGACTTGCCAGGCATTGCAGTGGGCAGCACACACATCCTGTGCAGTGTCTGGTCATCCCATGATGGGCTGTCTTTGTGGCTGTATCTTGGAGCCATGCTCAGGGCACTGCTGCCCTTCAGATCTGCTGCAGCATTTGTACTTTTCCAGCCTCAAGCCTAAAGTCATGCCCAAGGTCATGTTACAGCTAACCCCAGGGAGTAAAACATGAAGTAAAGGGTATACAGTTTCTCAAAGAGATGACCCTTCTGCTCTTGGCCTCTGGGAAGCTCTAGTACAATAACAGAGCTTAGCAGCTTGTGCAAGCACTAGCAGCTTGGGGTTAGCCCTGTTAAACCAGTGGCTCACTTGCTGTCCCTATCACATTCCTAACTTGATACTCAAGAAGGACCCTTTAGCAAGTTGTTAAAAAGGAGTACATAGAAGAACTGCAGAGATGCCATGTTCTGTTACTCACAGATGCTATTTAGAAATTTGTATATCCTTTTCTTATCTCTGTCTGAAAATTGCTTGTGGGAACCCCAGCTTAACAAAGCAAGATGCACTGTTGTCTGAAATATGAGCAGTGCTGAAAATGTGAGAAAAGCTTGCCTTGCAGGTACTCTGGAATTGACTGAAAAATTTCTGCAGTACATCAGCCCTGATTCATTGCCTCTGTAAGTACCGAACTTTTACTCCAAATTCAAATGCAGTGTCATCTTAAGGAGGAATATATGAGTTGAAGCGGGGAAAGGCTGATTTTTTTTCACTGACTGAGATGGAGCTAGCAGTATGATTACAACTACTATTAGATACTGCTGTCATCAGAACAAGCTCTGCACTGCATGCATCTTCAGAGCTGTTGACAGCTGATGCTTGCTTTCTATTCATAAATGGTTTTGGACCACTCGTACTATCATAAGCTCTTATTAGTCACCTTATCACATCTTGTTGAGAAATTCTAGGATTCAGAAAACCATGTGAAAACCTTGATGGTGCTTCAAAGGCATGAAATAATATTTTGACAAAATCATTGACAAAATGTAATTCCTGTTCCCTAAGTAGAATAATAAACAAATCTGAAATTGGGTACCAGTTCTACTTTCTGCAGTCTGAAGGAACTTTGGAACATCAACAGGTGAAAAATGTTGTCAGCATATCAAATCCATTGTTTGAAATTTTGAATGAATTCTGAAAACCAACAACAACAAAAGAAATAAAACAACAACCTTGAAGCATTTCACTTAATAAATAATGCACACATTGTTCATCAAGAATTTTGATGAGTGGTGATTGGTTTTCTAGTGCAGCCTTTGCTATAGCATGGCACTGTTATTGCAAGAGGCTGTCTGCTCTTCCTCCACCTTCTTCCTCCTTGCCTCTTCCTTTGTGTCAGCAGAAACATTTGCTTGCAGCAGTGTGGACCTCTGTCAGTTCAAAAGGGGTTGTGAGCCTGTACCATAAGTCAGGCTGCCTCTGTAGAAAGGTGTAAGTAGCTACTGAAACAGTCCATCATGGTCTCAAAGGCAGGAGAAAATAAATGTTTTGTCAGAACTCCCTTGTCTAAACTTCAGAAATTGGTCCAGTGAAAGATTTATTTAGGATTTTTTCCTTGCTTGTTTGTGTTTTTGTTTGTTTGTTTATTTTGAGTCTGGCTAGTGAAAATGCATTATTTTTAGCCACAGCACAGCTGTCGGAGGACCTTGTTATATCCTTGTTGTATCCTCAGGGGTGATTCATTTTTGTTGATTTTGTTTCTTTGTTGGTTGGCTGTCATTGTTTTTTGTTTTGTTTTGTTTTTTTCTTTTAATGTATTTAGTTTATTTATTTTTAAATGCAAGTACAGCAGAGGTACTTTTATAGCTACCTAAAATTGTATGGTTACATTTACTTATATTGTCTTAAGCCGTCAAGAGTCCCAGTGCTTATGAAAGTGTTTTTGCAACCTGTAGATTGCATAGTTCATGAGATCTTCACAGGTGGATTCTCAAACTCATTGGAATGCTGTTCAGCAGTAAGTCTTTACCATGCTGCTGTATTCAAGTAGGCCTGTGTTACAGGGACTTGCACAGTATGTGAGCTGACTACCAGATTCTCTCTTGTTGCCCATTATGCAAATATTTCTTATGTCAATATGTCAGTGCTGCAGTATGAATAGATAGATTTGTACTGTAATTCATTTCATAATGTAAGAAAAACCTGTTAAAAAAAAAAATACAAAAAGTGAAGCGCCAGGAACTCAAACCTCTGTGGAAGGAATCTAAGGAATTTAAAGCAAATTTTGTATAACATCTTTCCAAATTTTTTTAGTGTGTCTCTAAGTACTTCTCTGTAATTGGCTAGTGGCTAGAGCCAATCTGAACACATTATAACAGAAGTCACTCTGTATGTTTTGTCAATTTCAAAATATTTATTGAGAGAAGTTCCATTTTGAAGCATTCTGGATTTTTCTGTTTCAAAGTTCCAAATCCAACTAAGTTTCTTTTCCAAAGGATAATGGGCTTTCCAGATGTATCAGCGACTATCTGTGCTGCTTAAGTTTGAGTATAATGCAACTGACATTCTCTCTCAGTAATTCCACTCGTTATGCTGCAGAGATCACTACGGAAGCCTCCCTTTTCAGCAAGGCATAGTTGTTTTCAAAACTTCTTTTCAATAATTTATTTCCCATGCTTTCAGAGAAAATATTCTTTCTGCTCTTTATGTTATTTAACTCAATGTATACGCTGATGGAATCCTTGAGAGACATTCTCTCTGCATTTAGTCACAGATGGATCAGCAGCGCCAGAGATTATTATTAAGTTCTGCACTACAGCATTGAAGAATTCACTGTGTTATGTGTTTTCTGAGAAGGACAGTACTGGAACTGTCTTTCTGCCTTTGTTTTTAAATATCCTTTAAGCAACATTTTTATAGTTAAATAAGTACTTAGTCACATTTGATTTCAGAGATCTCTGGGAGCAGGCACATTGATTCTCCGTATTAAAACTCCATGGAGCTCAACTCCCATGTAGCTACATTTGACTTTGTCATGTCCTCTGTGTCCCACCACTCTACCACCTCATCTCTTTTCTCCCCTTTTGAAAATACTGTGATACGTAATTTCTTGAATAGAAGCAGGGAGGTGCTGAGGGTAAGGGTAACTACTGGCTAG
The DNA here is from genome assembly GCA_013399175.1 of Odontophorus gujanensis. Lineage (NCBI taxonomy): Eukaryota > Metazoa > Chordata > Aves > Galliformes > Odontophoridae > Odontophorus > Odontophorus gujanensis. Next base: position 112,965 of record VXAB01008325.1, on the reverse strand, counting down.
CATCATGTGCATTGTGGCTTCCCAGATTCACATGTGCTTTGTCACACCTGGAATTTGTACCCTAGGTATGTGCATATTTTCTGGATTAAGTGTTAGTTTCCCAGCACTCTGAGGCCTTGTTTATCTCTGCAGATAAGACCTACCCTCTTTGGCACATAGTGTGTGTGAGGTGAAGGCTTTGAGTTCTCTTTGTGTTGTCTAGAATGCTCAGTATTGATGCATCTGTCTTTCTTCAAGAAACATCCAAGTGCAAAACTCAGATCAGTAGAAATAAAACAGAGTTATATCTGTCATATGCTGTGTAGTGTTTGAGATCTGGGGGGTTTCCAGCCTCTCCTGCCACCACTCCTCCAGATCTGTCTATGTTACCTGGCTGTCCACTACCTGCCCACAGCCTGGGCTCTGTCAGGTTCCTCGCTGCTGTGCTTGCAGCACTGTTCATAGAGATGTTCTCTGATGCCCTGAATATATATCCTCTGCCATAGTAATGCACACTGTAAGGTCTTCTTTAGGCCATGCTCATCCCTGTTGGTATGTGAAACATGGATGTGAGGATTTTACTCTAGCAGCGTAAAGCATGTATCCCATGGATCAGAAATAACACAGCTATTGTATTGTTCTGCTTGAGGCAGAAGAATGTGCATATAGGAATAATCAGGAGCTAATACACTCTGGTTTAAAAGAAAGAAGGAAGGACAAGAAGGGAAGGGAGGGAGAGAGAGAGTGTTAACCATTAATGTCAAGGGCATGATCTTCATCTCTGCAGGTTTGAGTTAGACAACAAAACCCACATAGCCAAGGGAGAATGGGTGGGGCTGTTAGGGGGGCCTTGCTGGAGGTCCTGCTTGGTGGCAGGGATTGATGGCTCTCTGTCAGTCCTGCCAGCTGTGTGGAGGAGGGTGTAGCGCTGCCCACTTAGCAGACGGACTGGATGCCTATGTGCTGACTAATAAACCAGTGACTTGCTAAGGCTTGTCATTACCTAACCTGCTTCTGTTTCACTTCCTGAGGCTGTGCATGAGAGCTCCATTCTCCACCTCTCTGCTTCTTTCTTTGGACTGTGCTTGATGCAGAAGTAGCAGCATGATAGCTCTCTGTAGGAGATGTGGATGCATTTTGGGTGTAGGCATGTTACTGGTGTTTGGCAGTGCTGCTGAGTTAGGAAGTCTGAACTCCTGGCACCATGCAAGTTAATTATCCAGACAGCAGAGGCAATATTATGACCAGTATCACCATTCTGAGACTTGGTAATTACTAAGGCAATATAATCACCCAATTTGTGTTACTAAACCAAATTGCTGTTGACATTCATTCCTGTAAATTCTGTTAAAGCCTTTTAAACAGAGATTTCTTACTGACTGCATTTGAAATTGTGATTTAGGCTTCTTGGTGTGACGTGCTATGAATATGCATATATAGTTCAATATTTTTCCAAATTGTATTTGCTTTCATGGCTAAAGTTTTGCATTTGCAAGCTGCTGCAGAGTTTTTGATAGTTTTTTTTTCTTTTTTTTGTGCTTAGATATATGCCAGTACTTTGACATATAAGTACTTGTTTGCATGCCTCAGCCTGATGATGTTAGCAATATGTGTCACTGATTCGTTACAGAGAGAAAACTGTGAGAGCAGTTATTTATGCTTGCAGAATTTAAGGCCTGGTCGAGTCCCAGTCGGAGTTCAGACATTAATTGCTTGTGTGCCTGCTCCCTTTTAAAATTCATTCTCTGTAGCTTAGGAATTAATTTTCTGCGTCCTATCAAAAAAATTAAAATAGCACTCCCTCCCGGTGAGATTTTTTTTTTTTTTGTTTAATGTGAAATGGCTGATGCTTTCTTACCAAAGAACAAGGTAGCCAACAGAGGGAGCACAAATTCTGTCATGTTCCCAATCATGCATGCTGATGATAGGACAGTCAGGTCTCAAAGCAGATGTGGCACTGAGAGAACTGTCACAATATTACATCAGTGCACTGGTGTTTGCATACACTCCTTGTTGTTTTTCTTAGTTACAATCTATTTCGATTTTCACTGTGTTCTTTTTGGATGAATCATCTGAAGGACACAAAATATTACTGAAGAGGTAACACTTGTGAAAAAAAACATCAGTGGAAGAGCACGTAGTTTTTACTGAAATTTGTTGTTGTCTTTGGATGGATCTCACTGACTAAAACACTACAAATGTAATGCATGAACATTTATTAATTGCCAGCATTCTCGAGGGCAGGAACAAGAGGGTGTTATTTGTGCATAATCTGAACATGTGATTAAGAACCAGCATTGACATTGACCTGTCTACTCAGGGAAGTCTGAAAAAATGAGACTCTGTGGCCCTTCCTGTTTCATATTCAGTCGCACACAGCATTTATACACTTGAATTTTAAATTATTATTTTGAAAGTCTGCTTCAATTTTACTTATTTAGCCCGATCATGTAAATCTAAGTACATACGTGTTGGAGCTCATATAAGTAGTTTCACTGAAGGAAGTCAGTAGGATTGCTTGTATGGGCGAAGGTTTAATCATCTGTAGGCAGCAGAACTGTGGCATACAAAGACAGGGAAAACAGGTTTATTAACTTTAATTTAAAATATGCATTTCCCTGCAGATAGTTTTCTAACCTCTGAGCTTACAGGCTGTTGTGATTAGTTTGTAAAGGGGAGCTGGAACAGAGGATTGCCAAACTTAGCTCCCATGTATTTGGAGAGGCTGCTAGGTTTAGAAACAGCTGAATTGGACAGGGAAATCCACAGATGTAAAAGTCTTTGTAGCTCTGCAGCAGTGCTCCAAGACACCCAGCCACCCAGTGAGTGCTAATGTTAAACCTTTGAGAACAGAGCGTGCTTTCTTGGCAGGGAGTTTATTCAATCAAACACTGACCTTTTTAAAGCCAGTAAAGGTAAGAGTTTGCTCTGTCTGGATATACAAACGAAATCTCTAGCATTGTGGTCTTGCAAGCAGTCTGCACAATCTGCTGCCCCAGCCCTTTTGTAACAGAGATGCCACACAGTGACGAGGCACATAGTGTCAAACTCCTGTAATCTGAATGGTCTCCTAAGGCCTTCCTGTCCCACGTGCGCTATTAATTTGTACCGAAGGAGCAAGTTTTGGCTGCACAATAAAAAGAGGAAAACATTTCTAGTGACAATGTGGGCTCCTGGTAGTTACAGTGAAAAGTGACAATAATACTGTCTGGCAGGAGTGCTGGGCTCTGTATGTGTGAACAGCATGGTTTAGGCTGTTGTACAGCTCAGTTTGGCATGTTCATTGCAAAAGTCAGTGGGCACGGGTCTCTATCCTGTCTCACAAAAGCATGGAGATCCATTTTCTTCTAGAATGAAAATTTTCCATCTTAGTTTCCTTATTTGTGGGAGAAAAATCAGTTTCTTGCCTCAGGGGCTGCTGTGAAAATTTCGTCAGGGAAACAAAGGTAGTGAACTGCACAATCATTGTATTACTGCCCAGAAGAAGAAATGAAACCAGAATTCCTGGGTTGCACAGCAGTCGTGGGCTGGATTGCATGTGTGTGGGCATTGAGATGTGGTGCTCTTACCTGTTTGTTGTTTTTTTACCATTTCAACATTTTCCTTTAGCTTGTTTGTTCAGAAGGCAAAGCTTTTTGCATTGCCACAGCATCTGGGAAGCAAATCAGTTCTGTATTTCTAACCGAATTGGCTTATTAAGGTCAAATTTTACCCCTCAGAATTGTGTGAGCAATGAGACTAAACATGAAATTACTGTGCTTAAATTTGACACTGACAATTGTATTTAAATACTTTCTCTTATCTACAGACCTTAGCAAACAGTGGAATTAAGTAATAACAAGTCCTGTGGAGTATAGTGGACCAGGGAAAGCATAGCTTACAAGGATAACTAGGGCTTAAAAACAAGTGGCAGCTTTACTTCTAAGTTAAGTTTATAAGGAAGGCATTTTATATTTTGTCACCTTTCAACACTTTGATCATTTATTTCAGCCCCCCAAGCACTAAGGGTGTAATGTTAAAAGGTTCTGGCACTTCTTCCCCATCCATATTAGTGATTAACCGAGTGAGTAATGACTTTAGGTGCCTTTGTGGCACAGTGATCGCGGGAACAGAATCCCACCATAGTGAAATGTGGTAACAAACGTAGGGAAGTAGGAGAAAAGCAGAATAACGTGTGCTTTGCTTTTTGTTTATATTCTATGCACAGCCAAAGACCAGTAACATCTCTACCATTTTGTTCCTCCCTAAAAAAGTAATGATTTCTTAAATCTCTTTTTGGGGAAAAAACAAACGAACAAACAAATGAACAAAAAACAAGCCAAACTAGAACTTCCATGTTTAAGAAAAGAAAGAAGAGCAGCTTAGGGATTCTCAAACCTTTTTATTATTGAGTCATTGGTAAAAAATCCCGCTTTCCCGAGACAGTAATTTTTTTTTTTTAATTTTGAGAAATTCATTTTTGTGCAGGAATGTCTCTGAGAGAATTTATCCCCTGCAAGAGGTTAATATTAAACAAAACAAAAATGAATACTTCCTATCTGAGAGCTTAGAATAAGCAGGAATTTGGTGTGGGAAGAAAAAGTAAAAATGCCATTTTACCAAAGCACCACCAGTATGATAGAAATTCCTTTTGTACTGGAGAGTTCTCTGTAACTGTGCAGTGGTGTACACATCTGTTTTAATAACTTTGAATTAATTTACTTCAGTAACTCCTGTTAAAATTGCTATGAAAGAGCATTGAGCTGTGCAGTTGGCACTGATCAGTGCTGAAATACACAGGTAGACTGTTAAGAATTTCATGGTTTTCTTGTGTGCTGAGCTATCCTATTAAATGCATCTGATTGCTCTGTCATCTAAACCCTATTTTTCAGTTAGGATTTTGGAACTGAAATATATAAAACTGTATGCTGACTTGCAGCCATATCTTCTATCAAGTGTTTACAGAAAAACAAACAAAGAAACAAACAAAAACAACCTGTATTTCTGTGTCTGTGTAGCTTGATTGTATGGCCAAGTTTGTTTATCTACAGACTACATGCATTCTAAATAATGATACAAAAGGTTCAGATCACTGCTCAGCTTTCTTGTCTGGCTTTTAAAGCACTAATTTGAATGAGAGATCAGTTTATTCATGCCTTGACTTCTTTGCAGAAGGCTATCAGCAGCACTTAGGAGTATTTCAAATGCAGTGGTAGTTCCCATGCATTGACAGTTGTCTGTAAAGGTGAAGGCAACCTATTTATTTCCTGTAAGTGTGTCAGTTGATAGGAGATCTTGTGTGTTTTTCAGTGTTTGAGGAACTTGATGAAGTAATCTTGTGATGCTTCTAAGTACTTTTACATTTCAGAAATGTTAAAGTCAAGAAAAATGTGTAAAGGTGCAAACCTTTACAGGAAGAATGCGTTTAAACCATTCTCAGGCACTACCAGTGACATGTTCTTTTGCCCAAGAAGAATGTCTAGGAACAAAAAAAAATTATTCGTTTTATTTACTTTTTTCTCTTTGTTATGTATTTACACACAGTGCAGCAGAGAAGTATAAGGCAGTACTGACAGATGTGGATGGCACCTTGCTCGCTCGTTGCTGTGGTGTGTCTGCTTATGCCTGCAGCATGCTGTACCTGCCTCTTGATCCCAGCCACAACCTGATGTTGCTGCTGTGGGATGCAGTCCCAGGCCCCCTGTGCATTTGGTTAGGAACAAGTAGGACACCACTCAGAGCAGGTGCCTGGCAATGATACCACCTCTGATTATCCTGCCTCTGTTAGCTGTATTCTCGCTTCATATGTTCCACCTCTTCTCAGACACAAGGTGGATTTGTTTCACTGTCAAAGACAATTTTGGCTAGATATGCTTGGATTGTGCTGACTGCAGGTGTAACTGAATGCAGAAGCTAAAGGCCATAATCCAATAAGCACAGAAATGCTTCAGTAGCAGCTCCCACCTCTGAGCCTTCCTCCAGGACCTCTCTCCTCCCCCAGGAATCTGTTTATGCGGTGAGCAGCAGTCTTGGCATTGCCATGGAGGTCGTGCTGTTACTATGTAGTAACTGTATTGCTTCAGTGAAGTGCAGCCCTTGATGCTGGTAGTGCAGAGTTTGCATCTTCTGCTCTCCCTGCTGAGGCAGCACTCCATGGTGGGCACTTCCTCACCTGGCATGAACCAAGAGGTGATATCAGCTTTATCCCCTGGTCTCTTAGGCCAGTGGAGAGGGAGATCTAGCAACCTTCTCTTGCTGACAGGAGCACCTGTAGATGCCCATCTGTGGATGCCACAGAAGCGCTAGGGCAAGGTAGGCTTCAGGGACCACCTGTCAGCCACATGGCCTTGCCATGCAGCTGATGGACATCTCTCAGCCCTCCCTCCCATCCCTCAGCCCGAGCCCACAGGTGGAGTGGTGCTTGTGTTTAGTGGACAATGCAATCCATCTCCTGGGAAACTGCTAATTGGATCTTATTAGATATTCCTGTTAAATTCCTGAAGACATGCATGTCTGGTAATTGCTTTCTGTTATTTGCTATCTGTAAATATTATAGTGTGGAATATGCACAATATCAGCATTAGATGGTAGGGTGTAAGTCAGCTGGCTCCTCTAAGAAAGGTAAATAACACTTTGCACTTACAAACTGTTTGAATCTATGTATACTCAAGCATTTTGCTGGCTTTGCAAGCAGGTCATAACTTGCAAGTCAGGGTTTATGTGAAGTTGTCTTTGTTAAAAGAGTCGTTTTTGTGCTTCAGCATGCAGGGGGTGTCTGTCTGCATTATTTTCATTGTGTTAGAATTTTCAGACAGGGAAATGTGGTGCAGTATTTTCCATGCTTTGTGTCTGCAATAAGAGAGCAAGACTGGAGGAATAATACAGGGAACTACTTTTTCTTGCAGTTTGATTAAAACAATCCAGCTTAGATCTGCTAGGTTGTCAGCTCAGTCTTGTCTCCAGCTTCTTTTCCTGCCTCATTTTTCCATCCATCATTTCTGAGAGCACAGAAGGAGGAATAGATAGAGTGTTCTGTGCTTACTTAGGCCTTGGCAAATAACAATTCATCAACATCCTAGCTTTAGAAAAGACCATTCTTTGGCCTTGGTAGAGCATTACAATTTACCCAGTGTTCCCTGGTGTCAGGAAAATCACATGACCGGACCTAAAACAAAGAGCATCCTGCAATATATATGTGTGCAGTGATTAATAAAAATAATGTGCCATGCTGAAAGGAATGCGCATGAAAGCCTTTGCTATGTGACTCTAATATTTCATAGATATTTCTTGGAGAAAAAATGTCCAAAATAGTAACAACCACCTCCAACAAAAACAGGAGCAAAAAGATGAACAAAATCCACAACGTGTTTCTAATGGGGTTTCTTTCTAAAAAGGCTGTATTATTATTTTTGTTTCAGAGCTGTTGTTACACAGGGGAAGAGTAATGTAATCAAACCAATTGGCTGCTGGAGATCTTTTTTAATGCAGTGCTTCGGACACAGTACATATGCTCTGCAAATAAATACAGAATTAGTGTTCCTGTTGGAAGCATTTGGTGAGAATAAGTGATTTGTCTTCCTTATGAAAGGTGCATATATTTTCCTCTGTTAGCTGTTTATCAGACTGCTGTTTTTCTGCTTATGGATTCTGAGATGGGGTTCATCATTTGTCAGCTTGGGAGCAGATGTTCTGGAGACAACCAAATTGATCACAAGGATGAAGTGAACAGCAGTATCAGTGTTGGAGGGCAGCCTTTACAAACTGTATCTCTCTCCTGTTCTGGCCCTCCATCCTGCTCTGCTTTTCAGTCATCATAGTTTACCATTAACTGTCCACCAGAAAATTACTGCAGAAAAGGAAAATCTGTCTGGTCTGTGTGTGTGTTTGTGTTTATTTGTAGAGAAACTCTCCAGTACAAGAGAGAAAAGAACAGAGACTGAGTCTGCACTACCGTACCTCTGCTGCAAAGCAATCTATAATGCCATGAGGGAAGGCTGCACTTAGTATTGCTGGTCTTTTAAAAACAAACAAACAAACAAACAAAACCCTAACAAAACAACATACTCTAGCGCACAAAAATCAGAACTAGAACTCTTTAGAAATTAGTGCTTGTTACTTTTTCAAGCAGTTGCCATGATTATTTACTTTACTTGCTGTTTGTCTTGTAAGTATTTCAGAGAAGCTGACAGGAAGCAAGAGATAATGTTACTTGTCAAAATTGACTTTCAAAAGTTTGATTTGTTATTAGCAGATACAGAAAAGAACTGCTAGAGCTGGGTTGATTACAGAGCCATAAAGAGACTTTCTTGCCAGAAAAACCCTTCTTTTGCACTTGTGTGCTGTTGAAAATTGTGGGCTGATGCCAGAGAATTGAAGGGCTAAACACATGCTGCTGAAGAGCTGCATGTGGCTTTCAAACCACAGGTTTTTGACCCCAGCCTTAAGTAATTAACAACAGTCTCCAGAATGATGCAGTGCTCAATAAGAATTGCTGAGAATGAATACCTGTCTTTCTTCAAAAAAATGGAAAGGTTTGGAAGCAGACATTCTCTTTCATTTAGAGCTCAGAGCAAAAATGTAGTTCTTTGTAACCTTTGTAAACAGATTGGCACTGGGTGGATAGAGGTTCTTGTGAAATGTCCTGGTCAGAATGGTGTATGAGGGAGCACATTGTGTTCAGTTCTCTACAAACAAGACTGATGAAAGAAATATGCTTTGAAAAGGTTGATTTTTTTTCATTAGAAACTGGAAACCCCAATGCATAGTGTTGTATTTTATGCAGATCTGAATGTTTTCTGAAGTGTGGGGTTTAAATTGAAAGTAGTTACCTTTGTTTATGCCAGAAAAAAAGGAGGATGAACCTCTTAGTACTTTGGTAACCAGTAATGTTTCATGTTTTTCAATGATGCTCAAATGTAAGGCTTTTGATGGTGTAAATGTGTATGTGGCCAGCAGCTGAGATCACAAAATGCATGCACTGTTTGGCATGCCAAGGCCTGATGTCTTGATGGACAGGTAATTTTTGTGACAGAAGTGGCTTGGATGCCTTAAGAAACATGAGAGGTACAATGTGTGGTTTTTGTTTCCTCCTTTGATGGGGAGTGAAGAAAGGCTTCAGAAGAGAGGGAAGGATATAGGTTCCCAGCCTGCTGTTCTGCTCAGGGTTACTGCACCGTCAGCCACATTTGTTAACAATATACTGAAGTGTATTTGTTGCAAATAGTAAATAGCATAGGTAGGCCTGTGTGAACCCACAGTTTAAGGATTAAGAATAAATTATTACTTTTTAGGTGTAACTTTTAAGAAATTTATCCTGCTGTTGAGCAGAACAGGATTGAAGGAAGATTTATTTGAGCTGTCTTGGTCCACAGTCTGAGTTTGAGAAGACTCACTTCTGAAGTTCAAAAAATTCAGTATTTGTGTTCTTTCAAGCGCTTCTTTGGCATAGTTTAAGGCATGTGGTTCTGTGAGCCTCACAAGAGGGTCCAAGGAGCAGCTATTTCCTGGAGGGAGGGATGGGGGTGTGTTGGATGTGGTTTGGTACACAGGCTGGTTGCAGAGGAGGAAGCTCAGCTGCATTCAAAATGGCAACAGGGGCTCTGGAAGGCACTGTGGATTTCAGATTTCAGGACCAGCATGCTGCTTATTGCTGCGCTCCTCAGAATGAAACAGGCTTCTTGCATGTGCAGGTGCTGTGGTTTTCTCTCTCTCTATGCCTTTCTCAGTGAGTGAATACCATGTTCTCCCTGCACTGTGAAGGTTGACGGTGACTTATGCTCTTATGCTCTCTGTTTCCCTGTAGACTTTTTCCTCTGTTTTCCAGATTGTCAAAGTTGCCTAGCACAGCTCATTCTGAAATTGCTGAGCTACCTGTCCTTCTTCTACTAAACAAATATTAAATTTGATGTCTTGTATTCAGTTTTAAATGAATATCAGGCCCAGCTCTGTCTCTGATTCTTGTCAGAGTCAGAGTTCACATAGATCTCTCTCAAAAAAATTATAAATTATAATACTTTCATGGTTTTATCTCAGCGCCAAGCTTCAGATATTTTTCTCAGATGTCTTTTTTATCACTGGTGCTGTCATTCTTAGGAGCTGAGAGTCCTCAGAATATCTTATGGCCTCTTTTTCAGTGTCTCAAGTTGGGCACTCCACACAGATGTGCAGTATTAATGGACACTTTGGAAACACAGCTTTTAATTTCTCTGCCCTAGTTTCCTCTTGGAAAATACAGGTTTATAATACTTGACTGCATCAGATGGGAATATGAGGTTGTGAGGATTAATTAGTTAATTTTTAAAAGTAGTTTACACATGTGAAGAGCCCTATAAATGTGGTAGGATTCCATGATGTTGCTGTTTTTCCTTCTGCCTCCAAACTTTTGTTAGTTTGACCTGGTTAAAGAAAAAATAAATTAGTCATCCAGTCAAATTCTCTCTGTGTTCCTTCTTCACATGTCTTAGCTATCTTATGCCATTTTTACTGCTATTCATTACTGTGCTATCTGAGGTCTTTTTACGAAAGATTAATATTCACAGCCAAATGCTTGGAGTGTGTGAATAACGCTTGGGTCTATCTCTTTCAAAGTAAGAACACTGCTTGGGTTAGAAATTTTGATGTTGATTGCTTTATTTATTGATTTTCTTTTTGAAACAGAATTAGTTGCAGTGGCATCTTGTATAGAAAGTGGTACCGTTTATTATGGCATTATATAGCATATTTTATCCCCGAGGCCTACCTAGTGGTTGGAATGAATTGGGGACAGGAAGAATATGATTTATTTAGTCGAAGTAAACTTTTTCTAAGAGTTTCTGTGCAGTTTCAGGCAAATGGCTTAACCCAGACTTTTCACAGGTGATTACTAACTGCATGCACTTCATTTTCTGGGTGACTGAGGTTGAAGCTGTGGGATCTGATCTGCAAAAGTGCTGAACTCTCACAGGTGCAATTGTAGTCACTGCTTTGAACATAGGATGACAAAGTGCTAAGCACCCTGAACCATTGCAAATTGTGAACCCCAAATTGTTGGTTACTCTTAACATTAACCTTTTTCTGCCTCAATTTCATCTATGTACAGGAAAGTTAATAATACACTTCAGCTGACAGCAGTTTTAGAATAAAAGGTTCATCAGTTTTTCCAGCCTAAGTAAATACTAGAGTGCATGGCCAGAAGAAACTTCTGACATTTTGTGTTGGAAGTCTATTTTTTAAGTTAAAAAAAGAACAAAAGTTAACCTCAGTTAATTCAAATATTTTCTACTGAAAACAAACAAACAAACAAACAAAAACAACCCAAGAACTGACGTTCCTTTCTCTCTGGCTGAATGGGTCTGTATTGTAACAAATGCAAACTGGGGCCAAGTGAAAATGCAAACTTATTACACATTTCCTAACTTTGAAAAGCTAGACTTTGCAGTCTGACAATTTTCTGAGTCTGTAAGTGCCTCTTTTTTAAGAAAAAAAAAAAAAAAGAAATGGAGATCATAGAGAATGCTGGAATTTGTTCTAGAATACTTTACTATTTGGGCTAACTGAACAAATATTAACAGAGTAACACTGTGCAGGGGGGGATTTACTGATGGACTGTGGTATCATCTGATATCAGTCTGATATCAGCAGAGTCTTTCCTTTTCCGTTTTTCCTGTTTCATGTCATTTACAAATACCCATTAGAAATATTCTAATTCTGGGAAGTTGGGCAAAATTAGAAGGAAATGAAAATGTGAGCTTATAAACGTGAAGGACTGAACTATTTTGGTTCAGTAGTCACCAATGTTATTTTCAATGTGTATGTCTTTGCTGAAAGATATGACGTACTTCTTGGTTGCATTTAGTGCTATGTTTCACTGCTTAGCCCTCATAGTGTAGCTGTAGCAGTGTAACAAGGAATAAGAGAACAAAAAATGGATGGGAATCAGATGTCATGCTGCCATCACCAGAAGAGTAGCTGGCTTGCTGTTATGGAAGTAGATGTATCACATATTTAGCTTGTTGATTTGGGGCTTTAATTACTCAGAAGACTATACTCTGAAGCATGTAGTCCTAAATCTGCAGAAAAACAGCAGAATCCATATCAATTAACATACTTGAAGACCATGGACATTTTCCAAACAAAATCCTTAACACAGCTGATTAAAATCTCACTCTTTTCCCTCTACAGTCCTCATGTGAATACAAATTTGAGTGCAGACTAGAGCTGCATGCATATATATTTAATAGAGAGTGGACAGAAATGAAAATATGGAGTTGCTAGTGCTACTTGCAAGAGCTTCAGGAATAGGAGCAATTTTTTCTATTTTCTATTTTTGTATGTGCAAGTTAGCTTTGTAATCATGAAAGTTGTGACAGAGATGACAGAGAACACCTGTGTTGCAGAGACACCTTTTGCCAGTACACGCTGATTCTGCTCTTTAGAGCTCCAGCTATTTTCATCCTAGACCTCTCTTGAGAAGAAACTGCCAGATGTCAGGCAGTTGTAAGCTTTCTTTCTTTTTTTATCTATCTCCTTTTTTTTTTTTTTTTTCTCTTTTCACCAGGAAAAATTAAATTTGCCCACCAAATGCATCTAATTGTCTTCAGCCTCAGTTCAACCAATGTCTATGAGCTTGACATAATTCTCTAAGCAAGTTCTGTTGGAGTAACTTCCATGAAACTCACAAGCCTTTGTTTTTCTGTGTCTTGTTTCGTGCTTCATTACTGCAGCAAGAGTTTTTGAATCATGCAGTCCGGTAACATCATGAGTACATACTTGAAATCTGTTTCCTTGGTCAAGCACACCTGAAAACTGCAGAAAAGGCATGTCTTTTTTTTTTTTTTTTTACCTGCCTGGCATATTTTAGGCTTTTCACATATGTTTGAGGTTAGCATTCTTTTCTTTTCTGGACCAAGGCCTGGAATCTGCATTCTTTTTTCCCTCTTCTGTAAATGGAGACTTTGAGTCTTCTGCACAGCAGGTTCTCAGTGTCCTAATGGACTACATCAAAAAGAATATTTCATATTCTATAAGTTCTCTTTGTCAGTATCTTATTATTATTATTGTATCAATACATATATATTTTTTCCTCCTGAAGCTCCTGTGAAGTCTTTTCAAGGCATAAAACAAAAATATAGACAAAACTCTTACTTGGTAAGTAAACAATTAAAAAAAATGGAAGAATGAAGTTATTAAAATGGAATAATTAAATTATTAAATACATTTTTCTACTGTATATTTTCTTCCTCCTTTCACTGATGATTTGTAGTCCAGGGCCTTGAACTGATATCTAGTTGAGACTGTATCCTTTGTAGATACAGAGTAGTCTGGAACATGGGGGATTTTTAACAAAATTGAAAAGTTCAATCTGAGTCTGATGAAGTCACATTAACTCACAGTCCTCATTACTGGACATTATTTATGGTAGTCTTGTACTAAGATTTATATAATGAATACCTAAAAGAGAATACCACTCAGACTGAAAGTGGGGCATATGGCATTGTTTTCTTCAAACTTATAAGGGTAACAGTAAATGAATGAAATTTCAAGTTCCCAGATCTCTTAAATAAATTTTCTGTATCTTGAAAGGATTTATTATCTTGTACTTAGAACAATGATAGGATGTGATTCTACGTCTGCATATATTCACATGAATAATAATTGTATTTCAGCATAGGTAACACTTCATTCTAGTGGCTAGATTTTTTTTGTTCTTTGAAATTCCCTTTTCCTTTTTTTGATCTCAGTCTGCCAGACCATCTGTCTCAGTACACAGAATATCCCAACCTTCCTGAAATAGTCTGGAACAAATAGTCATGGCCATAAGATAGCTAATGAGTCTTTAAGCGTGAAATACCATGTAATAGCGATGGCTGGTACCTGCTCTAAATGTAATAAGTGACTAGGGCTACAGGATGATTTTTTAGAGGTTATTTTGAACACTCGTGGCATGAAGCTGTTCAAATATCGAAAGGGCAGAGCATAACCATTTCCTGTGGTAGTGTATCTGTCCTTGGTACGTGTTTGTCAAATTATGTGGAATACAAATTGTCCAAATCTTTTCCAAGATCTTTATAAATCCCAGGAGGATTTTTCTTAAATCCTTTTTGTGTATGGGAATAGTTTCTTTGCAAGAGAGTGATCTTGAATTAAGAGCACACCCTGGAAACTGAACCAGTTTATTGCTGTCTCTTGTGGCCCTACCATTAGCTTTTAAAAGATGGGTGTAATCCCTTGTGCATGCAGTGCAAACTGTAGATCTTTGCATTTTTTCTGTTAAAGCTTCAGCTCCCCTAAAAACATAAATTAAATTAGCACGTGTTGCGCCCTTAAACAGCCCAGGCATGTAAAGCACAGTTATCTTGCTGAGAAAATGATCACAACAACACTGAAAGAGCCCAGTATCTCCCAGCAATCTCCCAAGGACATCTCAATGTGGCATGACCTTTTCAGGATAAATGGGTTTTTAAATTCAGCCTTTTCATTAGTGTCCTCTCTGTGCATTATGTCTTGCAAGTTGGAGTGAGCTTTGAAGCTGTGAATGTTGTGACAGTGGCTATTGTTCCTGTACGTGCATTGTTAATTGTAAGAGCAGGAAATGTGCAAGCTGTATCAAAACAAGTGGGAAGGGGGTGGGGAGGGGAGAAGCCTAAAGGGAGAATACTTCAAAGCGAGTGTAAACAGAAAAGATGCAAGAACCACAGTTATGTTATAGAGGAGTAAAACACTATAGATGAACCAAGTTGTGTAGCCTCACACACTGCCTGATTCAATAAGAGAATCATGCGGTAGTATTAGCAGCCCAACCGTCTCCATTTCCTAAGCATGTTTTACTCTGAAGGGAGTATTTCATTTGCAGCAGTGAGTTGAAGAAAAGCGAGCTGTTGATCTCAACAAAATGTAGTGCAGTGGTCTGAATGCTGAAGACATACAATTAATATACAAGGCTTGCTCCAAAAGTAATGCCTTCTATTGTGTGATGTTGACCCTTTCTGTCAGAGACAGATGGTGATGGTATGGCAGTAGAGGTTGAACCATCCCATCAAGGGGGAGTGGTTTTAAGAGAGGGGAGATTTAGGGTAGCTATTAGGAGGAAGTTTTTCACTCAGAGGGTGGTGATGCACTGGAATAGGTTGTCCAGAGAGGTTGTGGTTGCCCCATCCCTGGTGACATTGAAGGCCAGGCTGGATGTGGCTCTGGGCAGCCTGCTCTAGTGGTTGACGACCCTGCCCACAGCAGAGGTTTAAAGCTAGATGATCTTTGAGGTCTGTTTCAACCTAAGCCATTCTATGACAATGATGATAATGAATATTCCGTTATGTTTTCTTGCTGTGTGACCACATCAGCAGAGGGACAGTCTGACATTACGGTGTCTGACATGGAAGTGTGTATGAAACAAAGGTGTGTCATTGAATTCCTCCATGCTGAATAAATGGCACCCACTGACATTTGTTGATGCTTGCTGAATGTTTATGGAAAAAAAAAACAGTGGATGTGAGCAGTGAAGCAGTGGGTGGTGTGTTTCAGCAAGGGCAACGGTAACAGTGGGTCACTTCTGCTAATGCTGTTTTTTTTGAGTTTGGCATTCAGGCATGTGTTCATCACAAGCAAAAATGCTTAGCTAATGGAAGTGACTATGTTAAAAAATACTGTTTTGTAGCTGATAATGTGTTATATCAACCAGTGTTATTGTGTTTTTTTTGTATCTGTTGTAGTTTCCATGTAAATTACTTGGAGGCATTACTTTCAGAGTGACCTGAGTATATGAAGTAGCATATTGCCTACAGATTTTCACTGTGTATATCTGGTAGCATACACATTTTTGTAGTTACAACAAATGAGCAAAACAGGAATCATAACAAGGGTTTCTGGAACAGGCCACTCAGCCTTTCTGCTGGCCATATTTTGGGATAAGAGGTGATGATTCAAGAGTGATTTCATTGAACCAAATCAAGTATATTAGAGAAAAAAGGCAGACTAGAGCAAGTCATGGTGTTGGAGAAATTATAGACAGTATAGATAAATATAATGCTGTTATAGTTAAATTAGCATAAAAGGAGGCATTTATGGAAAAGAAGGTTTTTAAAAATTGACATAAAATACTTGAAAATATTGTTAATCAACTAAATAGTAAAACTGCATCACATCTGTGGCATTCAGAATTGTAGTTCTGGTAAAATTTTGTTCATTACCCATGTATATTTTGATTTTTGTGAGTTCAGTGACAATGTGGATAGGGCACTGTGCTCCTCTAGAGCTAGAAGGAAATTGCAAGAGGAGATGAATAAGTGTTTTATACTCAAGAGAAAGGGAGACACAATTTGAGGGATGCAGCAGATGTCAATGTGAGTAGGCTTGGACAAACAATCTTTAGCTGTATGTAATAGTTAAGTATTGCTTGTTTGTTTTGTTTTGCATCTGTAGGTTTTTTAATGTTGTTTAGATATTTAGGCTGAGTATTTGCAAGAATGGGGTAAAAATGACATAATTTCCTACAGTGAAGAAGCTCATCTGAAATTCACTGAAACACTACGTAAAAGATTGTAAAATTACTTCATTTAAGTTAAAATAACAATAAATGGTCAAGTAACCTCGCAGCAATACTGTTTCAGGAAAGGGAAAGAGGAAGAACTAGAAAAGAAAGAAAAGAAAATTCAGGATTCTGTTCTAATTTTAATTCTTGTATTGATAATTCATTTTACCTAGATAGCTCATAGCTTAAAATAAAAATTGCTAGCACAAAAAAAAAAAAAAACCACATAATT
>VXAB01008325.1:28100-70965 GCA_013399175.1 Odontophorus gujanensis | reverse complement strand
TATGTATTTCCTGAAGCAGCAGGTGAATTTGGCCATATATGTGTGTATGTAGTGGGTGACTATTCTATGGTTGTTGTATGTTTCTGTTCCAGGGTAACTTCTCTTTACCCAGCTTTAGCCCCTGAGAAAGCTGTGAGGTGACAATCTAGGAACTACTCCAGGAAGTATCTCCTCTTCCATAGCTTACTGGGAGGTACAGCCTGTGTCTATGATATTAACGAAGGAGCATGGGCTGTGTGGGGCATGCAGGTCACCTTTTCTGTCAAAATACTTCAGCATTTGCCAGACTATCCATTATAAACTGTTAAATATTTATAATGAGATAAATCATAACACTTATATCTTGACTTTTATTTAAAGGATAAATATCTATAGCTACTTAAAAAAAAAAAAAAAAAGAACTTATGGAAGAAAAAGTAGTCCCATGCTAACTATCTCCCTTGATTTTAAGCGTATTTCCAGACAGCAGTAAATATTTAGATCAAAGTCAGCATTTGCAGTATGGCAAAACTGAAGAAGAATGTAGCTCTGATCTTGACAAGGACTAAAAAACCTTTTTTTATTATTTTTAATCTCCAGTTGTAGCCATTTGGAGCAGAGTTTGTGTGCAGATACATGTGCCAACTATATGTAGTACATTGTAGTCTGTAGATATAAATCTGAAGGAGAGTTTCTGATCCACAGTGGTAGTAAGCCTAGCGTTTTACATGACTGACAGCTCAAGGAGCTCTTGATGGCAAGCATTCAGTGTTAAAAAGGCATTAAGCAAGTGACTGCAGAAGTAGTTCAGCTGACTTCAAGGCTGATATTGTGATGTGCTATCCAACCCTGAAAGTTCTTTCCTGAGTTACAGCTCCATGGTGTGAAGGGTTTTGGCAGATCGGATTGTTTTAGGTCTTGTGTCTTAGCCCTTGGCTGACTGCTGAGATCTCCCTGTAGTAAAGCATTTGTTATTCTCAGTTGTGCTGACAGCTTGCACACTGGGAAATTTATCAAGGGATTGATCAAGATCAAAAATAACTCTGTTGTGGGCCATCTATTGTTATTTCAGACAGATCATTTCACTTATCTGGGTCCACCTTACAGCTCCAAAAGTGGTTATTTTGGTACAATTCACGGAGAAGTATGCTGCCTTGAGGCAGAAGTTTGGGATTTCCTCTAGCTGAACAACAGTGCAGGAAACCCTACGTTGCTGAAAAGCTACAACCTCAGAAAATTATTTTCATCAAGTGTATAAATTGCTAAAATTGTACAAGGTAAATAAAAGCATTTGTTTCAAAGCTGATTTTTTTTTTTACTGTTTTACTGCTTCTACTGTTTGTTTTTTTTTCTTGTTAACTCAGGCTTTGCTGTCTGAAGGCAGATGAATCATGTGTAGTGGAATATTGCTGCCTGCATTTCATCGGAGTGTTTTAAAGCAACAGAGTGTCACTGATATACCACCTTGGTATTCCATACTTATTGTCATCTGAGCAACTGGTTATTTGAGTGACCAAATTTATATGTAACAGTGTTCAGCTTCTGCTGTTTCTACAAGTAAAATTTTTCCTGTCACCCACCAGTACACAAATGCACACTACTTTGCATGCAATAAACTGCACTTTGGGGTGCATTACATATAGCATAGTCAGAAGAGATGATTTTGTTCCACTAGATTGTCCAGCGTGGAGAAGAAGAGACCAAGAGGTGACCTCACTGCTTTCTGCAGCTCCCTGAGGAGGGGAAGCAGGAGATGCTTGGCTCTGCTCCTGAGAGCTAATGGCAGGATACCAAGGAATGGCACAAAGCTGCACCAGGAAACTGAGCATTAGGAAATATTTCTTTACCTTCACGGTAAACCACGTTTTAAAGGTGGTCAAACGTTGGACCAGGCTTCCTAGAGAGATTCATATGCATCGTGCCTGTGGGTGTTCAGAGGCATTTGGATAACAACCTCAAAGTGCTTTAAGTTTTGGTCAGCCCTGAAGTAGTCAGGCACTAGGGTCTAATGATCTCCGAGGATCTCTTTGAGCTGAACTAAAGTAAACTAAACAAAACTATCCTAATTACTAAAGGGTACTCTGGTGGCCAGATTAGGCTGTTTAGAAAAAAAAAAAAAAAGGATAACAAAAAACCCAACTTCTTTTGTATACAGTAGTTCTACAAGAAGTTAACATATTTAAAATCTTATTTTTGTCATTAGAGTCAGCAGGTAGGTCTTAATTCTTTAACAAGAAGATAGGTTGTCTAACAAAGTGATGTTGTATAAACTTGTTTTATGCTCATTTGAAAACATCCATCTTCTTCACATGAATGTAAATCCAAATTCAAGTATTAAATCTTGCTGCAGAACTTGCATTTGAAATTAATACTTTTTTTTTTTTTTCCTTTTCTTCTACTTGGAATTTCTATTAGTAAATTGTAACAGGGCATGATTCCAATCTTAAACGTTGCATTAAACAAAACAGCAAATAACTTGAAGGTAATGATGCTTTCAAGGCATATAAACGTCCAATTCTGTGTTACAGCATAGTTTTCTGTCTTGGTAAAGGCTTTTTCAATTTTAATAGTAGATTTTATTTTCTTAACAGAGTAAAAAGTCAACATATTGAAATATTCATGAGGTGGAGGTGTTGAAAGTGTAGATTTTTGCATTAAAATATTTTTAGCAGAGTATATCCTGAGGGAAAAAGAGGACTGTAGGAGGTAAATGACTTAATTAGGATGCAGCTAAAAATTTCTCCCAAATAAGCGTCTATTGTATAAGCTGAGACAATAAGCAGCGTGAGTAAAAATATGCAACTTCAGGGCAAAGTTGATTTTCACTGACGACTTCACATCCTCATTTGGAATATGTTCATATTAACACTTGCTGTACCACCCAAGTTTCCCGTTCAGCTTAGATTCAGCAAAAGCCTGTAATTCTATTTGTTTTGGGTAAATTTAGCAAGCTGCTCCTGATTACACCTTAGCCTGGGACCATCTGTTGATTGTGTGGCTCTCAATGGAGTCGTTCCTGCAGGCAATGAATGGGAAAAGGAGTGGAGCACCAACGCTATTAGTAAGCAGATGCATGCTATCAGTGAACGTCCTTCCCGCCTTTCAAGCTGCCAGCTCTCAGTATTGATGGAGTGTCGTATGCCTGCGAGCTATTGCAGCCGAAGGCAAGGAGAAGTGCTCTCACAAGGCCCATCCATCAAGTATTTCTGCTGGGGTTTGATGGAGAGGAATTCTGAAGGCACAGTTTTGTATGCAGAGAGAAGAAAAGGCCTAATTCTGCTGCGCATTTGTCCAACGTGCCCATGACCACGTGTGTGCTTTCTAACAGTGGCTGTCAAAAGACTTCCATCGCAAATAACAGGATACAGCTGTTACTCATAACAAGATGAGTAAACCCCTGAGTGTCAGGGTTAGGTTATTTTAATTTCATTTCCAGTACTGAGATTCCTGCCAGTTAATTTACTTAAGATGAAAAAGATGCTGGATGAAATATGGGGAGGATTGCATATAGGAAATCAGTTCTTGGCGTGCTGGAGAGTTTGTGACGTACTGTTGGTATTAATACTAATAAAAGTGCTGTAAATGAGTCCACTACCGCTGTTTTTTTTGTTTGTTTTGTTGTTTGTTTGTTTGTTTTTTTGATAATTGCTTGTTTGTTCATCTTTCCCCCTTTAGTCTACTGAAAGCAGCAGCTTTCTTTTGTGGGGAGACTCAGAAGACAGTTTGTGTGAGATTAGCAAGAGCTGCTTCATCCTCTGTCTTAAAACAATTGGAGTAGAGAGGTAGACAGACATCGTGTGATGGAGTGGATAATGAGTTGTCTGTTTAACTCTGAGAAGCCTGAACAAGATCAGTGAAGTGAAATGACTGGTTTACAGTTTGATGGTAAGTGGTGTATAGCTCACTTCAGTCAACCAGCAGTGTGCTGCTCACTAGAGTTAGCAGCTTCATTTAAATCTCCTTTCTGAGTCAGTGCAGGTGGAAAGAGAATTTACTTGTCCAGACAGTGTTAATCATGCTTGGATAACAGGGTTTGTTGTGAAGGCTTCATCTGATGTACAGTTTCTGCTGATGAACCACACAATGTGGGTGCTTTCCATCAGCTCTCAACTTTTCTGAACCAGGGAAGGCAGAATACAAGTGCAAAACTGTGTGTTCATCAAAATCTTTTTCTATCATACCTACTACATATTTTTAAAATCCAGATACTTTGCTTGAAGGAAAGGGAAAATAGAGTTACTAAATCTTATGCTGCTGACAGAAGTTCCTGAAATCCTGAATTAACAATTTAATGAAAGTATATTTGATTTCCTTTTATGACAAAATGTTTTGACTGCAAATTAAATTTGAAAATAGATGGCTAAGAAGTTAAGATTGCTGATCTGTATTCAGTCTTGCCTGCCAGGATTAAGCATTTTCCCTTCTTAAAGGGGAAGAAGAAATGAAAGTAGAAGTTTTTGAATAACCTATATAAATATAAATAAATTTAACAAACACAAGATATGATCTTTAGTGATGATTGAAATAATCCTGTAAATGGGTGCAATTTCTGACACTGCATGTCACTGATCAGACTGGAATATTGGAGACAGGCCTCTCAGCAAAGTGATCTATTCTCTAGATTATATTGCAAATGGATTACCTATCATCTTCCCTTTCAGGTTGTATCTCAAGCGAATAAGTAAAACCAAAATTTCATTAGTAGGGCTTTTTGACTTACTCATTTTGGATACTAGATTTCACCTGTGCAAGTGCTCACTGACTCCAGACCAAGGCATTTATAGGTGTGCCTGTTAGTGGGGTTCGTATTTCCCCGAAAGCTCATTCTGCTTCCATTGAAGTCCACAGAAAAACTCTCAGATTTTTAGATGGAGGATGGCTTGAGCTCTTTGAAGATTTAGCTGTGGCATTTCAGGTCAGTTCTGTCTAACAAGCCCCATGATATGGTGCTCAGTAGCTTCCTTGAGGGATTCCATAGGCAATAGTCTAAATCATGGAACCATATGAGTATATTTGCTCACTAGGCCATGCTTGAAAAATCTCTAACCTGCATCAAAAGGAATTGTTTTTTTTCCAGGTCATGGCAGCTGACTGTTCATGAGAGAATTTCAGTAGCACTCTGTTCTGCTGCTGCATCTGATTTGGTGATGCATGAGGAACAGTTCAGTCTTCGTTTCTGCTACGGTGGTGTCAAGGCTGCATGCTACAACATGGCCCTTGCCTTGACATACTTAAAAGATCACGATTGCTTCTCAAATTATATTCGAGACTATTGATTATTCAACACAGTAAATAAACAATGCTTGTGTCATTGACCTTAAACAGGGGTGAAGGTCTAGTATATTTTATTTCAGCTTTTATGCCTGGCAAGCATGATAGAAAAGAGGAAGGAGAAGGACTTTTGATAATGTAACTAAACAATAGTAGCACAAAACAATAGTTTTAAGTGTATTTGTTGAATGAAATGGCAATATACAAGAGAACTTTAGTGCTCTTGATCAAATAGGACAATAAAGTTAAATGGCATCCTGCTGTTTTCATCTTAATGGAAATACACTGCAGAAGTGGAAGATGTATTCTGCACCAAGTTATAAATGATAATCTTTTCTTTCCTTCTCTGCTCCCCTGTGTGGCTGTTTTTCAAAGAACTCAAACCAAAACAAGGCTCGAAAAGCAGACTACTTGTTTATGATGAGCTGTTACAATTGGGAGGAGATAATGTCAACATCTGCTGATGAGACTCTGCAGTTTGGGTCAGGCTGCAAAAGCATGGCATTTGGATTAAGAAAAAAAAAAAAGGCTGTAGTCAATGGGCTGTCACAGAGCCAAGTCACAGCTACCTTGAAGCTATTGATCACTATGACGTCACCAGGCAAATGAGCTATACGAATGGCTGTAGAGCACCACAGAATTGAGTCACTGACCTGTTTTTGTTTATTTAGTTTTATCTAGATACTCTGTTTGCTTTACCTGCTTTGTGATCAGTTTTTCCTTCCACGCCTGGAAGATTGATCCATCTATGTGTGTAATACTTCCACCTTAGGGCATTTATATCTTTTCTCCTTGGCTGCAGTAAAGCATTACAATAAGATGGCTCACACTGACAGGGAAAGAGGAAACTTGGAAGAAATAAACTCCCTTAGCTTTAATTAAAAACAAGAACTATTTTATTCTACTGTAGTCATCAGTTGATACTTCTATATTTAGCATACCTCTGGGTTAAAAATTTGTGAGGCATGTGCTTCAAGTGTTAGGGTTTATGGGGCTTTTTCATTGTTGTCTGTACCTGTTACTTTCAAAACATGATGATCACAGCTTTAGGGTGAAAATATGTCAGGATTTTTGTGCCACAAATGGTACAAAGCAAGGGCGATGTGAACACGTGGAGAAATGCTTCCAAATAAAAGAAGTTTGAACAGGTACTGATAGAAAATAAACGAAATGGGTTGTGTTTGCTTGCTGAATTTCCTCTACTGATTGCAAATATGTATATATTAACATGAATTAACCTGGATATCTGTGTTCTCCCTAATGAAGCTCTCCTTGGCTGTATATAAGCGAATAGTAATGAGTGAGAGATAAAATCACCAGTGGCCTGTGTTTTTTCCATAGGATCTAGAAGATGACTGGCTCTCCACTATTTCAGGTCAGCAAGTATTCTGAAGTATAACTTGTATGATTATTTATTTAGAGTAGATCTGATTATTAAACTTGAGCTCGGAGGCTGTTTTCATGACCTAGAAAAATTGTTACAAAACTGGACAGGCTGCTATATTTTCTGGGGAGCAACTGACAAACCTGACCATTTGGTCTGCTATGTGTGATTTCTACTGTGGTAACATAATCCAAACATAGTAGCAGGAAAAACAGAAAAACAAACAAATAAAAAAAAACAACAACAGCAACCCTCCCTTCCCAGCTTGTCCAAACAGAGCATGTGAAGGACAGAGGTAAAAGAGTAAACCATTAGAAAAGTGGCATATTTCTATTGTAGTTGCCACTGCTTCTTAGACTGCTCTGTGACAGTAATTGGAAATGACATTTTAGTACTCATGCTGTTTTTCTGGCATATATGTGCAAGTAGCTTCCTTTACAAGGGCTACTTTACAGTATCATACTTGGTTATGGCAGTCTGACTGAGTAAGCGTGGACTTCTGAGAAGAAACATTTTAACATTCCTTATCTTGAAAAAAGCTTCTCAGTGGGGGCCCTCAGAAGTGAAATTGAATTATCCTTGCAGTATAAAGCCCTCTTGGATGTAATTTATTATTATTATTGTTATTATTTTTCAAAAAGCTCTCCTGCTTGAATGCTCTTAGGCTGCGGTAGGTAGGTGTGTCCTGTTGGTGGCTCTTTTGGAACAGCATTTCAAATTCACAGCCTGTCATATTTGGGAATAATTTTTCCTTGTAGACAAGACCTAAGGAGACAGAAGCAGCTGCTCAGTTTACCCATGCGATTAGGAAGATATTTCTTTGATTGCAGAATTCTTCATGCAGGACAGACATTTTTTAAGTATTGATTCAGGGGCAGAGAGGAGAAGAACTCGTAAGCTCTAAGTGTAATCATCTGAAACAGAGCTTTCTGTGGACGCAGGGCTTTTCTTTTTTTCCCCCTGGATACCTCCCTCATTGAATGAGCTGGGGTAGGCATGGTGTACCCAATTCTTCCATAGAGAAATTCAGTGAGAATTTTACCTGAAGATTATGAATTGGTTTCAGGAATTCTGATGTTTTACTGCTAAAGAAATTTTATGGAAGTTTGAATTTGAAGTTTGAATTGCTTAAAAAAAAAAAAGTATCTAAAACCAGTAGTATATTCTGCTAAATGTGAACAGTTTTGTAGTTGATCCATTTTTGTATCTCTTTTAGGCTTTTAAGCATCTAATGCAGAATTTTAACAAAAGAAGTGTTCTGGAGGAACGAGAGAAGTAGTGAGATAACCCCCTCTTTTTAACAATGCGTATCAGTTTGACATAAAGGATTTAGAAGATGAGCAATTGATGTTGCTAGAGTTTGTGTGAGAAATGTATTTGATATAAAACCTTCTAAATTTAGACTGTTCAAGAAAACTTAGCGGATGTTACAGGTGGAAGATTCACACCTTCCATTCTCTTGGCCTAGCCTGCAAATGACTACAATGACTACTGTGCATGTTTTTATTTCAGAATAAACCAAATGAATTTCACTGCTCTTTTTGGTTATGTTGTTCTGGTAGCAATCTAAGGCATATTAAAAAAAAAAAAAAGCAACCTCCAAACACCCATGCACTTCTGTTCTGAAGCTTTTTGTACAGGCGGTAAGATAAGCATAGTTTTATGATTAGTGGTATTATCATTTAATTTCGTATAATTTATAAATGTGAATGTCATATTCTTTCATGACGATATGTTCTCTTGCTAGAGAGATGCTCATTTACAAGTTCTTCTTTAATTTTGTGCATAGTAAATTGGGGCTTTTGAGAAAATTACTGTGTGTCAGTTCTTAATAAACCAATGAAGGAAGGAAGCAGTGCTTGAAATCAGAGAAAATTAGACCCTTCCAAATATGCTGTGGGTTTATATTCCTTTTTATTCTTATTTTGTTATTTTATTTTCGTCCACTTATGTTTTCTAACCTCAACTGTGGTAGATCCCCAGCATGGATTGGTTCAGCAGGCAGTCAGAAAAGAACTTTGGTGGAGAGATTGTGGAATATGCGAACTAGAGTCCAATTGCCCAATGTATTCTGCTGCTGAGCCCTTTAATTTTGTGTATCTGTTATTCAATGAAGTTATCAAGTCTGAAGGTAGGATTGATCTTCAAGGAGAAGAAAGAGGGAGGAAATATTTCTTTTGACCTTTATCAGTTTACTCTACAAAGCACTTTGCTGTAAAAGATAAGAAAACATAGATATTCAGACCACAAGAACAATAACAACAAAAAAATAATAATAGCAATAGCAGTTCCAAATGAGGGCAAATACAGACTGAAGGGTGTGCGTTTCTCCCTATCTTTTCTTTACTTCTTGTCATCATGTTTGCTTTCATTTCTAAAAGTTCAATGAACAACTGCTTAAAGTTAACTCCTTTCTTCAGTGAAGGTGAGACAATGGGACCTGCCTTGCTCCTGCTCTCATTTGTATTTGCTTCATTTTGTTCACACCTCTGCTGTGAGGTTCCTGTTTTGGACCTGCGATTATGATGATACTTAAGTAGTTGAGGAGAAATTGCAGTGCTGTGTGAAGATTAATTATGATTCTCTGCGCAACAATGGTTTCAAATAAGAGCACTTACCTAGCTTTTTTTTAATTATTATTTTTTTTGTCACTGTTGTTGAAAAATAATGATTATAGTTATCATGTAATCTTCCTTTTTTGACACGATGAGATGATACTTGTGACAGTGTAGGGGTACTTGGAATGATGAGTGGTGGAAGGATGTAATTAACAAGCAGTTAGGTAATTTACTAATTTACCACACAGAGAACTCTGTACCTCTGTTGGGAGTTGAGATACTTTTCTTTAGCAGGGCTGCTGGAGTAGTTAGGTAGGTTCTAGATATGCACTAGAGATAAGTAAGTGTAAGCCAGTCAGCTGTCCCATTTCTCTGTCTGTTTTGCATGTTGTGGCTGCTTCTTTATTGTTTTGTTGCCTCTTTGCATAGTTATCTAAGTTGTGCTTATTTAATAAGCACAGCTGCAGTTAGAATGGAAAGCGTATCTTCACTGCTGTTGCATCTCACTGTAGTACATCAGTAGTCAACCTGTGTTTAGTTCTGCAAGCACAACCCGGACTAAAGAAGAGCTGAATTCTTTCCTGTCATGTATCAGAGGTTTAGAAGTTCTTACATTTATTTCACAGCCACTCTTTTTCTGTTCAGTGCCCCTGTGTGTTGACAGTAAAAATGCACAGGTGTTTCCATGGCTAAGTGTTCATTTTCCCAGCTATTTCTTGTTGCTACTAGTGGAAGAGATATAAGAATCTGCTCTTCCCTTCTAATCACGTGACTGACTTGAAGAAGATCTTCTTCAAAATACATCTAAAAAGATAAAAATTGAGTTTTTTTTCAAAGCTATCTTAATGTTGACTCACACACTAAGCCCAAATATTTTTTCTGTATCATTAGCATGACTTTGAGTGAGATGATCCAGATAACAGTAAAGGTAACTTTGAAAAAGAAATTGGGTTGTGAGTATTCTGACTTATTCTAAGCAGAATATGCTTATTAGGTACTTTCAAAACACAAATTTCTTTGTCAGCTTTCAATCATATATATGACATATGGTTCATATTCAGCTGTATACCAAATACAGTGAGAGATTCAGAATACTGGAGTCAAGTTAAATTGTTCCAATTCATATTGCAATGTACATAAGGTAAAACATTAGAATATACTACATCAAAACTATCAGAAGGAACAAGGAAGCAGCAGGTTTGCATACCATGATACTTTTCTGTTTTATTTCTTCTAAAAGAAGGGGAAAAATTGAAGTCTCATTTCTCATGCAATATTTCATATTACAAAATTAGCAAAATTATTATTTCAGAATTTTTCTAATCACGTACTTAAACACTGAGTTAGTAGCTGATAGGATGCCTGCTGTCATATGCCAGTGCACCATATCCTACCTCAATTCACAAAATGTACTTGACTTTTTTTTATATGAAAAAAGAGAAGCTTTAGTAAAAGAAAATTCTGAAAGTACATCCATGTGTAAATAAAGACTGGATTATTATGATTTTTCTCTCATAGTTTATTGAGGTAGACATATTTCTGATCACTTTGACAAAAGCCATAAATAACAGTAGGAATTTAGATGCTCTTGTGACTTTGTAGGAAAGTAAGGAATTGTGCTTCATTGTTACCACAATAGGCTCATTAAATATACACTCACACGGATTTCAGTTTAGGAAAATGCCTGTTTATTTTCTGATTCAGTTCATGTAGATTTTGATATTTTTTAACTCTGCTCTTTTTCAGATTAATGCAATTCTGTTGAACACGTAATTGTCTAGTAGTTATGTTTAGATTATGTCTTAGCACTTTTAGCTTATGTTCTTTTTTTTTTTTTTCCTGAGGCCTAAAATTTTATTCTAGCTACAATAGTTCCTACATGCATGGTAAAAGTGATCACATACCTACATTAAAACCTACATTAGCCAACAGTGAGGTTATGAGCTACCATATTTCTTTTTACTAGGGTATGAAGAGTACCATCCATCACTTATTTGGAGTAGTCTGAAAAATCTCAAAGCATCCACTCAGAAAGAAATACAAGTCCCAGCAGCAACTTCAGTCTGATTTATTATCTCTTTGGCTCTCAGCTTTGGAGAAAACACATATCTCTCTGAATAAAGTCCTGCACTAATTTTATAGTAATGATTTTCAACAAAGGATCCTTATGGAAAAAAGTGGAAGATACTTTACTGAAAATGGAGGTAGAATGGATTTGGTAATTTTTAAAGACAAAAATGCAGCTTTTAAAATAGCAAATCTTGCTGCAGGAGTGCTGTTCTTCTATTTGTAAAAAGCAAATAATTTTCAAATATAAAGCAAAAAGCTGAAATAAAACTCTACAGGTAGATAAAAATCAACAATGGACAAAAAGTTTGAGTTGAGTGTTCTAGTCAAATAAGTTAATTTGAAAACCTTGTGATGTCTTTTACTTAGTAATTTGGAGGCAGTGTGTTGCATCTCTCTCTCTTTTTTATTTTTTTGTCAGGTAGAATTGTATAAAGTCAAAGAGCCAAAGACAATTATAAGTGTGAGATTCTTATTAGTGCCCAACAAGCATCCCTGACTAATACTTATTGTGAATCAGCTTGATTAGTAATTAACAATCTGATGCCCATAAAAAACAAAGTGCATACCCCAGGGGTGTTTCGTTGTGATAAAATTGCATCAGAAGATGATGAGACCTTGCAGTCTTTCTCAGTTCTTTTTCAAATACCTTTATCTGTCTATTTATTTGTTTACTTGTTTATCTAATGATGTACCTAAGGAAGTAGGTTTAGTTGCCTATGCAACTAGTAACTAAGTATTTCCTACACTGATGTGTAGGAAATACTTAGAGCTGAGAGACCCTCTTCTGCTGCTGTGCTGAGTGCAGTGGTCTTGCAGTGCCAGCAGGGAAATCTTCCCCTGTGAAGGGCAAGTAGAGCTTGTAGCACTTACCCTTTCACTGAGGGGTCTGTGTGTAGTGGTGTGTGATGGGAAAGCTGCTATTTCCTGATGGAATTCTCACTATAATACATCATCTGCAGCACAAAGCTATGCAAGGACTTTTTAGGGAGAAACTGTATAGTTATTTATTTATTTGTTTATTAAGTGTAAACAAGCTTGAAATCATAGACACTCTTCATCATTCAATTTATGTTGCATTTCCTAACTTTGTGTGTTGAATGAGATTGAATACAACAGCTGTGGGTGAAAGCATCTCTTAGAGTAACTCATCTCTTTGGAATAACATTTCTGGGCTTCAGTGTTTTTGGGTATCTCAAACCCAAATTTTGATTGTTACTAGATTCAGAGTCCTGAAGCAGACCATTGTCAGACAGATGAGTAGGTGTTAGCAGTGCCTGCTTTGTAGAAAAAATGCTGGCTTGGGAGAGTTCCAGGTAAAGTGCATGCACTATAATTTATGAAGCACAATAGCAGTTGCAGCTACAGTAAGCAGTCATCAAGTATACAATTTGTGTTTTGGAAAAAAACAGGAGGTAGTAAAAAAACAAGAAACTACAGTATGACATCATATAGATGGAATCTAGCCAGATTTTGGGAAGTGATTTAAACAACAACAGCAAAAATCACTCAAGTTCACTTGAGTGATATTCTCACACAACCAAAAAGTAAGTAGGTTGAAGGGTAGCATTTAAGAGAAACAGTGTAAGATGGATTTCTTTTACATGGTAATTAAATGAGAATTCTTACTTGTAGACTTCAGCTGAAGAGAAAGAAGAATATGAGAGATCCTCTAGATTTGTATGTATGTTTTCTAGCCACCGTAAATCATGTAGTAATTTATTTTTTAATAAAAAGAATCTTATCAGGACTGTGATAGAATAAAAACAAAGCATGAAATATTACATAAGAATATTTCATCCCCTTGAATGCATTTAGTGCGACATTTCATAACATTTTGTCAATCACACTAATAGGTCTGGAGGAAAAAAAAGGAAGTTAGAAGAGTTGTCTATGAAGATGAGCCTATGGAGACTTGACTTTTCTACTGCAGAATGAATTTTCCTGCTGACTAGAAAAATATTCTTGCCAAACCGGTGTTATCCAATGTTAGCTGATGCAGTTAATTCTCTTAAGAAGTACTGCAAACATGAAAACAAACAAAAAACCCCCACAAAAAACAGTGTTTCGTGAGCTCCCATGGGTCACAAACACTGTTGTTTCTAGAAAAAAAACACTATTCTCTTTCCTTGAGGACTAGCAATTACTACTTTCTGAAGCTTGTTGGGACACATTTAGAATAACAGCAGTTATACTTTATATATTACTAAGGATTAATTTTAATTTGAAAAAATACATGCCTTGTGCTTTAAGCAAGAGATGGGAAATGGGAACCGGCATCCTTCATCCTTCTCCAAAATTCATTAAATTAATCTAAAACTAAACCATAAAATGGAAGAGAGAAATAGATGCAGTTTTTTCCCCTGCAAATAAAGGGTTAAAGATTTATGTGCTTATACAGCTTTATTACTTTTCATCATCTGTTTCTCCCAATCTGCTTACTGGTATAATTCTGCACTGAGTGGAGGAGCATGCATATATTTAACATTACACAGTTTTGGGACTGGATGTATTCTTAAAGAGCAGGTGTATTTTTTATTTTGTTTTAATCAAAACTTGAACTCATAAAGCTTTAATCCAGCAGTTTAGGATGTAAACTGAAGATTAATGAAAGCTAATATAGCATTAATATTTTTCACGCTTCTCACTCATTTACAAAGTTTGCTCCTGTAACCTTTCAGGCATGCAAAAATAATGCAAGATATCTGGAGTCGCTGCTAAATCCCTGAATAGCTGGGAGATCTCAGATCTCTTCAACTAAGCAGCCTTCATAGTTCCCAGCTCCCTAAGGAGTTCCACTGGGGAGAATTAACCTCGGGGAGAGCAGAGAAGTCCCTTGAGCTCCACGGGACGGAGCTCTTGCTGGTGTTCTGAGCTTGAGAAGATGCAGCAGTGTCATGTCTTCTGTACTAATGAAGAGTTACCATGGATCTGACAACTAAGAACAACATGAACTTTAATGTAGATAAGCAAGGGAGGACAGCACACGATTCTAAAGCAAGCAAAGAGTCAGACAGGAATACTGTTGACAGTGTGGACTTCCAACACTCTGCGCAAAATAAATGTCTTTGTAGAGTACTTGGTCACTGTTAGCAAATGATGCCTCCACGCGAGAGAGCAATTATCAAAGGAAAGGTTTAAGCACTTACCAGTTAAACACTGAGACATTTGACATCTTTCTTAGAGATAACAGCCACAGAAAAGTTCAAGAGAATATATTTTCTTTTCCCTGTCACCTTGCGGCTGGAGTATTGGTTTCCTGCTTCCTGTATGGTTTGTACATTTTACATCAAGCAGCCTTTGTATAAAACCAGAAGTTATACAGAAGGAAGGGATTATACTGGCAATACACGTACCGCTGTTAGAGAATACCATTAAAATGTTGTATAAAAGCCATGTATTACAATATCCATTTTCTATACTTATATACTTTATGTACTCTATACAAGAAAGGGACCGTGTTTGGGCAAGAAGTCCAATCTTGTCCGTATATATCTTATGACCATGGTTGGAATAACTTAAAATCTGTTGTCCCCATCTGTCCATTTATACTCTAGAGCATATGTTTTGACTTAAAAACTTAACTAGCCACCTGGGCAAACCTAATCTTCTGAAATGCAGAATTTCTTAACCCAGCTTCAGTGTTGATCGAAATTAGCTTGACTGCCTTGATGTGGGCACATCTTGGTATACTCGTGACTCTCTTTTGCTGATTTTTCCAATCACGTGGTAATAAAAGGAGAGACAGAATGGCCAGGTGGGAACAATTGTGTCTCGGACATCTGCAGGTGTACCTTGTTCTTGTTGGATCAAGTCCGTTGAAGGATTTGTTCCCGGTTTTGGGTCCCCACACAAAGTAGAAAGATGCATCATCTGCTGCTGTGATTGAGCCATCTCTAGACTTGCTTGTAGTCCAGGCAGTGCATTACGAAAAGCACAGTCAAGGGAATTAAGAAATTGGCACACTTCTAGGCTTCTGAACAGGGATTGTATGATTTGCTTGTTTGTTTATATAATTTCATTCAAGCCCATCACTCCTGATGAGAATAAAAAGATGAACCTGTTGCAGACTGAAAGATTTGCTTGGTTTATTTTTAATGAGTTAACATGAGCTTTTGCAGTACATTTTTAAACAAGTTGAACACAGACTTTAAGCTGGCATTCTCTTTGATTACTACAACCTGCAAGGAAGAAGAGCAGGCCTTTTATTTTGGGAGGAAAACAAGCACAAATGCTTGCTGAGGAATAGTTAAAACTGTGGAATTAAATGAAACGGGTAAGATTTATGTTTGGGGTGAGGGGGAAGAAAAAAGGAAAAAACCTCTAGCTTAATCTTGAAAGTCTTTGGAAAGCAAATTCATCGGTGCTATTTATATTGTTCTCCCCAAGAAGAAAAGCGAAGTGGGGTAGTGTAGTTTGATGTCTAAATGAAGTANCTTTGTTTGCAGTATTACATAAAGAAGATTAAAGAGGGGAAACAAGCTGCTTAAACACTGTAAACTAATTAGTTCAACGAATTGTTTTCCTGAGGTTCATGAGATATGAAACACTGGCACCAGTGCATGAAATACACTCTGCCTCAGTGCTCTTTTCAATTTATTTTTCTGTTAGTGTCATATGTGCGTATAAAAAAAAAGAGCTGCCAAAAAGAAAGAGGTTACAGAGGGAGACCATAGCCTGTCAGATGATTGAAGATGACATTTTGTCATCTTAACTACAATACAGGAGGGCCACCTTCTAATACCTGCGTATAAATACCAGCTTCATTTTTTGTAGTCACACCTGCACTGCCCAAATGATGTCATGAGGAACCCAAAGGGATTCCTATTGCTGCTCTGCGCCCAGCTGCATGCTAAGCTGTGCACAAGCAAACTGACATTCCGTTAATGAGCTCTCCCAGCATAGGGGTGAGCACATGGGGACATGGGACGCATTGTGACTGAGCGCCTTGCAGGAGGTTGGACAGGGGAGCTGCAATGGCAGGTGTTAGGCAGGGTGAACATTCCAGCAGCTTTGGAGATTTGTCTTTTTCTGTGTGTCGGCAAACTAACTGAGTAGCATGAATCAAAGTACTCTGTAAAACATAAAGTTTATGTATTGGTTCAGTAGCTCTGATAAAGGTTTTAATAATTTGATAAATGTAACTTGATATCATGTATTTTGTTTGATAAGTTATTTTTTTTTCTTCTGTAAAATACCTAGAATTTGATCAGGAGAGTCCAGTATTGTCATGTTTGTACATTTATATTCCTGTTTCTTGATACTGGGCAGAATAACTAGGATTTTACCGTTTTCTATTTATAATTTATTAGTATATGTAGCAGTGTGTGGGATGTGATCATACAGAATCCTACATAAACTTTCAAATCATAAAGAAGTTCAGAAATTAGAGCTTGCGGGTGCCTGTAAAAATATAAGAACAGTTTTGCTTAGAGACAATGAAAAGGGAAAAAAATCCCATTATGACTTCAGGTTGTATTTTTAATAGTACTGAAATAGTACTGGAGATAGTGAACATTTCAATTTAGACAACAGCCCAGGGGGTTTTAAGTAATATCTTCAGGGCACTGAATATATAGCTGAGATAACGTAATAAGTAGATAGATCATTTATCTGAGGCTTCATCAGTTGCTTCCTAGAGGTGAGAGGAGGAGGCGATTTGATTTTTTCCACAGGATTTCCTAATGATTTTTGCTTTCTGCGGGACACACACGACATTCTGTTTTATGTATCCAGTGAAGAACCTGGGAGTTGCTGATATTTACATTACTACTTACGAAAAGATGTCTGTATGTCTAGTTTATTTCGTTTTGTTACGTTTTTAATGAATATAAATCTTTTGCAAATGTTATGTCTTAGGTGATGATCATCTGCTGTATTTCAAGTCGAATTTCTTAAGTACGTTATGGTGGAACGTGGACTGCTAGCTCAAAAAAGTGAAACAAAACAAAGCAATAGGTTTGCAAAGGGTAAGAAGGAAAGGGGAAAATGAAGGGAGGAGGAAAAGGCACATTACCATGTCAAGTCCTCCTTTCTAAAGCTCTCTGGTGATGCTCTGTTTGGCACCTACCCACCATTCTGCAGTACCATTTTCAGCAACAAAGAAATTCCCCAAGTAATTCAAAGGTTGACATAAGTAACAGAGAGCAGGAACATAGTTACAGACCTCAGTCCCACTAGCTTTTTCGCTCTGCTCCTCCACTGCCCCTGTGCCCTTGCTTCCCCTGTCCTCCTTTCCTCTGTTGTGGTCAGTTCATAGAAAGTAAATCCAGCCTCAAAATCTCATTGGCAGGGAATCTGCCCAATTACAGCTTTAGGTAGGCAAATCAGATTCTAATTAGTCTGAGAGTCAGAACAAAGTGATATTTTTATTATCTGTTATAGTGCATGTGCTTAGATATGTACCCTGCAGTTTAGGACAGGTTATTTATTTTTGTTGATCAAAAAGGTAACATTTGTTACTTACGATTTTTGAAGCTACCAGCTTAAGCAGCCCTATAAAATCATTGTTCACAAAGACATGAACAAGCAGCAGTTGTCAATTTTATGTCAGGACCAATGAACTAAAAATCTGCCTAGTGAGGAGGATGATTGACTCCTTGTAGAGGTGACAGTACATCCACATCTTTCCCTTAGCAAAATGATAGAAAAGACATTTTTGTAGTTTATAGTGAAGTTGAAATTTAGAAGTGAGTGCTGTTGATTTTAATCCGACATATTTTCTTCAAAATACAGGGCTGCTATACGGCATGATTCCATGACTCGTTTCTGTTATGTACTTCTCTGAAGAAACACGCTTTGTGTTACTTCCATTAGGATGTAGTGTTTAATACTGCTTAGTAATACTCCCTTGGAAGGACATATGGTGCATAGTATTCTATCATGTCAATAGGAAAGAAACTTTAGCTTCTTAGAAAGCATATATTTCAGTTTAAAGTGGTGACTAATGAAAAATGAGCTAATCTGTTGAGGAATAGAAGGGAATAAAACCTCAGATTTTTTTCAGAAATAATTAGATACTTAGGGACCTTTATGGGCTCCTGAAGTAAACCCACGTGACCCTGTCCCATTTATTAAGACTGATAACTCTTGTTAGTGTGTTTACTATTTCCCTCTTGCATTGCCACTTTTTTACAAGCTGCCTAGAAGTTTGCAACTTTTGTGCTGTTTTTCTTTTTTCTTTTTTTTTTTTTTACCAGCTGACTTGCATGATTTTTCCCATAAAACTTACTGATTGTGTGAGTCCTACAAATTCTAAACTACTTAGTGTTTCTGGCTGCATCCATTATACAGCCTTTATTATTATTATTATCTTTTTTTTTCAGACATCTGTGTAGATATCTTTTGAAATTTACAAAACCTTTGTGACTAATCCCATAGGCTG
Organism: Odontophorus gujanensis; assembly: GCA_013399175.1. Taxonomy (NCBI): domain Eukaryota; kingdom Metazoa; phylum Chordata; class Aves; order Galliformes; family Odontophoridae; genus Odontophorus; species Odontophorus gujanensis. Next base: position 52,322 of record VXAB01008325.1, on the reverse strand, counting down.
ACCTACCCACTGAAATCCTACCAGTGTTTGTTGCTGCTAATTATTCTTGGTAAACCTGTGGGAATCTGGCCTGCTCTTAATGAGTTTGGGAAAGCAACTAAAAATTTAATTCCCTCTCAAGATTACTTACCTCATCTGGGTTACTTCAGTCTAGAGTACAACTTCTGTTCTGCGTAAATTTGGTGTCCTCAAAGCTGCTAGTTTAATTTTGTTCTTTCTTAATATGGAGCAAGAGAGTAAGAGGAGAACTGTATTTGGCACTGCAGTGTAACAAAAACAGCTGTGTGATGTGGCACAAGTGAGTTGTTAGGTATGACATAATGTATAGTATTTCCATCATGGCGTTATATATCTGTCAGAGCTTTTGTCAGGCAATTCTTTTTTTCTAGGCTTGAAATCCTTCTCATGTATTTTCAGTGGGTATCAGTTATAATGTCCAGAAATCCCTCTGCAACCAATCAGTTTTACTTCCTCTAAATATCTGCCTTTAATTGATGGCTTGTTAAACTGAGTAAGGAAGCCATGGGGAGCTCAGCCATAACTTGACACAGAACGTATGGATTTGGAAAGGTTTTGGGCTGAACAGCTACATTTAGATAATCTTTTTGTAATTAGAAATCTATGCAATTGAAGATCTGACAGATTTTAATTCCTCTTTTGGTCAGAGAATCATTAGTTACCTCTGTGTTCTGAAAATGCTACATATGCATCTTTTCTAAAAACTCTTAAAGGAGAAACACACTAGCAACAGGCTTGGATTATTGTTTGGGGTTTGGGGGGGTTTTGTTGTTGTTTGCTCTTTCTTTCGTGTGTGTTGTGTTTTTTTTTTGTTTGTTTGTTTTTATTTTTGTAATTGCACGTATATTTGGTTTTGAAAACAGCTGAAAAAGCATTAACTTTGGTAATATGAAACAACAGATTTTTATTCTGTATGGGATACTATTTTTTGCACAAAATGTTGTACCAAAAAACAACAAAGACCACAAAAAAAAAAGCTGCAAAATCTGTTCCTACTTTTTCATGTCTTTGCTTTATGAGGTTTATGTTTTAGAAAGTGTGTTGCATAGGTGCCTTATTAAGTCACACACTGATATTCTTGGTGAGTTAAGTATTTCTGCAGTAGTAGATGATGTAGACACCTCAGATCAGCAGAAGTTATCTGTAAAAAGAAAGTATTATTCAATTTCAGTACAAACTGTTGGATTTTTTTTCAGGACATAGCTTACATGCAAGAGAATACTAAATTAATGCCCCAATACTAGGATTCTTCTTTACCTTCTGCCCCGAATTTTAGGGCCATGCACTGCAAATTTGCATAAACTAGCCAGATTTTTTCCTTACAAAACTGTGGATGGCATTTTTTTTTAGATGAAAATGAAACATTGAAATTATAATCTTTGCATTCTGCTCAACCACTCTGCGGTTTTGTGTTGCTGCAGGCTGTGCTGCAAAATTCACTAACATTCACACTTAGAGTTATCAGTATCCACACAGGGTAAATCTTTGCAGTCTTGAGTTATTAGCTCCCCAGCTTTGCGAAGCTATAATGTGGTTCCTTCCAGCTGTCATTGCATTTATTTTGCTTCTAACTGCTGAGAGAAGATTTTCCTTCATTCAGAAACAACAAACAACAAAAACATCTTTTAAAAAGCATATATATTTCAAAATCTGGTAATTAGTTAAGTATCTTGGCTATAAACTGTTCCTTGGTGATGCAGCAATATAAACCTTTCTAAATTTCAAAGTGGTACAGTAGATAAGATTGGGATTGAAAGGAAAATAAAAAGTATACCAGTATGAGAAGTAAGTACAAATAGACTAAAGTGGATGTGGGACTTCCCTGAGCTTTGAAGCAGACTCTTTGGAGTGGAACTCCAAAGGGAAGATGGACGACTGTAATGAGCAATCAGATGTTCCTCCCAATGACTGGGAGTGATCTTCTGAAAATCCCCAGGGAAATTAATATTTCTGACAGATGACATTCACCAAATACAGCTTTGATGATCTGAGATCTTGCTGCCCACAGCTGCCCACCACAGCTTGCGGCCAGCACAGGCACAGCATCGGAGGCAGCAGATGGGAATGTCTGTCTGTGTTCCTGGGCTCTGGTGAGCCTTGTTAGGCAGGCCATGAAATCTTTTGCACCGAGATTATGGACAGGTATGGCCAAAGCGTGGGCCTCCTGTTCAGTAGGCAGGTGTTCCCCTGCAGGCATACCCAGCTGCTAGTCCTCTGGCCTGTGTCAGGCAGCCTGTGAGGGCTGTGGCCACGTTAACAGCTGCAACTGTTTGTTTGGGGAGTAAGTGCTAGGGGCCTAGGGGTCAGCAGTGCATCAAATTAAAATTAAGTGGAGAGTGAGGGCTTTGTGAAATGCTTGCCACAAATTGACTGCAGATCAACGTGTTGATTGTGTGATTTGCTTACGTAAATCTTCATGCTCCCTTTGAAAACCATGCATCCTGTATTTCTTTGTTTGTCTTACAAATGAGACTAAAAGTTATTTTTCTCTTTTTGTTTCTTTCCACTGACAAGTTTTAATATACAGAATCACAAAACTACAGGGGGCTGGAAGAGACCACTAGAGATCATCTAGTCCAACCTCCTTGCATAGCAGGCTCCCTAGACCAGGTTGCAAAGGTTGGTGTCCAGGCAAGTCTTGAATGTCTCCAGAGAAGTAGGCATGCAAGCGTCCTGAGCGCTTGAAAAGAGGAGGGGTCAGTTAGGAGGGCTGCAGACATCCTGTTTGAATTCATTGAAAGCTCTTGGTTTCTCCTGGGGCTGTAGGAGGACAGAGTTGTTGAAATGCAGAGTTCTTTGAGTAATTAATCACTTGGGCATGTGCACACCTCTACCAATTTCACTTCCAATTGTAAACTTACTTTTGAATTTCACAAAGTCTTTTTGGTGTGTAATAATAATTCAGCTGCAAATTGTAGTAGGTTGTCTTGAGTGGACTTATAGATTTGAGTACTTCAGATATGGAAGAAATGGAATTATAGTTCTACCTGTAACAGAGATATTTTTGCCCCAGTGTTTATGGTTTTAGGGGGAACGAATTGACATATAAGAAGATCTGATTTCTGAAAACTACAAAAGCATGAATTATGATTAAAGAAATAAGAATTTTTTGTTTGTGCTAAGGTTCTTAGTAAAATGAAAAATAAAATAAAATAAGGTGAAACAACGTAGTTTCATTTTGGAGGTGTTTGTGGAACAGCCTAAGCCTGAGTTTAAAGGGAACCACATTTTTGCTTGTGGTTCAAGATGTATTGCAGCCATGAAGATTTCAGGAATTCAGTTTGCCAGTGTTAAAGTTTTTTATCAGCCTTTCATTGTATTACATACAAAGTTTTATTTCAGAATTGTATATACCTCAGATAACTGATCAGATTCATGCAACTGATCTGTTTCTGTTTGTGATTCTACTCTCTTTACCTCCCACATGAGTTGTACCTTTCTTGTGCAAATAAGCCGCCGCTACTGCCTCTGCTTGATCTCTGTGCTACAGATGTTTCTAATTAACTCTACTGTGACAGGCCAAGAGGATATAGTTACAGAGGTTGACAGGTCCAAGGGTCCTTGGAGGCACTGTTCTGTCACCTGATGCATTCCTTGTTCTAACATCTTTTTGGCAAGCTTTCTTAATTATTACAGCCAACCAGTACTTCTGTGTTTAATATGGAGAGTGTGGAGTGATGGCTTCTAGATGTCATCAAAGAATGCAGTCTTCCAAGGGCTCAAAGATCTCAGTGTCTGTTTCATAGTTAGGGGTATTGGTGCTGCCATTATGCCTGATTTCAAGTTTTTCTATATTTGGGTTCTGTCTTGCACCAAAATTGCACTTAGGCTTCTTTTGCTCTTTAAAAATACAACCGAGATTGATTTGTTTTTATTTTTTTTTTCCCAAGTAATTTATTGAAGCTTAATAGCCCACTGGAAGATTGTAATACTCTTGCTTTCTTGTACAATTTAGGTTGCAAAAACCATTGTCAGTAAAGCATTGGTGTGCAAGTTGCTGTAGGCCATCTTCTTTGTATTGCAAATTTTAAGTGTTGATCGTACTATTTGACGCACTTACATCTGTGCCATACATTATTTTTTTTTCTCAGAAAGTACTTCCATTTCACCTGAGGAACTTCTTGTACTAAATGAGCATAAACAATCATTGGTTCTTCATTCAGAGGCATATGGAAGAGGTGAACAGTGTTTACTGGGAGGATATTGTACCTGTGACTTAAGATAGATGACTGTCTTCAAAATGCTGTCTTTAGCTCCAGTAATGAGAGAGAGGAGATACTGTACCAATAAAGAAAGACTGATTCTTTCACAGGCCAGAAAATGAGAGCTGTCCATCTAATGAATTTAAGATTGCGAGTTTCATTCTCTTCAAACTATCACTGGAGAATAAGAGTAATTTCCTATTGCTCTTCATGGAATACAGTTATAATTGCCTTACTGTAACGGTGTTCACATTAGCACTTAATTGTTAATGCCCTTGTAATTTGAGGAAATCATCACCTCTTCATATTTCATCACCAGAGAACATTCCTACTTTGGAAGAGCATTTGGAACCACTCAGTAAGGAAAAGCTACAAATGACATATCTTTAATGGTAAAGATGTAATTTATATGCTTAAAATATGTCTTTATTCTCTTGAAGTTTTTTTCCGTTGTCTTTTGCTGATCAGACTTCTTTTTAGAGGCTAAAGTCCACTGGTAAAATTATTTGTCATACAAGAGCAGTAAGTTAGGAAGTCTGTAATGGTGGGCACTGGCAAAGAAGGGCAGTGGCTTTCTCTGTCTCACTTGCATATTCAGTGTTGCAGTGACAGACGTGTCGGTAAGAATAAAAAGATAACACAGTGGTAAAGTCAGGCTGACAGTTGTGGTCCAGCATTTTTCCATTCTAGCTGACTGCAACTGTACCAGGCTTCAGGTAATTATGAAAACAGCCCTTAGGCATGGAATTGGCTGTTAACTAAGTAGAATGTTTATGTATCTAAACGTACTGTAGGAACAAGGAATGATCATGGTGTCTCTTTATCAAAACAGACAGATATTTACCTTGAAAGCCTTAAAGGCCAGGTATCTTCAGACATTAGAGTAGTTAAAATAAGTAGTTAAAATGAAAAAAATAACAATCTTAGTCCTAGCCTCATGGTTCAATTGCCATTTTCCATGATGAGACAGGGCAAAAAGAAATTAGTGTAGGGGTCTACAGTGTAAGTAGATGTATACCAAAGCAACACATATTCAACATATGCACTTCCCGAGCACAATAAAGAGAATGTGGATGAAGATGGAAGTGGTGCAGCATATCCGTACTGTTCCTGTGATATTGCATTGCCGTTATTAGACCAACTAGACTGGAAGATTTGCAGCACCCAGTGTAAATGGGTGACAGCTTAGTAGGTGTTTCCCTCTATTATTACATATTTGAAAAGATAATCTATCATAAGTAAACTTTGTGTCTTTCTAGAATGGGTCCACTGGGGAGGTTGGAAAGGTAAGTGGAAAGAAAGATCGATAGGAGAGTTCTTGACTGGGAACATTCCTTCACCCCCCCTTCTAGCTGCTACAACTGCTGGCCAGTATGGTTCACTGAAAGGGGTACTGTTCTGTGCTGCTTCCTAAGATAACTTTTACACAGATATTCCCCCATACTTGTCCAAAGGGAGAAAGCTGAAAGCGGAGCAGAATTTTCCACAGAATAGGGGAGTGGAGAAAGAATGGAAAAAAAATATAAGAGGGGAAAACCGTCCTTTGTGTAAAGCTATGCCCACTTCTATACATTTCCTCCCCTTGTCAGCTGGAGATTAGCTGAAATCTTATTGTGAGGATACTGCCTCATAGAGAAAAGTGCTTTTTCACCAGTTGTCTAGAGCCTGTGCAATACAAAGTAGCACTCAGTTATTTTTTCAACAATTTCCTTCGTCTCTATTTTCACCAAATTACTGAAGCATATTGCAGTGTTGCTCTCTTTTGTTGGAGTACAAATGGTTAATCTTCAGTACTGTGGGTTTTAACATAAAATATTAGGTCTTAGATCTGTCAGAGTTGCTGATGCAAAGTTTGTTCCCAAAAACAAAGCAAAATATGTGTGTGTTTAAATGTGAGGAGGAGGAGAGGTATTATTGTAGGACCCCAGGGAATTTGTAGGAGTGTGATAGCTGAATACTGGAGTGTTTCAAAAACACCTTTGGAAAGTGAGCCCACTCCTCTAAATAATGTTGATTGGCACAGTTATGGTTCAGGAATGTCTGTGAAAGGATTGCTTCCAGCATGAGCTGATTTCATATCAAGTTCTTTTCTGACAAGTAAAAAACAATAAAATTTATTTTCTTCTTCTCTCATATTAATCAATATTGTGACAAACACCCTCACATGGGTGCACACAGTGCCTTTCCTTGAAGTTATATGCTCAAAATATTGTCATTAAAAACAGCTTTTCTTCTCTGACTGCAGAAGATTGTTCAAAATGAAATATTCTTTGTTTATTTTTTTTGGTATAGACCTTGCTGGTTTTTATCAGTGGTATAATTCCATTTGCATTTGAAGATAAAATCATTTGCAACTTTCAGACTTCGAGAGAAGAAAACATTCTCAAGAGTTCTCCTAGTTAAGTAAATACATAAGCGTATCCCATTTTATGTTGGTTTAAATACAGTTTTGAATAGATTCTATGTAGATTTATTGGTTCTATCTAATCTATACTAGTGACGTGCATAATAGCATTTTTCAAGCCAAACACAAACGGAATTCTTCATGGAGTGAAAGAAAAATAGTGAAGCATATCCTTCTCATAAAAAAAAATAAAAATTGGGCAAGGCAAATAGTCCCAAAATAAGGACCTAGCAAATGTATTTTTTTTATTCCAAAATACGTGTAAAAGAAGCTAACCACATGAGATATGAAAGGAGAATTTAAGTTCTGGGTACCATTGATTTTTTGTAGTTAACAATCCATTAGTAATATGCACTTTTCTACTGCAGTACATGCTGTCTCAGAAAAACTGTTTCTACACAACAAATGTTTCTTTTCCTTCTAATTCTCTATGATTTGTGCTGTAATTTTGCATCTTCTGGAACGCTCTCTTCTAACATCCATGCAAATTATGATTTGTTCAGGCTTCACAATTGTTCAGGTGATTGTCACACCAAGTGCTAGATTAATATGCTGTGGCTTTGTGTTCATGCAATATATCCTAACCAACATAAAAGAGAAGTAATCCTCACTAAGAAATATTCAGAAATAAAGATCAGTATATTCAGACTGTAGATTTCCTTATTTGAATTAGCAGTTCTGAATGGGATGTTGACTTTTATGTTGGCTGTACCTAGATTTTTTCACAGCCTCTGACAAGATGTGCCTTCTCCTAACAACTATGGGGAGTCTGACCTGAGATTTCCTGCTGTGGCATGTATGTGTACATGTATATGCACATTCACACACTCTCACCTTCTAGTTTTCTGCCCCAGTTCCATTTTCACAAGTGTTATTATCGTCATGAAGCACATGGTGCAGTCTTTGAGACTTTCTGCTGCAGGTGGTGTAGGAGGCAAGGGGTTTAAAGAGCACTGCTACGCTCTCCTACCCCAGGAATCTAGGAGGACTGTTTTGCTGTGACCTTGGTCTGGTTTTCCTCCACATTCCTTGCTATCCCCAAGCTGTGAGGCTGATCTGTTTGGACAAACTCATTTTGTTAAGTGAAAATCCCCTTAGAAAACTGGAATAGAAATTGATGGAAACTCTACATGATTAAGTGTTCAGTGAATTTTTTCTGTAACCTGTGATGAATTTACTTAGGATTAAAGCCTAATAAGTATTTTGATTATCTGCTTCGTACGCTTTCAACTGGAGTGGTCTGAATTCTTTTTATAGTTGTTATGACATGATAGCTAACAGTTTGTGAAATGAATACATAGGTAATTTTTTATTTGCCTGAGGTTTTATTTTCAATTTTAAAAAGTTATCATAAGCGAGACTTAGGTATGTTGAATTTTCTCACTGTTTTTTCAAAGAGGAGAAAGAAGCTGAAGAAGTTTTTGACGGAGTGGGGAGATGGATAGTTTATTTATGTGCAGTAGTTTAACAAGAAGAGACTATGTGAGTATGTGGAAGCAGCACAATCAATAGAAGAAAGACGTGGGTTTCTGAAAAACATTGTATGTAGATATATTCCTGTGTTTCATTACAAATTTGTGCATCGTGTCTTATGAAAATGCCAGACTATCACAAACCCAAAGTATTTGTTATAGAAAGACCACTGAAGAAATCAGCAGATGCTTTTGTTTGGGCTGCAGGTACAAACCTTTAGGCGCTACTGAGTCCAAGGCTCCATGAATGAGAGGTACAAGATGTAACAAGAGTTCTACATTCAAAATGGATACCATCCCTCAGTCAGAGGACACAGCCCACCATGAAATGCCATTGCTCCGTGCCCTGTTAAACAAAAGAGCTAAGAATGAGAAGCAGAAAACTGTTCTCCAGATATTTATCTATTGGGTTTATATTCTTCCTTTTGTGTGTGAGATAATTACCTCCCATATAATAATAGTCTGCTATAGCAAGTAGTATTTGAGTAAATGAAAAAGGAAGGGTATTTCAGATGAACTTTTATCATTTTGATTTAGAAGACACTATCCTTTCAGCAACTTTCTTTCTAAGATAGTCTGTGAGTGTGGTGGAAGCCTGAGTTTGTTGTCTTGCTCTAATACCTCAGTCAATCTCAGTCAAGAATATGTATTATGTACGAGGCATGAAACAGAAATCTAGCGTACTTTGAGGGTGAATCGGGAGCCAAAATACTTCACAGTAACTTGCTCCAGTGGAAGAATGCATCTTATTTGTCATTATTTGTCTCTCAGTGAAATTGCTTGTAATATATTTTCTGCTGATGCTGTATCAGCAAGTAATTACTTTTACTGTATCTTAAAAGCTTTTCATACTTAGAGTTCTTAACTGCTCTTTAAATTTTATATATTGCTTTGAATAACTTTCCTTCACACTTAGAACCCCTCCTACTTCCAACCCTACTGAAGGTGGACACTACAAAAGAAAATTACTGCTGTTCTTAGAAGAAGTTTACCCGCTAAACACTTAACATTTGCAATTGCATAGCTAAATAACTACATCCTTATTCCTTTAGAGTAGATCATGGTAGACCATGGGTCATGTACAATGGCAGCTATTCTGGATGGAAGTCTGCTGCTGCTTCTATTCTCCGTGTTCTTCTCCAACCCCTCTCCCCCCATCTTTTCCTCAAAAGAAAAGAAATAAATAGGATGTGGGGAGGTTTGTGGATTTATTTAAAACTGTATAAAATGTAATATTCAGCTGTTATGTGGGGAAACATATGCAAGATATATTGTTCATGTATCAAGTCTGGTAAAGAGCTTTCTCAACCACATACTCTAGATCTAGGTACTCCATTAGTTACAGGTACACTGTCTGCCATGTTAAGTCCAAGTGATTTTATTTCTGACTGATTTTTTAGAAAAGGGGATCACTCCTTTAGGGAAGCAGTTCAATGTGAATACTTCCTTGTATTTATTAAATCAAAATGAAGCTGCAAAAACTTCTTTTCCTTTCATAAGCACTGTGTTAATGTCCACCTGTTCTGAATGAACTTTCTGTTTTTCTTGTCTTCGAACTGTCTTAATGGAAAGATATATATATATATATTTCATTTTGTATGTGACCAGAGGCTACTCTACACATGCAAGGAAAGACAGCTGTAAAGGCACATGTGAGACTCACTGGGAAAATGCAAGTTAAATTTTAGCCATCCAGGTGCTGACTCTATTTCTTTTTGTTTGTTTCTTGGTGGAATCTTACATAAGATAGTAGAATTCCCAATGACATGAATGGGAGCAGATTCAAGTTTTCCTTATTAAATTGTTGTCTCTTATTCAGCATTGTGGGTGGCTTATTTGGAACTGAGTTTGCAGTTGAATGTAAAGTACTAACACAAGTACAGCAGTGTAACAGTTGTTTTATTTTCAGTTTATTTGCTACATTCTTCAATGCAAACCCTAGTGCTTTGTCCAAAAGCTTATTATGTGCATCTAAAATGCTTGTGTCTTAGGTTGCCAAATAACTGCATGCAGTTAAGGTCTTCAGCATTAATTATAATTATTCTTTATTTCATTGATCACCTACTATACCGAAGGCAAACCTAAAAAAGAGCATTTTGAAAAGTTGCAGGAAATAATTGAGCCACAGATTATAGTATATAGGACACACTAGAGTTCGTGTAGCCTGAAGCACAAAGTTCCTTCCTTATCCAGCACAGCAATGTGGTCTGGGCCAGGTGGCAGGAGAGCTGTACTGGGTCGTATGCTGGGAATGTCAATCAGGAGTTGTGCTGCTGTGAGGCTGTGCTGTGCCACCAGAACAGGGATTTCTGTCAGCAGTGGGAAGAGGAAAGGCTAAGTAGTATTTTCAAGCACAAGCTATGAAGGGAGTAGTACTTCTGGGACAGAAAGCTAGCATAAAGACACTTGTTCTGCATTTAAGTCTATCTAACACGTTAAAAACATAAGCGATTGATAAAAATGTCTGCTAAGTGCCTCTGGAGCTATTGCAGGACTGACAAAGCCGAACTATTGCATAGCTAGTAAAACATCATGATACCAAGTGAATATATTGAAGTAGAATATCCTATGACATATTAGCCTTTGTTCTTTTTTATTTCTTTTCCTCTATTAACCAAGTTATTCACTTGCCTTTTACTTTAGATAATTCACAGAAGACAGCAGTTAACCAGTTATACTGAACAACTGGAATAGTTAGCTGTAGGAAAAATGGTGTGAATTACATCCTCAAGTAAATTGGTGGCCAGTGTGCATAGCCTGTGAATTGGTTGAAAGGAGATAAAGTTGCTCACCATTCTCTTTTTTGAGTATTGAATTTGTCTGAGTTTAGAAATAGCTGTGAAGGATCCAGAAACTGGAAATTAAGAATTGAAGACTTTTGGATGGAACTGTTGCTTTTTTCCTTTATTGTTTCACATCAGTGAACAAGCTCTTAAAGAAGAACTTGAATTTAGCAGATTTAGGACAGAAAGATGATCAGAGTTTTTAATTACCAAAGTTAATTCTAAGGGGAATGTACTCCAGGATGGCTTTGAATAATCTTTACTCCCAGTAAACAAGTTCTTAACAACGCAAAAGGAAGTTATATAAAAAGAAGACACTATTTTTTATATTTTTTCTTTAATGAATGGCATGCAGTTAACTTTTCAAAAAAGCAGTTACACTAATACGCTTTCTTTGTGACAGGCTGCAACTGAACCTTATTAGTCATACAAATGTGTCTTTGTGATGGTACTGAATCAATTTGTGCTGTGTCTGTTTTGCACTCATGGATAGTTCGTGCTATCAATAAGAGGAGAAATGGTTAGCTGGCAGTAAGAGAAGATGGAGCAAAAAATGGATGGAGCCCACAACCTTTTTCATTGTGGCAGCAGCTCCTTCTTTCATCCACTTCAAGTTTTTCTTTTTCCTTGTCTCATCAATATGTGCAAAGCAGATGCTAAGTCAAAAAGCAGATACACTCTTAGCTCTTTACAAATCAATCCTTTTACATTGTAACAGGCACTAAGTTAAATGAGGGTAGGGAAAGGTCTCTATCTTGTCTGATTGGCAGAAAAAGGCCATGCCTGGCTGTAATTGCTTATTGGATGTAATTCTGTTCAAAGACATTGACTTGGCAGGCCAGTCTTGCCATAGCCAGGACAGTGTACATCACCACAGTGTACAGAGTATTATGTTGCTGAGACTTACGGCATGAATGATGGAGAAACATATAAACTTAGTAAATAAAGAGGAAACAAAATCCAGGACGTGTTAATTGCTTATGTGTTGTATGTGTTTAGGAATTGAGGAATACTTGTGCTGTGATAATTTTGTGCTCTTATTAGCCAGTTCTATTGCCTGATTTATCTCTGAAACATGTTTCATGAATTGGAAGTAAGATGGCAACCTGAAAGGACAGAAATGAAATCGATCAGAATAGGATGTTGGAAGGGCTGCAGTTGTGTGAGTGCAGTTAGATACAATGAAATTACTTTTCCTCTCTGGCTGCTCCCGTGGTTGCTTTCCTTGTAAATTACACTGGCTTACTCATTGACCTCGGGTGGCTGATGCCATAGATGTGTCCACTAAGTGCAAGTTCCAACATAGTCTTGCACTACCGGTTGTCATCTGCCTCTTTGATGCTTGGAGCTAATGCATTTTTAGGAGTGGGCTTTCTCATCCTTCATTAAAAAAGAATAAGTTTTTTCTTTCCTTCCTTCACTGCCTGATGACATTTGCTTTCTGAAACATAATTTTATTTTATTATTCTCGGCTAGGCTGCACTGGGAGTGAAGACGATGTCACCTCACACTTCTCAAGCTAGCTCCCAGAGGCATTTTGTTGTGGTACACACCTGAGACTCTGCAGTGCTTCAGCAGGGCTGCAAAGTGCCTAAGCAAAATGTGATGCAGCTATAAATAATAATTTAAAACCAAACAAAAATGAGCAGGAGATGAACTCCTCCAGCCAGGTTTGTCAGCAGAGCTGCAAAGTACCACAGGACTCACTGAGCCTGAAGCCCATGGAGGTTGGCAGGGTGATGGCAGGGAGCTCTGGGGAACACCGTGGTAAGGCTGCAGCTGAGTGAGGCGGGCAGTGGAATAAGGAGGCCCTGCTGGGGCAGCAGGAAGGTTTGAGGCAGAAGTTAGCCCCAGGCAGTGCTGCTGGGGTGACAGCAGGAGCAGGCCAAGAGAAGGGAGATTACTTTCAATTCCTTGTGACCACTGAGCCCTCACCCAGATGAAACTCTGGTTTCTGCTGCAGAAAGTTGTGTAAGAAAATCATATCTCACTGTCCAGCTTCTTGCTGCTCTGTTTTGCATGTTATGCTCACCCACTAACCTGAACGTTTTTATTTGTGTTTTCAATTCTCCCTCACATTCTCTGTATGAGAGTTCTACCCGAAGGGAGAAAAAAACTCCCTTTTGAAGGGAAGCTGACTTCTGTTATGTTTGGTGCCTGAAGCATTACAATTTATTGAGAGAGGAAGAAAATCAAACTGTGTGTTTCATTAAGTTTCATGAAGTCCTGTTTTTCAGCCTTTTTTTTTTTTTTTTTTTTTTTTTTTTTTTTTAGAGTTTTTAAATATANTTTTTTTTTTTTTTTGTATGTGAGTTTGTGAAACTAATAGTTAAAAACCCAGATTCACATGGACACTCATGTTCAGTCCATGGAGTGATTTTAGAGTAAACAGTTTTAAAATGTGGAATAATCACTTCGGTATTCAAAAAGAAAATTTAATTTTTATAAAAAGTGCCAACTAATTTGTAAGAAATTGTTCCCAAACCAATAGTTACATGTGCAGCAGTAGTGCCTATACATTTATTTAGTCTACACACTACTAGTTCATTCTAACTAATTCCCATCAAGGCAACAGACTTATGTAAACTTCTGTAAACCCCGGCATATTGTGTCTGTGAAGAGATTTGGATGAATTTCAGGTGGCAGAAGCTACTCTACGTACTGTCTGGTCTCTTTTCTGAGCAACTGCTCAAAATTCACTGCAAAAAAACAAACAAAAAAAAAACACCAAACAAACAAACAAACAAACAAAACAGAACTGGGTGTTAGAGTAGCAGGCTACAGTTGGCTGCTAGTTAGACTCTTCCTAGTTAGATATTTATGTGGCCTCATGGTATCCAAGTGACTCAGTCAACAGTAGATATTTTCCCTCAACAGTGAAATATCGATGGCTCTACCATGGAAAATGTGAGGTAGAGCGGCACATATCGAAAGCTGCTCTGAAAGTAATGTTTTCTATTTTATTATTTTGTACCGCAACGTCAGAGTAGGGGCTGAACCGTCCCGCCAATATTCGATTCCATTTTATTGCTATGTGACAGATGGCAGCAGAGGGGCAGTCTGACAGAATGGCATCTGAATGGTATCTTACGGGTGAAGCAGATGTGTGTCACTGAGTTCTTCCATGCTGAAAAAATGCACCCAGAGACATTCATCAATGCTTGGTGAGTGAGCACGGTGAAGCAACGTGTGGTGTGTTTCAGCAGTGCAACAGCCATAGTGAATTATCTCCACTTGTGCAGAATGAAAATCATAGAATCACCAAGGTTGGAAATGAACTTCAAGATCATCCAGTCCAACCATCCACCAATCACCAGTATTTCCCACTACACCATGTCCTTGGGTTCAGCATCTAAATATTTCTTGTACACCTGCAGGTACAGTGGTTCCACCACTTCCCTAGGCAACCTGTTCCAGTCCCTGACTGGAACAACTTGAGACCATTCTTTCTAGTGTTATCTCTGGTTACATGAGAGAAGAGGCTAACTCCCACCTCACCGCAATATTCCTTCAGGTAGTTGTAGTTCATGCATAAATGCATAGCTAATGGTGTTGACTATGCTGAAGAACAGTGTTTTGTAGCTGAGAATTTGCTCCATTGAATAATGTTATCATGATCTTTGTATCTTGTACTATCCATGGAAATAAACAGGAGGCATTACTTTAGGAGTGACCTATGTATAAAATGTTTCTAAGCCAACAGTGAACTGCACTGCTGATGTCCCAGTCCTAATGCTTGCTGCCTTGTTGTGTCTTGTAGAGGCTCTCAAACCACTCCTTTATTGCAGATTACAATAGACAAGAACAGGTAATATTAAGAACTGATGTTGGTAGTCACAGTTGTGTCTATGCAGTTAGTAACAGTAGCTGTCCCAGTGTCTCAAAATTCCTTCATGTATTATACATATTCTGTGTATTAACGTTGTACAGGTATTTACTTCTTTGTACTTACTACTTGCCTACATTTGCAGCAAGAAAATGTGGTAACAAGGACATCTTGCAGTAACAACCTTATCACAGTGCTGTGATCCTCTCTGTGCTCATCAGCTGTTGAGTTTCAGAGTAATGTGCAGTCAAGTGTGAGGTGGAGGGGGTTACAGTACTCAGTGCATTTCAGACTGCTGATAAAAAGTCGAGATGTGTGGAGCCTTCTTTGCACTTTGTTGGTAAGTTAGAGGAGCTGAGCTTTAAAAGCTGTCTTCTGTCACTTTTCCTGATGAGAATTTTGTTTAAATCAAATGAGCTTTGCTCTGGAGAATGCCATCTGGATGGAAAATAACACAGACTGGCATTATGAAAGCCTGAGACCAAAACAGAGGGGGAGTGTAAAAAAACTACTGTCTCCATCCAAAGGTTAAGACACAGCCTTTCACAGCTCCATCTGCAAGCAGCAAAGGAATAGGACTGTGTAGATATTCTACAGGTTGAGTATCAACAGCAGTGTTTGATGCTGACCTGTAAAATCCTTTAGAGTAGGCTGGAGATGAAAGTGAGAGAAGTTTCACAGATTCTGAATATAACCCTGCCAGCACAATCCAACCCATCTCTGAAGAGCATTTGTCAGTTACATAAATCCCAGTTTTACTGACGGGGGATTTACAGAGCAAAAACCTGAAGTTATTTCCTGAAGTTGTAATAAGTCAGTGATGAAGGCAGTTTTTTCTGCACTGGCCCTCTAATGAAACTGCTTTTGGCTTTTGTGTCGTCAGTGGTTTGGTTAAGCTCATGTGAACATTTGTTTACACTGAGATTTTTACTATTTGTTCCAAGTCAGTGTTTAAATTTTCTGCAGTCTTGATGAGTACCAAAAGGTCTGGGACATGTCTTAACCAAAACAGACATTGATTTGACAGGTACACTGGTCAGAAGAGAGAGACAAAGGAGAGTGTGTAGCCCCTCTAATAAATGAGAAAGGAGAACTGGCTTCAACAGAAATGGAGAAGACAGAGGTACTCAACAAATTCTTTGTGTCAGTCTTTCCTGGCAGTCAGGCTTCCCATGCCTCTTGAGTCTCTGAACTTCTAGGGGAGGGTCAAAGAAGCAAAATCCTTCCCACTGTAAGAGCAAAGCAAGTGCGAGACCACCACGTAAGATTAAATGTGTTCAAGTCTATGAGGCCAGACAGTGTGTACCCATGGGTGATAAAGGATCTGTCTGATATGGCTGCTAAGTCACCCTTCATCATATTTGAGTAGTCATGACTGTCATGTAAGTCCCTGATGACTGTAAGAAAGCAAACATCACTCCCATTTTTAGAAAGGGAGAAAAGAAGACCCAGGAAACTACAAGCTGGTGAGCCTCACATCTGTGCCTGGGAAGATCATGGAGCAGATCCTCCTGGATGAGGTGTTAAGACACATACTAGACAAGGAGGTGATCTGACACAGCCAACTGATCTCATCAAGAGCAGATTATGCCTGAGAAATCTGTTGACCTAATACGGTGGAGTGATGGCAACTGATATCATCTACCTGGATTTGAGGTAGTCCCACACCACATCATTGTCTCTAGGTTGGACAGACACCATTTTGAGTGCTGGACTATTTAGGTGGATAAATAATTGGTTGGATGGTTGTAATCAGCAGCTCTGTGTCCAGGTGGAGAGGCCAGTGATGAGTGGTGTCCTTCAGAGGTCTATCTTGGGACCAGTTCTCTTGAACATCTTTGGATTGAGTGAAGCCTCAGCAAGTTTTCTGATGACTCTAAGCCAAATGGTGCAGTTGATCCAAAGAGGGGTGTTCATCAGGGCAAGGAAAATAATTGTCCCACTCTACTCTGTCCTCGTCAGGCCCCACCTGGTATACTATACACTGCTTTTGGGAGCAGGGGAAGTTCTTAGCACAGAGTCAAGTTTTAGACTACAAACAGTTTCGCCACAGAAGCCTGCTGGTATCTCTGTGAAGTTTGGGAACCAGGTAATAGAAGAGCAGTTCCAGAGATGACTCCGATTCTGGCTCTGGCCAGGCTTTGCAGGGGGGGATGTGGTATCTTTACTGATGTCAATCACATCAGTGTTGACCAACAGGCATCAACAAAATTTACAAGTGGAAAAGCAATGCCACTGAATGTTATGTCTTCTCATTACAGTGTTGTTGAGTGGCACGCACACTGGATTTCAAATTAAAAGAGCAGTTAGTGTAAAATATATGCATTACCAGTGTAAGGGATGGAAGACACGTGTGTATATATGCATAAAAAAATGGACTTAATGTCTCGCAAGTAAAACAAAGTGATGCAGGTGAAATTTACATACTGAAGTCTTAAAATGGGAAGTTCTGCTTCAGTAAGTCAGTATGGTTGTCTGTTATGGGAACTGGGATTCTGATGTTAACTGAACCAAAATGTTGGTTTTACAGTTCATTAGCAGTCTTGGTGAAACGAGCAGTTCATGCTGTGCCATCTGAAAAGGTTTCTGTTGCTGAAATATTCTAAGTCCCAAGTGCAAAACCAAGGAGAGACAGATGATTTTTTTTCAGTTCACATTTGTCTGAATAGAGGTAGCTGGGGTTGAAAAAGAGTATTTTCTGTTTAAGTACTAGTGCAGCGTTCTGAGATTAGGTGACAGTTATTGTTTGAAAAAAATTTCTATTTGGCAAAGATGTGTGGTCTCCTGACATGTAGAAGATCCATAAAATAGGACCGCAGTAAGCTCTTTCACATATTTACTCATTCCTTCTTTGGCTAAATGATTTCCGGCAACATGCTTGACAGCTGTGAATGTTCGGGTCTTGCAGATCTCTCCCTGGACTAGACCCATTAGCAGTGTGAGCGGGTCTGAGCACAGATACACACAACGAACTGATTCTTGCTTATTCTGACAGGAGGAATTTTAAAAATGTGCCAGCTTTCAAGGGTCAGAGGCTAAAATATGGATGTGCTTGTTGCATATTTTGGTTGTCCCTTTAATGGACAGTTTGACACATTCTTTCAGTGAACTTTCTGGAAGACAAATAGCTCAAACTGGACAAAGGAGAAATCACTCTTGTCAGGATTCGCGTACATGTAATTACCTTCAGGTGTCAAGTGCACTTAGTGACTGCTGATTTTAATTTTTTTTTTGCTGTCCAGACATTTATACTTTGGTGTCGGTGTGGTATTTAATTTTATTAAGGTGGGCATTCTCAAAAGGAGGACCTACAAGCTCAGTTGTTTCAGACTTTGCTTTTCCATGTGAAATAGCTGTTTTTGCAGTGTATATAATTCTTTTAGAGACATTCGCTTGGTCAGCTTTTTCAGTCATCCATTTGGAGGAATACGTAGATCTCCTTCTATGACTTAAGCACTGAAAGCAGCTCTTAAGCCCTTCCTCGTATTACATGTGTGATAGCTGGATCATTATGAAAAGGGTAACTGTTTTGTACTCCTTTGTTCCTTTGCTTTTAAGCTTTTTGTGTATGATATGCTTAACAGTTTTGGAAAATGTGAAATCAGCTAATCCGCCATGGTGTAAAAAATGGTAACAGGATGTGCTTCTTAAAATTACTAGCCTGGGAATGTAATTGTCAAAATGTATTACTTTGCATTCAAAGGGATACTCACATTTTTTCCAGCAGTGAGCAACTAATGGAAGGATGAAATTACTGTATTTGAAAACTAAAAGTCTCAGAATGCAGAGCAGTACTGAGAAAATATAGTATGAAGCTGCCTTTGAATATGTCTAGTCTGAAGTTTTCTTGATGACTGGGAATATAAATTGGACACTGAAAAAAAATAGTCAATTACATGAAGGAAAAATGAAGTTTTATGGTGGATGGCTGTATTTAGATAAAATCAGTCAGAATACCACTACAAAAGATCTCAAAGCAATTTGTCATAAGCAGCAGTTCTTAATAATTTAATTTAACATTAGATAATCCTTTACTCATCCAGGACCTGCTGGAATTTCGTAGTTCTTTCTTTTCTCTGTGACAGATGAGAGTTGGTCTGATATTTCTAAGCAAATCCTGCAATTTTTATTCTTCTATTTTTATTTTTTTTGGTGTTTGTTTTTGTCTCTAAATGAAAGCTGTCTTAAAATGTCAGAGAGAAAATGTTCAAGCTAATTATGAAGAGAATTACTGGCTTTGTTCATATAGGAACCCCTTTAATATTTGGGGAAATGGGTTAATGATATGATCTGACATTCATTGTGCTGCGCACCATGATCCAACAAACAACAAGAAAAAAGCCCTCGGTATGCATTTTTGCCTAAGGGCTGCTGAGAGTTGATTATTCTTCTAATCAGAACCATCATAATCAAGGGAGACAATTAGCTAGGTTAGGTCTCTGCTGATTTCTCTTGTTGCCCTAAGCATCAGATGGCCTTGAGCACTCTTGAATCCTATCAACAAGTATTTGAGTAATACCTGTTTTACTCCACCTGCTGTCATTAAGACCTCTTTTCTTGTATTGAAGTGCTTGGTTGTGTAAATGCTTATTTGTATTACAGCGATATCAGAAGGCATTAGCTATCCCTTAAAAGAGAAACCTTTTCAGTCTAGATAATAAATAAAATTCTTTAAGCTCCAGGGTAAAAAATGGTAGGCATTTCTGTGTGTGTGTCTGTTTCTGTATTTTTATCAGTATAATTTCTTTTCATCAGAAGCGCAAGTAAACAAACAGTCAGATATGTAATCAGATATACAAATTGGGCACATAATTTGTTGAACCTTTGTGTTCGTAAGTGGTAACATGCGAGCAGTCTGCTCCAGCCATTAACTGTGTTTTTCCTGTAAATTTTGCACGCAGCTGATTCTGTTCTGCTTATCTGGAGTTTGTCTACCCAAGTGGTTTACTTGATATCTAAATGAACTAAAACATCATAGGTCATAGGCTTTATTTTGTCCTATTCATCCTATGTATTTATGTGCTGAAAACAGGAAGTTACTCCCACATTTGCTGTAGTATGACAGAACGTGAAACTTAATCTGGGAGGGCTTGAGGAGCAGGCATTTTTGCCTGGAGATCATGTGCAGCAGAAGTCACTTATGCAATTAGTCACATAACCTTTCTCTGCTCTATTCTTAAAAACTCTAAGTGACTCAGTAATGCTATTCTTTCTTCAGCTTCTACTCTCCTTTTGTAAAATGTGTTGTTTACTAAGGACAAAAAATGAAATGACCCTAATTTATGTAAAGTAGAAAATACATTATTACCTTTATACCTATTGTATCTGAGAAAGTGGTTGAAACAGCTGTTCCCCCTTAACAGTCTTCAAAGGTTGCTGATACTACTAGTGTAAATTTCATTGTCTTTCTCTAACATAAAAGTTGATATGGAGTTAAGAAAAAAATTTAGACCTTTTTTTTTACAGAATATGCATTCCATCAATTGTTATTGAATGTAAAGACTACTTCATGAGACAATCTGGCAGTTTCTTACCAAAATTAATCTATTTTAACAGTTATGTCAAGATTATTCATTTACTTTATTTCTTGATGGAAGAATGGCATGCTAAAAAGCTGGTGTTTTTTTTTGTTTGTTTATTTGTTTTTAAATTAGGTAATCTTGCTACCACTGTTCCTGAATTAAAATTTGGAGCAGGATCTGTTCTTAACAGAATGTAGATACTTGGATTTTAGACTTTAACGAATTTAAATATCAATGTCAATATTCAACTTGGCCAATCAACCTGAACATATTAAGAAGTCATTCTCTCTGTTGTGCTGCACTGGAAATCATCTCTGAGTTTCAGGTTGAGAAGTTTAAAATAATTGATTTCATTGAAAGCAACAACAGGTTTCAATTAGCCTTAATGTAAGTTTTGTCATTTGAAATGCTTTAAGGAAAATGGATATTCTGTACTGTATGTATTAAGAGCACACACTCTTGAGCAGACTGTATGTTTCTATGCAATACATGCATATATAACTGATACTAGCCAGTGGAGCTGATTTAGTCTCTTGCTGTCTGAGCAGTTAATCAAGAGCATCATCTCAGCAGATAAAAGCAAGAAAATTACATGGGTGAAGTGAATTAAGCTTTAATGTTTGAACACATAGGAATTACGTGCTGCCAGCTATGTTCAGATTACAGTTAAAATCAATGATAGCATATCAATAAAGTCTCGTTTTTTATCTCACTTAGCGTGGGGATAGCAGTGATGTCATGACCTTCTAATGGACCATATTTAAAATGTTAATCCTGCTAAGACTTTTTTCTTTTGTGGTATAAAATGTGCCCACTCATTAAAGTAAAAGCTTTTTAACCCTTTCTCTTTGAGGATTAAGAGTCAAGTATTGAGCACTAAAGATATCTGTAGCTGAGTTTCCCGGAGATAGAATAATGCAATGAAAGTCATAAGAGGAATTACTGTAATAATATTGACAATTAATGATTCTCAATATTAAGTTACTCATTTTCATGGTTCATGTCACAAAATGCTGTCTTCACACATTCTTCTTTGGCTGAAGTAGTTTTCTTCTGACATCAGCATAATAATGGATAATTTTAGACCATTATGTAGTCTATGCAGATTCACTGCTTTGTTGAAGGTTTTCTACACTGTTGCACCTCAGTTCAGGAAGGCATTTAGCTATTTATCTGAATCCTTTGGCTTACTATGTGCTTGAAGTATCAGCTTAACTACTGTCTTTAGCAGAGCTGCTGATTATCCAGACGGCTCTTCAATCTAACAGAAGATCTCCTAACATATATTTATATACATTCAAATATCTGAGTTACCACATACTCAGGTAGGAGGATGGGGGAATGCATGCTAAAAGCGGAAGATACTTGATCTCTGACAGAACTAGTTCAAACAAAAAGCAAAATAACAAATGGAATGGAAAAAAAAAAAAAAGTAACAGCTTGATTCAGCAACTCATGGAAAACAATCCAATAGCTTGGGTAAAGAGAGTAATGTTGGACAATTTCTTTCTGCTACACAAAGAATTGTTAACCTTTGAAGAGAATAACCTTCCTGTGTTAAACGTGAAAGCCACTATATCACCATACTTAAATTACTGCTTTAATAAATGCAGACTTATTGATAATATGTTTAAAGCACATAATTTATCTTCCAGTTTACATATTTCATGTGCATGGTACTAAGGTGTTTTTGAATTTATTGATGAAGGGAAAAGTTAAGGAAACAAAGCAAATAACCTCCAGACATTCAACGTGTTTTCTCCAAATCTGGTGAATGCCAGTTCCTTGAATTTTGCTCCAGGGAGCTTGGAAGGCATAATTCTGGGAGAGATTTTTTATTTGAAGGATGGAAATGGAGATCCCTACAGACATTTCTTGCCATATAGTAGGAAAAAACAGGTTTAAAACAGACTAGATTATATTTGCCTCTCACATCTTTGGGGTGTGATAACCTCTCAAGAACCTTGGCGAATGTGTTTGAGCCATTAGAAGCGTTTCTAAAGAAGTGACCAACTGATTATAAAGTATGCATCCTTAAGAGTGCAGGACAAGCTGAGCAATATAAAACTCTAAGCTTTCTCTGAAGCGTAATAATTGCCTTTTCAGTTGTTATTATTGGTTTGAGTCAGAGCATACAAAATGAAAGAAAAAATCTTGAGGTCTGTATTCTGCTTTAAACAATCTCTAGCTAAATTTACATTGTAGAAGCTTTCATTATGTGACAGCCTCTTTGAATATCTGGTGATATCCATTGAAACCCAGTTTTTAATATATTCACTTACATTCATGTTTTAATTAAAATTACAAACTGGTATTATGGAAATCAAAATTTATTTTTTCCTGAGGCGTGAATTTGTCTCCAAAAAAGTCTTGTCGCTGTGGAGTTGACAATGTGTATACCCTCTCCTCTGGCTGTTACTGGAACGAAAGATGAAAATACTCAGTTGTTAGTGTTTGAGCACTGCTACACTTTGTTAGACACATTTGTAATTATCTGTATCATTTCTTAGCACTCTTCCTCTAACCAATGCAACATCACAAATTATAAATCACTTTTTTATCTATAAAATTAGTGGTATAAATTATATCTTTGGCGGAGACTGCCAGGTGTCTGGCTCAAAAATGAAAAAGTGCAAGTGCTTTTCTGTATGGCAGTTTGCTTGTATGACAGTTCACTCATTCAGTGCCACAGAATGTCATGCATCAAATTCCCAAAGTTTTCAAGGGTCCAGAAATGCTCAAGCCAACTGATGAAGAAAAATCCATTATTCTGTGTCGAGCACGAATGCCTGAACAAAGGGTCAGTGGTTGTTGTGACAGTATACTGGGAGGTATGACATTGAGCATCCTTCACTTTCCACTATTGGGAGCTGCTTGTTGGCATTGGTGGGAATTTGTTCACTCCCAGGAGGACTCCTGTCACTGCTTCTGCACTGATGCACCTAGCACTGGAGGTCTGGTCACAGAATAGGTCTAGTTTTAATGTGCTATCTCTTTAGATTATATATCTCTCAGATTGTCTGCTCATGCTCTATTTCCCTCAGATTGCCTGCTCATGCTCCAGCTATGTGTTTGTGAAAACTTCCTCCCTGAGTTTTAAGATTTGTAGAGATAATCTGTGCGCAGTGCTCTGCCAGACAGCCTATTCTGCAGGAGGTCAAAATGGGCAATAGAGATCAATGGAAGAGTCAGGTGAGATACACTTCTGAAGGCAGCAGAAAAGATGAGGGGTTGATACTGGATCAGGTACAAACAGAAGGATGAAATACTGCTGGGTAATGCAGAAGGCACTTGTGGAACAATAACAGAAGAGCTGAGGATTTAATTGGTTTGGGCATGGATATGTCTGGTACATCTGAATGTATCAAGAAAACAGAGTAGAAAATAGGCCATCCCTATTTTATAAATAATTTTGTTTTCTTCATTTTTGTTTTGTTTCATTTTATGTTCTTTCTTTGTTGTTAAACTAATACTTCAGCATAATTATGAAACGATTAGTTCATGTGCTCAGTAGCTCTTTTTAATGTCTTAGAAACAATGCAAAAGCTTTCCAATAGACAGTAATAGTTATTGCCAGACCTTTAATGTCCCTTCCTGACAAGTGCTTTGTGATGTCTGTAGAATAAGTTAGAAACAAGAAGAGGGAAGGGAAGGAAACCTTTAGCTTAATTTGTCTGTGGTATAGTCTGCTTCTTATCTTAAACCTTAGTGTTTGTACTTCTAAAATAGTAACTATGTTTTATGCAGACAGGGTCATCATTCAGTTCTGAGTGAAGTGATTTCAGTACGGGCTGAAAATTGGAATTCGTTTAAGATTAATTTGGAATCACTTTTAGCAAAATGCAATGGGGAAATTAAGAAAATAGCTTCAGTTTTACCTCTCAGAAATTCTTGATTTATTTGAGAGCAATGCATTTTATTTTCTCTCCTTTTTTTTTTTTTTAATATGAATATATTATACATACATATAAAGTAATTGAACAGGTTTTGCACCT
>VXAB01008325.1:0-22881 GCA_013399175.1 Odontophorus gujanensis | reverse complement strand
TGATTTTTTTTTTTTTTTCATCCTTTTTATTTTTTGTTTTTTTTGTTTTTTTTTTTTTTTTTTTTTTTTTTTTTTTTTTTTTTCTCTCCTTTTGCTTACTCATGATAGTAATACGTTGCTAGGGATCTAAAATGTCACTGTCTTGCTACTGTTAGCAAACCCGCTTCTCATAGCATCTGGAAAATGTTTAATTTTCTTTTGGTTTGAATAGAGCAAAAATTAAAATAGTTCTTTGATTACTTCATTGTTTGTGCATCAGAATCATTGTTGGTGTCAGTACAGCTATGGGAACAGAGTTTATTAAATGTTGTAACAGAGCCAGTATAAGAGCAGAAAAGCATTAAAGAGGTTATTTTTGCGTACCACAGAAATAGCATCTTTAGAATTATCTGTAGTAAAATGGTGCACTTAATCCCACAACCCCTCAGATAATTAACAGCCACAAGATTTCCCCCCATCACACAGCAGCAGCTTTAAGTTAGTTGAAATGAGAGGGCTTGGACTGCCTAGGAGAACAAAGAATAAGGAGGCACTAGTTACTCTGCTGTAGGTGTAGAGTTTAGGATGGTGCAATGTACTGCTATGCTTGCAAACATAAGCAAAAAATGTGAGTGAATTCAGTAGTGTAGAGTGGTAACTAAGTGACATCATCATATCCCAAGAGCAATTAAAATGTTGTTTTAAAGGACGTCTATGCTTTGTGGAAAGTGTACATATTTGATGTTTTATTGCATTTACAAATACTTATCTGTACTTAAGTATATGTACAGAGGTTGCATGTGCGCTACTCACAGAAGCATTCTTTCCTTTGGAAGCAGAACCAGCATCTTTTTGCTGTACTCTGAACACTATGGATAATTATGGCTTGTAAAGAATAAATCAATCTGCTGAATTTTGTTATGTTGCTTTGCACTGTAGATGATCTTTTGAAAGCAGGGCTATTGGTATAAGGCATTCAGCTGTGGCACTGTCCTTTATGCCTTGGTGTTCCTGGCTCTGAAGGATCCAGGCAACAGAATCAGGGTTATTTGCTTTTGATCATTTCTGGTGCCAGACTTGAAGACCTGAATTTCATAATTCATAGTTAAAGTAGCTATTTGAAGTCTTTTCTGATTCCTGGTGAAGCCTTTCTGCATGCATTTTACAGACCAGACTCAAAATAAAGAAAGGTTGACATAGTAAAAGGAAAATTTTCCAGTACACTTATCTTGAAGTAGAGCATCTGTCATGTCGATTTTACAGGAAGGCTGATAGAATATAACTAATAAGATTTGTATGGGAAGCAAAAAGCAGAAACTATTGCAATTTTTTAGCTATCTAAATGATAATGGGCAATTAGTGTTATTTGTGCTGTTTTTAAACTAGGTTTTTGTAGTGTTTATTCCAAGAAAAAAAAGGAATAAAGAAACAAAACCCAACAAACAAAACTGTTGTTGCATCCTAAATATCTATTTTAAATAAATTGTCACTTGTTTCAATGACCAGCAAAGCTACTGAATTCAAAATAAGTCACATATACTTCAGAACTTAAAATTATGAAGAAAATCGTGCGCAGACTGTGTATTTCTTCTGCATTAGCAGATAAACAAAACATAGAAGATAAAATTACATAGAAAATATTTTGCTAGACTTACACTTTCCCACTTAAAGTTACCATGAATTTCATTCTTTCCATCTTGGATATTTAAGCTCAGAAACATTGGTATGACTGTCTTTGCTAGAAGCTGCATGCAAGTTTTGAGTAGCAAACTGATGGTTATTGGTTATGGTAATGTTCAGGTTTAGAAGCTACTTAACTCTATGAGTTCAAAATAGCTTATCTAGTCCTACTGCTTAATAGCTAGCTTTCTAATGAGCAAGTTTCAGAGACACTGTTTGAATGGCATCTGACACAAAATGAAGTTTAACTGTGTTTGAGGAATAGCTGTGTTTTACTGTTCCTGCAGGGAGGCAGATGATAACATTTGCAAGATTTGTAGACCCTGTCTGAGTTTTGGGGAAGACTTTTCAGTTGATTTCTATCACACCACTGTATTCTGTCATGGAAATCTATAGAACACTGGTTTCTTCTCCATGGTGGGATTTATAAGGATCCTAATTATCTAGGAGCTCACAAGTGCCCACATGGGCATCTCTTAGGACAGGAGGTGCACAGCTGAAGAAAGGCAAAGTATGTTAGTAGCGTTTCTAGAGAAATGTTGAAAAGTGAGCTTTCCATTCTGTGTTGAAAGAGGCTTGTTGAAAGGGAGAAGTTTATCATGCCTTAAATACAGTCTATAGGAAATTCTTTTCCTGTCATCTTTGTGAACAGATTATACTGTGCCTTTATGTGTTGCGTTCTTCAACAGTATATGGCTAGACACTGTTAAAAGATTTCAGTTGAAGTGAAACTTTTGTTTCATTTTAATACCTGACTTTGCTCTACTAAGAAGTTTTCAGCCGTAGAAGTTACATGTTTTCCTCTTGGATGTAGTTTAAAATTATCAGAAACGTGTTTCTAGACTATTTTTCTTTTAATAACTTGAAGGAGTCTGAGCTGATGAGTTTTGCTATGAGGTACAGATGGACACCCCTCACCTTCCTGGTCAGGTCCGAGGCCATTGTGGTTCCTCTCAAGGAATAAGACATCCAGTAATGAGAGAAATGGGAAGATTTTCACCACTCACTTCATCTCACGCAAGGCAGATCTTTTAGCCTCGTTTGGAAAAACAAAATTTGTTCTGCATCTTCTGAGTCCTTGATTACTGAACTCTTTAAGACATTACAAGGAGAAAAATAAATTATTACCTGCCCTCTGCTTCTTAGGTTGGTAATAACCCCTTTTCAGCACTGCTGTTGCTACATGGAGTGAAGAAACTGCTCATTTCTGCTTAATAGAACACCTTGGTACATGTTTTCCCTCAAGCAAGTTCACTGCTATGCCAGCAGTACCAACTAAGATCATCCAGTTCACATCACTTAAAATGCATAACATACTCCTCCTTTTTTTTTAGAGGCATAAATGTAAATGCATCCTGTCTACTGCAAATGACCCTGGGCTGAAAGTACTGGCAGAGCAGAGGAAGGCAGAACAGGAGAGAAGGACAGTGGGTCGAAGGGGACAGTGTGGTACTTTACCCTCAGGTCAGCTGTGCAGCCAGTGCTTGCTTCTTGCCCTTGTGTGCTGCTCTGCTTGACCAGGACATTCAGCTGGCTCAGCACTGGCAGAAGCAAAAAGAGTAAAGCTGCTGAAACACCAGTGACCAAAGGGGGAGGTTGTGTTGTGATTTTTGTTTGTTTAATAAAACCCTTTACTAAAAGGACATCGGATGAGTTCTTTGTTTGCAGTGCTGTGTAGAATGGCTCACTGGTTCCTTGATAACATGGATTTAAGATGTGATCACAAATTCAGTTGCCTTTCTGTGCTTAAAATCCCTGTATTCGTGAGCTGTGTGGTCAGATTCACCCCTTAAAATTCAGCTATTCACAGTGTAGAGTCTATCTGTGAAATATCTGTCTAGACTCTGCTTTTAGTTAAAGGAGAGAAATAGGTGTTCCTGGAGTGTGATCCATCTCACCACAGTGTACTGTAGGCCTAAATAGGTCAGATGAATTGGACTCAAAGTCTGTATTTCTTTTCATTGACTTAAAAGCAGTCTAGAGAAACAGCTTGTGTGAGGTCATTTGTTTTGTAAATATCCAATATTAAGGATTGTCAGTCTGATCCTGAATGTCTACAGTTACTTGCATGTAGTTTTGGTTATAGTTCTGACCAGTTTCTCTCTCAAAACCATGTTTGAGCATTATTGCAAAGGCAAGGGCCAGTATGAGAGGCAGTCTTGAGAGTGAGGAACCTGTCTGTTCAAAATAAATGTATGTGTATATATGCATACATTATTTATTCAATAATTTTGAAAACCAACATTTTAGTTGCTAATTAAAAATTAAATGAATTTTTTAATTAAAATTGCAACCAAAACAGACATAAAAAAGATAACATTGCCAAAATAAGCCTTTTCTGTTCAGAATTAACTAGATATTCCTTTTCATTACATGTAAGAAATGGTGTACTGTTAACTCATACAGAGAATGGGCACCAACTTCAAAGCAATACATTTTTCACATGTGTTAAGAACATATCTGTTTGTGTGACAAATTTTGAAAGCACTGAAGTACAAAAATACATTTTTTAACTAGTGATTTAGATAAATGTGAATTTTCCAGAAAGCACTGTGGTTAAGAAAGACTTTGCCTTGTCTCAGAATGGAACTGTGAGTCTGTGCACTGGCTGAAATTATACAGATATATCATGCTTTGATGCGTGTTCAGTTTTTTTTTTTTTTTTTTTCCCTTTAAAAAGCTATTTTATTGAGGCTAAATTATTGTAGGGATATGAAAAGGTATAGTTTGCTGTGAATTTATCCTTGGAGGGCCAGCAGATCATTGCTTTTTCTCTGAAATTAGATAGAAGGCTCCAGATGGCGGATTTCAAGCCCATCAGGTGTTTAAAATATGCCCCTCAGCTAGAAAGAAGTATTATAGTTAAATCTGTCATTGTCTTTTTATTGCACTGTGGTACACTTGACAACTGCAGCCACAAAAGAGGGAAGCTACAAGTAGCCCAGTTGGCCTGAGGTGGAGCAGGTCAGTGCCTGGTTTCCTTGGCGGCCTTGAAGAGTTTCATAGATGTACAGACCTGCTTTATGGAATCATTAAGTCCATCAAGGCATGAGCTCCCACGGAGGCAGTGAATTTGTTCCCACAGTTTCTTCCAGAATCTATGGCAGGCATTAGAGAAGTAATATAAGTGAAACATGGAGGGGTAGAAAAGGACACCTTCCCTCCCAACAAAACAAAAATCCTGTGCTTATAAGGACTCCTCAGTAATAACAATGAAGTGCATCTGGGCTGTTGCTTTGCGCTGCGTTTCTCAGCTGGCACTCATTCAGACCTGTCATGTAAGGCTGAGAGCTGATAATTCATATCCCAGAATCCTTTTATCTGAGTGGTGTCTCCAGAACGTGTACTTCTGGCAAAAGAGTGGCAGTGCTTTTCTAAAATCATAAAAAAGCAATACAGATTTTCCTTTGCATCTTGACAAACTTGCTGCTAATCATGAAGAAAGTAAACCTATTTCTGCTCTTGTTGTAACTAAAAGTTCTCCTAGTCAAGTCAGCTTTCAATACAAAGAAGACTGCGGCCTGACTCAGAAGAAGATAAACCTGGGTTAATTATTTTTCTGCATATTAAGATGTTTGTATAGACACTGACTTGGCGAGGCTGATACAGTTCTGGGTTCTTTGTTTCTTTTAGCATCGTTCTCCTTTTTTTTTTTTTTAATAAATAAGTAAAGGGCAAATACTTCATTTTTTCAGTAAACCATAAAGAGAGCTAGTATATAACTTGGTGTGCTTTAGCAAAACATTCACTTCATCATAGGAAAGACAAAACCTTTATTCAGGATGTCATAGAGCTGTAGTCCTGCATTAGTGGTCTCTGTTACCAATAGTAAGAGAAGAGAAATACCAAGTTTGAAGAGTTAGAGTTAAGACTGAACATGTACAAGTGGTGTGACATGAGGTGCCATTAGTGATGCTCTTTCATGAAAATATTATCCTGCAACACGGTTGTTGTGCATTAACTGTGCTAATATCTGAACTTTTGCTTTGGTTTCAGATTCCAGCAGGGTGACTACCACATTGATGTGTGCATCAACGACTACCTGGATGTATTCTGCCCTCACTATGAAGATTCGGTGCCAGAAGATAAGACCGAACGCTATGTTCTGTACATGGTGAACTTTGATGGCTACAGCTCCTGCGATCACATTTCCAAAGGGTTCAAGAGGTGGGAGTGCAATCGGCCACACTCCCCGAATGGACCACTGAAGTTCTCAGAAAAATTCCAGCTCTTCACACCCTTCTCACTAGGATTTGAGTTCAGACCAGGCCGGGAGTATTTCTACATCTGTGAGTATAGGAGATTTACCATTGTTGCTTAGGAGGTGCAAGAAATGCAGCTAGTTTTTCACCTATACTCTGTGGACATGCTGAGGGCCAAATTGTGTAGTGCAGATGTTTTGCAGTGAATGTAGGCTTAAGTATCCCCAAATATATTAGCTAGGAATCTAGCTTGTGGAAATGAGATTAAATCACAGCTTCTTTTCTCACATGAAATAGCATGTCAGCCTGTTCACTGAACTGTGGCTAACTTTTAAAGCACAATGTGCTGCTACGTTTACTGCAATATGCTGAAGCGGAGAAGGATGCAAGAAGGGAATGGTGGAAGCTTTCCCCACATATAGGAAAAATAATTAATTCTTCATATGTGTAATTCCTGGAGTTTCTTACTTGCTCAGATTAAGTATTCTTGTCTTTGTAAAGTTTATCATCCCTCAAGAGTGAGGTCTGTGTTGCTTGTGAGCAGTATACCTGCTGATCTGATGTTCATAGCCCAGGAATATTTGAAGTGGTGACTTCCTAAGGCCAGCCGTCCTAGCACCAAGCTTCACCTGTGCATTCACCCAATGCCAGACACTGGGAACCCGCCTGGCATGGTACAGCAGCTGGGGAGCTTCAAGCCCCAGGGAAGAGCTGACTGGTGCCCTGCAGTTACCACTGATGCAGCTGTCATATTTGATTGATCCCCCTACTAAGATCTTGTTCCAACAATTTGTTCCATACCTAAATCTTGCACTTCTTACTGAGTTTTGACTGTTTGAGCAACACTTTTTGTAGTTTTTAGTGTTCAGCTGGAGGTTTGAAAGCTGTAGATCATAGTAGGTACCAATAAATAGTGCTCCTCATATGTGGTGTTGGCCTTTCTACCGTGAAACAGAACTTACATCTCATTTCACCAGGGAAACTGAGTATGTATGATTCTTGTTTTTCAGCCTCATTTGTTTAGCTTTGAGATTTTTCTTCTCCCCTTCTAAATCTATAGAGAAATGTATTCCTAGTGGAGTATTTTCAGTTCACTCCCTTTTCTCCCAGCAAATAAAATCCTATAAGTAGCAGTTCAGCATCAGAACAGTGTGTTATTCCTGTTCTGAAACAGTAATAATAATAATAATGATAATAATAACAGCAAGCAGTAATATTGCTTACAATTTAAAATATGGTTATTTTTTTAATATAGGTTAATATCAAGGTCATGGGGACTAGGATAAATAAATCTGTTTTTTTTGTACCTCATCTTACTCATGTCATACACAAAAAGCATTCCCATTAACTTAAGCAGGAGTTTCGTGTTACTCAAAGCCTTGATATTAGACTCCTGTGGACACAGGATTTTTATGTATTTCTTTGTTTTTTATTCAGTTCCTGATCATCATCATTAAAGCAAGCGGGCATACTTAATCTAAGGAATGATATTTCTTTACCATAGTATAGGACAAGGATGAAAGCAGTATTTGTTAGCATAAGAGAAGTAATAATAAATACAGAAATATTTATAGAAATAGAAATATAGAAAAAAAAAGGGAAATCTCAACTTGGTCTATCTAGCTGATAGATTCATTGTTAGGATAGACAAAGCACATTGAATTCTCAAGCAAGATATTATAATTCAAATGCACCCAGGGCACTTATGCCTGGTTTTCCTTATTTCTGGTTAAACTTAATATTTCCTAAACATCATTAGGCATATTCTCTAACATTCATTTAACTGACTCATTTACCTGTCAAGGGTTCCCTTCAAAATAATTGTTCCAAAATGGTTTAAAATATGAAGAGTTTTATGATATTCTACTGAGTTTAGATTTGAGTCATTTTTATTTTTAATGAAGGGTAAAATAACAAAAAACTAGCAGCAAAGAGATACTTGTTTACTAGTAACTTATAGTCCTGGTTGTCACTGAAATTAACTTATAGCCATATTTCTGAAACACAAAGGCATTTTTCCTCCATTTCTCTCTCTCTCTTTATTTTTATTTTTATTTTTTAAGTATTTCTCGCCCCAGCCTTTGGACTGCTGAGAATAAAATTGATGATGCAGCTGTTACAGGGAACAGAAAGCAATTAAAAGCATAGTTGTTCTGGGAAGAGTTGTCATTGTGGTATGTTTTTCTCCTGGTCTGTGATGGAGAAAAAAGATGGTGAAACATTATTCCTTATTTCTTCATCAAAATTGTCAGCAAGCTCTAGTGCAGGCTACAGAAACTGCCTTTACTACCTCCCTGTATTTGCATGATAAGGAAATCACTTCTTAGCCAGTGAAGTTCCTTTCCTCAGCGTATCTTAAACCTTTGCCCTCCCTGCTGGAGGAAGGAAGACTCACTGTATAGCCTGCTGTGTTCTATTAAGGGATACAGAATAAGTCATGTAGTCTAGACCTGTGGGAAGGCAAAGTATTAAGTGGCTGGTTAGGTTTTTTACCTAATTACTGTCTGTTTGGTGTTTTCTAAAAGTCTTCTAGCTTTACTTTTTAAGGTAATGTGTCTCTATTTTCCATTCTTTTCAGGAAATGCAATAATTTGAAAACAATCACAGACTCTTTTCTGAACTGTTGGTTTCTGAAAATTCCACTTTTCTTTCTTAAGCCATGCTTTCATGTGTTGTTTAAATGAACATGAATCTCCTTCTTTGCATGGTCATTCAAGAAAATACAGTGCCAGAAAAGTCTAGCTTTCTGATTTCAAATTTCCATTGAAGAAGTGAATTCTGCATTGCAAACATGCAGTCAACAAGTTCTGATCAAGCTTATTTTTGGTAGTAGAAGAAAAGTTTATTAAATATTTTGAGAGAAAATAATCTTTATTTACTTAGGTAGTGCATACTGGGGGAAAGTAAATAATTAATTCCGAAGTCTCAATTTTCTCTTAGTTCTTAGGATACAGTCACTGAGGTTATTGTATGTTGGCCTGAGAACAGACAAAATAATATTGATGAACAGTTGTCCCTAAACTATACCAAAACCAGAAACTAAATACTTAGTGGCGTAAATGTGATTTTAATGTAGTTTGGAATGAAAAAGAAGTTTAAGTTTGCAAGTTGTGTTAAGATGTGTTGCCATGCAAGGGAGGATGAACACAAAAGCAAACAAGGGAAAAAAAAAGAAAGATAATGAAATGTATATTATATAATTAAAAGTGAGGGGTTTGTTTTCATTTTCATTACCTAATTATAGGTTTTTTATTTTTATTAATGTTATATATATGGAATAAAATATCAGTAATAGCTTGGCAATTACACAGTCAGAGCTAATAAAATGAAAAGACGAAGACACAGCTATAACTAAACTGGTACTGATTAATACTGAATCTTGACAGCAGTTGTGAAACCAAGCTCCTCGCTTGATTTTATTCACATTGTTCTTTTCTTGTGAGTAATGTATCTCAGACAGAGTGTCAGAAGATGTACTAATATTATGCTGTAGCATTTGATTTCCTTTTTGACATCAACCCAGTTATTCCATCACGTAATTCAGTATTTGACGTTTTTTTCCTTCACAAATCCATGCTGTTTTTATTATCTGATACTCCAAGTTTGTACATGTATTGTTTACATAGTAATTTGATCATTGTGACTGTTGTCAACTGTATACACTTACACACTTTTCTATAGAGGGACCAGGTATGTTCATAGGTCTTCAGTCTTGCTTCTGCACTCTTCTGCTCTGCAAGATTTTGAAAGATTTTGCTAGCTGTTAGTGGACTTTACATGTAACTTCTCCAAATGCACCTTAAGTGGTTCTTTCTTCATGCTTACTGAGAAATACAGCTCCTTTCATCCTTTAACAATCTTCTTGTCTTATCTGTGGTGCTTTTTTTGTTTGTTTGCTTTGTTTTGTAATCTTTTTAGTATTTCTTTTTAGTTTTATATCATTTATTTTTATTAAGCTGTTGTTGGTTGGTTCAGGAAACATTTGTTGTAATGATATTGCTCCTGATCACAACAGGGTAGTGTGCTCATAGAAATTGAATTTAATTATGGTTAAAAATATATTTTTATAGATCTTAAATTTGTGATTAAATCAAGAAACTGAGTTTGTAAGGTTGAAGTTAAGAGTTTTTTATACAGGTGGTTTTTTTGTTTGTTTGTTTGTTTGTTTTGTTTTGTTTTTGCTTTTGTTTTTGTTTTTAAATACAGCTGTCCTGTATTCCTTTTCCCCAGAAATATATTTCTGGGGAAACTGTTATCAATTTGACCCTTGATTTTCTTAAAATTTTCACCATTGTCTTTGTTTCTCTGCATTTGTTTCTTATTTTCCTGAAACTTCTGACTCATCTCTCCTGTGGGCTTTTATTAAAATGACATTTCGCATTGATGGTCTTTGCTTCTTCTTGGGAAGAGAATTCTCAGAATTTCAAATATAAAATTGTGCTTCTTCAGTTCAGTCTCTGTGACTGAAAGGTGTCCCCAGTACATTACAGAAACTGTGGGACTGTTTGAATCCTGATGTCATTTTTCACCAACAGCTGCCTGGTAGCTGGACCATCTCTCTATAACCACCTGCATGCCTCTGGTGACTAGTGACTCAGAAGATAATGAAAGAAAAATGTGTAGCAGATAGGAGTGTTTATTATACCTCCAGTTCTCTCTGCCTTCTACCTGTTAACTAAGTAGTTATTTAATAGTAATAAGGTCTGTAGTTGAGCTTCTATGAGTGTATTTTACAGTTCTTACTGTTAAGTTGCATAGCTTCTATTCTCTGCACATGAGATATTTGTCATAATAAAATACTGAAATATTTTCTCTAGGAGGCACCAACTCTATTCCTGGAAAGGGAGAAGAATATGAAATTGCCACTGCTTCATGGTAGTGGTGGTTGTGGCAGGGATTTTTAGTTATAAAAGGTAATTATGAACAAATTTTAGAAGTCTACTTCAAAGCTAGGAATTTGAAGTATGCCTAACGCATACCAGGAGTTAGCAAAGGAAATGCACTGACCTCTTTTAATGGAGATTAACACACTTCATAAATCTTACTGTTACTAGGAACCTAGAATATCTTTCAATTACCATCTTAACAAACTCTCAGCTATAATTTTTTTTTTTTCAACATAGTAACTGCCATTAGCTATGCATTTCCATCAGCAATGAGCAAGAGCCTGCATGCTACATTCATAAAAATCGGAACCAGCAGGTGTGACCCAGCACTGACAATGGTGAAACACACCATCCACCACCTCACTGTGCTCACATCCACTGTTTGATCTTCATAAACACTCAGCAAGCGTTGGTGAACATCAGTGGAAATTTTTTCCACATGGAGGAATTCATTACGCACCTTTGCTTCATATGCACTTCCATGTCAGACACCATTTTGTCAGACTGCCTCTCTGCTGCCATCTGTCATGTAGTGGAATATTGACAGGAAGGTTCCACCTCTACTGTCATACCACCACCATCGGCCTGTTATAAGCCAACAGAATAAAATTGGAGGTGCTACTTTCCCAGCAGCCCTGGTAATTGTGAGATTATGGACTTCCAGTACAAGTTATCTTTACACAGTCCTTGGCTAAATCTCTTTTTGAGTTCTTGATCAATACCCATGGACAAAATTAGTCTATCCATACTTAAAAACAGATTATTTTGCTTTTGAGTTGAGTACAGTTTGGAATTGTGTGAAAGGTTAATTAATTGTAAGAAAAAGTACCTAGTTGTTAGGGATACTGTGAACTTCGGACATTCTTAGTTGTGCGAGTTTTTTTGTTGTTGTTTGGGATGTTTTCTGTTTGTTGCATTTGTTGGTGATGTTTTTTAGTTTTATTTCTGTTTGTTATTGCTGTCTTCCCGCATATAAATAATATATAGACTGTTAGAAGTGTGGTTTGGAATATTCTTTGTCTCTTTGAATCTGTAATTCTTAGCACTCAAAGTCTAAAATTTGACGTTGGGGAAAGTTTGGACTTCAACATTAGAAAGTGCGGATTTGTGTCAGCGCTAGAGAAATGAGTAGAGCAGATTTATGGCGAATCTTGGCATGCTTTTATTGGAGGCAGCAGAGTCACTGTAGTTACTCCCTAGGCTAAACTTTTATTAAAAATTGTTTCTACCAATGGCTGTGGTTGGCTTAAGTAGCAGATATTTTGCTTTCAGTGTGAAAACTGGATTTGCCTTTCAGTGAGTGTCTTCAGTTCCACAGGTGTTAGTTAATGTGGGTACTGCTGGTCTTTGCATTTTTCTTTTCTTTTTGAACACTCAAGGTCTGAAGATCCCTTTTGGAACTCTCTCTCCAAACATCTGAGTTTGCACCAAAAGCTAATAAATGAAGGTTAACTAAAGAATGTTGTTCAGGGATGCTGAAGGTTTTACAAACATTTTTTAAGTGTTAATTGCACGTTTCTTTGGGGGAAATGTTGTTTATTGTGAGGCCCTTCATTAACCTTTCAATCAAGATCTGATCAGCGTAAACACTGATTCTATTTTGACAGCAGTGGAGCTCAGATATGCCACTCTACTACAAATTTTGCTTTGATAGTTGGTTTACCAGAATCACTCAAGATGTTCTGAATGAAATCAAAGCAATTGAAATGGTTTGATAAATGTGTACTTTAAAAAATATTTTTGTGTGAAAACATTAGACAGACAAGGAAGGTGACCTTAAAAAGGGAATTCATGCTTAGCCTAGTGTATAGATTAAAGGACTGTTTTCTTTTAGAAAGCATCAGAAGAATTAAGTGTTGGTCTTGTTAAAAAGAAAGCAGAAACAATCGCTAGAGTCTAATAGATTTTGACATTGGTAGTGTTGTTAAAATCCTCAAAGGGAGCATTAAAAGCTGTTGAATAATTTGAGACTCAGGAGAAATCCATATAGGAAAATGAACAGAGAACTTGTGGAGGTGCTGGTCTCTATTGTTTGAGTTTTTCAAAGGGAATAAATGTCTTTCAGATAACAAGTTGAAAGAATATGATTTGAATTCATGTTCTTAAAAACTTCAAGTGCCATTAAAAATATGATAGCAGCATAAATATGATAGGAGAGGATATGAATGTATCCTCCACACCATACATTTGTGAATGTGAAGGCGGTCTTATGACCGTAGTATATATAATACGTACAAGGTCTTAACCTCTGCATGAAGACAAGTGACTTATGTTGTTTTACAGAAATACAGGTAGTGGACATTAGAAGAATAAGGGAGTGCCTCTAGCCAGAAGGGGTGAGAGGCTGGCTTTTTATTCCCCTGTTCTTTTTTTCTTCTTATCTAATTTGCTGGCAGAGGATCAGTTCATTCTGTCAGAAAATAAAGCATGTATTGAACATAAATATGTGATTATCAAATCACAAAGGCTAAGAAAGTAGATTGAAAAGACCTCAGATGGAAGTTCTCCAGTGAGCATTAGAAACTTGTCAACAGTTTACGGACAGGTTCGGCCCGGTTCCGTGACGATTGGTGCAGGGGACCCACGGACCCACACCCCAGGAAAGGGGAAGGGGAAGGGGGAAAGGGAAAAGGGAGATGGGCCTAGAAACAAAACAGTGGCAATGATCTGAGGAGGAAAGCTAAATTACTAAATAAGACATCGGAAAGCAAAATAACACAATGTAATACAATATAGTTGGAATTAAAGCTAATAAATCAAATAAAATGAGCAAGAGAGAGTGTCTGATAAACCGAAGGCCTTACGCTAACGCTGAAGGCGAGACGGCAGCGAGCACCCACTGCTGAATCCATCCCAAAGGAAAGAGCACTTCCCGTGACCGCAGACAGTTTTTATCTTTCCCTCTGAGCGTAAATACGTAAAAATGCAAAGCATCGCAAAGTCCTCTGGGGAATGTAGTTCTTCTCTTCTGAGACAGGGATACCTGGGACTATCAATGATCCATGGAGCTGGAGCATTAACTCTTTAACTCCCAGTGCACTACATGATGTTATGATGTGGAATACCAATACCAAAAATCATAAAGCCATGACAAAACTTGGTATGGATCTATGTGACTCGTCTACCTGAGAGGAAGTGGTGACTAAATGTTTCATTCTGATGTCTGTGGATTAGACTAATTATCAACATTTGCATTTCTTGTAAAAATCCTATTGCAACTTCCTCTCCAGTATGCAAATCCAGTTTTCTCCTAGAAGTAGAACTGAGTGAATTGCATACAGCCTTTTCAGTCTGTGTGTGCAGATGGACTACTCATCAATCCTTGCTTTAAATCAGTTTCAATGTTCAACAGCTACGACTTCACATCTCAGAGGTGGCTGCACTTCAGTGGTAGGTGAGGCTCTTTTGCGGTGATGCTTCACTACTATGTTATGAGATTAATAAGGTGAAGCATGTAGATTCCTTGGATGAAAGAACTCATAGAAGTGGAGAGTATTATTAATTATTATCTGAGACTTACAACTCTGTAACTGTTCTAATTTGATTTCTGGGCAAACTGAAACCTGTTTAATGAGCTGTTGTACTGGAAGTATGCATTTTGTAACATGGAGCGGATGCCATCAGAAATGGAAATAACGTACCAGTGACATTTGGAATAACAGTGTTGTACTTCATTGCCTCCATGTCATCAGCATGTTAGTCTTCCTGTTCCTCAGATTAACTCATGTAGGCAGCTCTTTCTCTGCTCACACTGTCTCTGTGATGTTACAAATTGAATATATGGTGCCTGAAATTGGTGGACCAAAACCAAGTTCCCTCACTGAACAAATGCTTCAGCCTTCTGAACAATTGGCTGATGTGTTTGTTTCTTAAGAATTCAACAGTGAACTCCAAATTTTCATAAATACTTAGATCTAAAAGAAACAAATTTGTTTCTAAAACTACCTATCATTCTGAAATTAGAGGAAGCTGTAAAATAGGAGATTATTTTGGAATTCTCAGTGCTTTTTTTTTTTTATTTCCTTGTAATAAAAAACTTTCCAGATGAGGTGGGCATGCATCTAGGGCGCAAAATGACCACATGCAGTTAACATTGTTATGTCCCAAGATTCATAGCAAGTCAACATAAACTGCATAGAATAAGATCTTTTTCCTTTAAACAGAGTATTCAGGAATGCCCAGAAAAAAAGTAAATCAGAAGAATCTTTTCAGACTTCCAAATGTTTCCACTTTCCCTTAGGACAGTAGTAGGTCATCCTGAGATCTATATAGTTCACCAAATGAGATTTTTACTGCCTCTGAAATCTCCCTGGCTTCCCCTTTACATCATGGATATTTAATATTTAAAGAATTAAGTAGTATAACCAGCTAGATACAGCACTGCTTTAGGGAATTAAGAATGGCTTGAAGGTGTATCAGAATCTCATTCTGCCATATCTCTATGCACAAAAGTAACCAAGCTCCTGATGATGGATATGGGGAATAACGTTACTGTTGCTGATCTTCTGGGGGTGAAATGATCTTAATTATTTGAAGGGTAATCAGAATGGCAGTATATTAATCAATTTAAAGAGCCCTGACAATTCAGTCCTAATGGTGCTCAGAATGTGTTCAGGGAAAAATACACCAGAATGGCTTAACTTACATTATGTTTTAAAGAGTTTCGATGGAGATACTGTGAAGTTAGGAGCTTGAGTTTTTTCTTATATGTTTTTTGGAACACATCCGTTTTTAGAAATATTGGATCTTCTTCCTATATTGTGATGCCTGCGTCATTAAAAATTGCATGAGGACTACTTCTCTCAAATATTATAGCATTTTGTAGATGTTTAATTATGAGCTGTGCAATTCTGCTATTTCATAACTTGCAGCTCTGTATTGGGAATGGAGTGAGGATCTCTAGCAGGAGCTGCAGCAGGACTTGCTATCTGTAGTTTACCGAATGTATTTTTGCCGGAAAAAATTTGAACAGAAATACGGTAGCCTCAGGCTAAAAAAGACATTGTGTCATTCTTAGCATCCTAGGGACTGCGAGAGAATGCAGCCTCTTCTCTTGAAGAGGGCTTAGAATTAATATCTCCGTGCTTCTGACTGGTGATGCACAAAAAAAGTCATGAACTTGTTTTTCCCCAGGTCTTTCGCAGATATAAGGTTCTTGGCGTTATATATGCAGTTCTTATCAGTGATTCATGGAAGTGGGGTCTGACTTAGGTCCTTCCTGCAAACAGCATCAAGAGGTTGCAGAGAGAAGTCATGTAGTGAAAGCTCCACTGATGCCTCAGCAAGTTAGAAAATACATTTGTTCCTCAGAGAGAAATGCAGAAGCAAAGCACCAATTTATTCACAAATAAATAAGCTGTGCTTCAGTGAGGATCATGACAATGTTGAATAGTTCAAGTGCAAGCTGGGTGTCTATTGCTTAGCAATTTCTGTTATTATATTTTGTTATACTTTGTAATATATCTAAATTGTTGTGTTAGCACTGGAATGCAAGTGGGAAAATTATAGTATTATTGGAGTTACATACGAATTATCATGTAAGAACACATGTAAGTAAATCTGTTAGAAAAAATACTAGTTCCTTGACTAGTTGCCTGGAAGTTTTAAACGTTGATATTTTTTATGTTTCACCATTCATAGTGCGGTAGCTTATGTCTCGGTCACACTGGAGCAATCCATGCACTCACAACACTGCCTCTGAGGGGCACAATGTCTGCATGGCAAGTATTTGACAGTCTGCTGCAGAGTGCCCACCATCCAGCCCATGCTCTTTGCTGCAGTACTGAGTTTCAAACTGGAAAACTTTAGGTATTTCCTTCTGCAACATTTAAAAACATACTGTTGGCTAAGCAGCAGAGAAGACAGCTGCCTCATAGCCTCACAGTTTACTGCAACCAGCTCCCGTGTCTTTTAGAAAATGTGCCTCTTCCAACTTAGAATGAGAGGGCTTTAAGTAGTTTTCATTGTTGACCCTTTTCCCCCAGCCCAAGCACCATGATCAGCCAGTGTCGTTAGAAATGATTGCCAGGGGTAGGGTTCCTCATCTGTAGCACTGCACCTGTGGTAGCTTTGCTGAGAATGTGCACAAGTCCAATAGCATTCTATTCACAGTCCCCCTTGAAATACTCAGAGGCAGCTCAAGCGAAACTGTGTAAATTAGTCACTGTCACGTTTAGGCATTAAAAGTGGAATTAGTAATTTATATTAATCACAGATGTTTCTGCAGATTTTATTAACAAGCAGATTGGCTGCCAAAGTGCTCTCTGGAAGACATTTTTTTTTCTCCCAACTGCTACGCAGAACAAAACAGTTATTATGGGCATTTAGATAAAGATTAACAGTTTCAGCAATTCATTTGAGGAAAACCGTATTTTACTATACATTCCACTTCAGCACAGACCATCACTGCCAGCATGATTTGTTGCCTGCTTGATAAAATTATACAGTGGAGACACAAGATGGTGTAATTCATTTTAAAAGTAGAAACAGGTTAATCAACAAAGCTGAATGAGGTTAAAAAATAAACCAGACACACATCTCTTAATTTTTTGGCAAGTCCAAATATCTGATAGGAGAAATGAGATGGCCATCATACAGCCATTCTTGCACTCATTTTGTCTTCATATTTCCTTCTTTCTCTACCCACACTGTGCCTCTAATTTCCTCAAGGTGGCTTTATGTGCCATGTCTAGACCTCCAGAAGAGAACAGTTTAACTGACCGTTGTTCTGTATACATGCAAGCAATCCCTGAACTCAGGGCAGGATGTGAAGAGATGACTCGAATGATAAGAAAGAGGTCAAACTAAATAATGGAAGTTTTAAATAAAGTGGGGTAAAAAAGGCCAACATGCCCTTCACTCTTCCACATGTTTTATACAGACAAAATCAATTTCCTAGCATTACTTTTTGAGTTTATCATATTCCAGTGAACTAAAGAACAGACGTGCTACATTTTATTCTGTTATGACTAGTTTTGTTTTTTTTCTTTCACTTCTACATTTTAACATGATAGAAAATGAAGGAAATAAAAACATAGGTTTGTTCAAAGAAGACAAACATGGGCTGAAGGAGGAAAAACCTCATTACAGAGAGATTAGAAAATTAATTGATTGGTGGCTCTGACAGTTCCCATTGGATGTCTAAGGATCCCTTAAAAGGAAAGTATAATATCAAACATAACATTTCTTCCTGTTATTTCTTTCTCATGGATAGAGGCTCCTCTGAAGCATCATTAGGTTCCAATTATTTTCAGTGAAATATTTCACAAGGAAAGGGCAAAATCAGTAGAGTTGTGTTATTCTCTGGAGAAACTTACTATGCCTAATACTCAAACAGTAATAGAGGCAACTTCTCTTTAGAGTCAGACGCGGGAGATTTTGACAGTGATGAGTTTTGTCTTACTGAGGTTTTGGAACTCCTGTGACACAGAATTTAACGTGCTCCCTATTTCCCTCAGAATTAGTATGGAGGAGCTGATGCATTCCATGGGGTCAGAGGTCTTGATCAGATCTGTGGCTTAAAATAAACATACAAAACATGCAGTGAATCTATTTTGTGTAGAATCTATTGCTAATTTTATTTTCCTGGGGCTGAATATTTCTTTAGAAGACTGTTCTTTCAAGAAATCCAAAACGTTTGCAGCAATGCTTACTTCTCCACTTACTGACCTTTTTTCCTGTATTTCTCATGTATTTCTTTAGCAACTATATCTATGTGGGTTGTATGCTTTTGTATGTATGCACATGTGCAGATCGTACATATAAACAATAATTTGAAAAAGTCCCATTAGTTAAGCTTCTATATAAAATAATACTTTTATGTTAAAAGTCCTAGCTACTGTGATTATAAAAAATGATAGTAATAATAATAATAAACAACTTATTAAGGCATAAATAATTTTTGCTTTGCTGTAAAATCAATTTTTGTTATATAAAATGCCAGTGAAGTACCTCCTGTGCATAGTATTATACTCACGTGATTAATATTCTCTTCAATTGACTGAATTGCCCAGTCGTTCTTTCTTGTCCTGCATGGACATAGTCATACTACTAGCACTATGTATGTCTGACTCTTTATAAGATGTAAATGATGTTAAAGATAAATTCTATTTTAGTTGAGAGAGATGATTATTTGCCATGCTGTTCAGAGTAGTGATGCAACTATTACACCTTTATTTTCTCTTCCATGCCGTGCACAATTCCCCTCCGTCCTGTTAAATGGATACACATTAGAGGAGATACGTTCCCACTGAAATCTTCATTATTGAAGAAAATGGCAGAAGGAGCCATT
This sequence comes from Odontophorus gujanensis, assembly GCA_013399175.1. Lineage (NCBI taxonomy): Eukaryota > Metazoa > Chordata > Aves > Galliformes > Odontophoridae > Odontophorus > Odontophorus gujanensis. Next base: position 3,844 of record VXAB01008325.1, on the reverse strand, counting down.
GTTCGCAAATGTGCTCCAGATTTCATTTGGAAATATGTGAGCTTTTTAGAAAAGAAGCATTCTGGTTTGCAACCAAAATCCTTTGGATGCAAAAATACTCCTACAAAATGTTTGTTTTCACTGGAGTTTTGCCAAACTATATGTCATCCCATATTATTGTTGACTTCTTCTTGGAGTGAGGATAATGCCTTTTCAAGTAGCTTTGCAGTTACCTGGTGCCGAATTCTGTGGTCCACACTTTCGTTGAGGGGTGTTTTGAGGGCTGCTGTGCACTCACAGACTCTTGAACTCTCTGCCCTGCCAAAACTCACTGGTGCTTCTCATAAGAAAATAAGCAGCATTGTTGCCATCCAAATTAGTGAATGTCGTACAGGTTTTACAGAGATGTACTGTTTGTACTGTTTGTACTTTCCACAAAGTGCTTGTGTACACTACTTTATACTGTATGCTGATATGTACATGCAAATCTGTACTGCACCCTTATAAATGTGAGGCAAAATTAAAAGCAAGCATACATTCTGGGAAGAAGTCATCATTATAAAGCGTACATAAATAAAACAGCAACAGAAATCCCATGAAATTGGCATAGCTTCCACAACTGAATGTTAGGCTGAAGAAAGTAGATTCTGAAATAATAAATTTCTGTGGGGGGGGGGGATTGTAAAAAAGAATAGTAAAAGTAACTTATTTTCCTTTGCTATTTCATAAATTTTATTTTTTTTAACTTATTGATGGTTTTGCTTCAGATTAGAAATCTAAGTAGAGACTGTGCATGTACCTTGAATGCTAAAATGGATTCATTTGACTTATTTTAACTGGACTTTCAGAAAATAATTTTGCTAGCTGTGTACACAGATTACTTGATTATTGTGATCTTTTTTTCTGACATAATCATCAGTGAAAATGACATTGATTTCAGTGCATCTGCATTTGAATTTAACATTTATATAGGCTTTAAGAGACTGTCCTAAAGTAATCCTGAGCATACACATTTTCAGAAATGAAAAAAAAACAAAACAAAACAAAAAAAAACCCTTAAAATCAGAGTAGAAACAATATATGTTATTTGCTCTATGAGGATTGCACATATGTTTCTTCAGTCCTGTTCTGCCTTGATCCCAGTCCAAAAGGAGGTAAAATAAACAGGTTGTGTATTACCGGCCATATGTCAGAAGTGCTTAGCATTCCCAATTAGAGTCATAATTTTAGAAGTACTTAGCTGTCACTTAGGTATCCAAATAGTTGGCCAGATTTCTAAAATGCCTTGCACATGAAGCATTGAGTTCTCTGGAATATGTGATTTCTTGTGTGGATTGTTAACACCTTGAAATCCTGTCAGTAGGAATTGTATGTTCTAATGGTTTTGGGTTTGGGGTTTTTTCTTTATGGTTTTTATTTTTTTATTTTTTTTTTAACGTGCAAATGGAAAATTCTTATCAACCCCGTTTCTCCTTTGCCATAATTGTGAGCTAAAATTGTCTGGTCTTGTTAGCTATTCCTGCCTTTTAATGCAAAGAGCAACTGTTAGCTTAGAAACACATTAAAGGTGACTGTAGTGTTGATGTCAATGGAAACTGACTTGAAAGTGTCAGGCCTCTTTGGCATTTAACTGTTGTTTTTAAAAGCTATCTCTCCAGAGCAAGTGTATCTCTCTAGGCAGGTAATGCTTTAATTGGGCAGAAGTAGTCTCAATGGGGAAACAAATAATGGGGATTGCTGGAGTACTGGGTTGACTTGGCTTTTTGTTGGGTGATGATGTGCTTCTCAGAGGTGATGGGAACAGAGCCTATGGGCTGCTCTCTGTTGGTACAGAGCTACTCCACAGCTCAATGGTGGTCTTTCCTGTCAGGGTTTTGTCACATGTTGTATAGCATATCCTTACATAATGCTGTTGGCATTCGTTTTTTTTTTATATATATATTTTTCTTTTTTCTTTTTCTTTGGACTCACAGATTAGGGTTCTATCAGCAGTCATGTGAGAGTTGCGGAAATTGTAAACAAATATCATTAAAGAAACATCTCAATCGTGAGCTGCTAATGAATGTGACCTGTGGATACAACCATATAAACCTCCTTTACTTCCAAAAAAATCCACACAATTATTTTAATTCAAGCTGGTGGAGATTTGTCTTTACAAACACCGTCACTTTTCATTGGAGGTGGCTCCCATGTGTCACTGCTTAGGTTTGGGCTGAAGGGCAGACCTAATGAAGGCGCTTTCCAGCCCTCGGTACAGCTGTGGCTCTTGCTCTCCCTGCTGTGCTGCAATAGCACGCTGGCCATTTGTTGGCAAGTTCATATTTCATACGGCAGGGAATTGAAATGATTGAACAGACAGGAGAAGAGTTTTATTTGCAGTAGCCTGGATATCCCTCGACTATGATTTGGCATAAAACATCTGCTTCATGATCTGTTTCAAGGCCAGTTCCCTTCCGCCAACAAAGGTTACGACTTCAGGCAAGCTGTGCCTTCGCTGGCAGGGGAAGATTTGCCTGAAGACTTGATTTAGTCTGAATCAAAGCACCCTGCCACAGAAATCCTTTTTTCAATTACTGTGGAAAAGGCAGCCAGACGGTAAATATATTAACATATTAAATAGTAAGTAAAGGAGGCTGCTGACTTCTGCTGCATGGTTTTTTGTGAAAAGTTGATATAAACAATGTCTGTGTATATGTGTGCCTGCGTGGCTAGGAATAAACATCCACTATCATTCTGATACTAAGAGATGTGACAGATACTGTAGATATTCCTGCTTCTCTCTGCTGCAAAGGAGTGGAGTCTATACGTACATTTATTGTTTTCAACATCAGTTTATGCATATTTTCAATTTGCAGAGTTAATTGGTGTAATATTGATGCAGCTTGTGCTAAAGTCCTAGGAAATAGGCCTACAAGGCAGTATTTCTGAATAAATTGATGCATTGCTTCTTCTTTGTATTCATAGAGGGGATCTAATTTCTTTTTTTTTTTTTTTGTCTCCTTCAAAAAGTCAGTTTTTGAAAGACTGATACAGATTTTTTGCAGTAGTGTGATCTTGATCCACGCTGACACAATTAGAAAGCAAATCCATGTTCCTTCTTGCAATAACAAAGTTAACTTCAACCTTCATTAGAGTGAGTAGCATATTTATCATCTATGTGCTTCACTGCCATTGATGCACAGCCTCCATAACATATGGCTATTTCTCTTCCTCCAAAATGGAAAAAAAAAATCCTTTCTCTAGCTTTAAAAAAAAAAAAAAAGTGATTGAATATTTGCAATATCTCCAAGGAGCCATGTGGGTTAAACTCTGCATTCATCTTCTGTAGTTCTTAGGCCGCTTTTGGTTTAAGAATAAGAACTATTGTTTTTATGAAGTGCCTTTTTCTATAAAGTCAAAACCTCACAGCAGTGCACAGAAAGCCAGTGGTATAAAGGAGCTAAGTAGAGTCTTTAATAGAGAGAACTAGGTTGTAAGTGTTTTTGTTCCTACAGAGCAGATAGATTTGGTTCCATCTGTTCCATATTCATAACAAAGAAGCTCACTTGCAGGAGGACTGACTTACTGGGAGTAGCATGGTAATGATCTTTTCACCACAGATTGAAAGGACCTGAAAATGGTCACTTCAGCTCAGCAGAAAGCAACCAGCACTGATAATGCTTCAAGCCTGATATTTTTCTGCAGCTCTGATTCAAGATTCATGTTTTTCTGAAAAAAGTATAACAAAAACATAAACCTTGATCTCTCCCTCCTGCCCTCTGTGTCAGTCCTCCTCCTAAGGAGTTCAGGATGTTTTCTCAAACAAAAATGAAGTGACATGTTACAAACACGAGGTCAGAAAGTTTTTTCTTTTTCTTCTTTTTTT